>OX371224.1:44509857-44945964 GCA_947310385.1 Nephrotoma appendiculata | reverse complement strand
ATCCAGGAGGGAGGTGATGTAGCGGCTGAAATTAAAAACATACTTTACACTTAAAATACCGCGATATGCCTGTAGCGTAATGTATTTTGAACAGACTTCTAATAATCCTAATTATGAGTACACAGCTTTCAGGAAACTTAAAAATTTACATCGTGTTGCCCAACACTTTATTTTCATAATTTTCGTAGGATTCCTAAAGAGTTCACATAAATATGAAATTTATTTAAAACCAAAATAGCATTTCTACTACACTACACAGCGGAAATAATTTCCCATAGAACAAAAAGCTCGCGATATGTTGAAGTTGATTCGCAAAGTAGTTTTTTTTTTATTTATTTAATTTTACCAGTTTTGATATACGTTATGTACGTCATTCACTAGAAATGCGAGAGATATTTTAAAAGAAAAACTGTTTTTCACGTTTGTGTGTGTTTTTTTTTGTTGAATTTTCTATTTCCAGTAAAATACGAAAACAAAAATTTATTTAAATTTAAAATATGTGAATGATATTTGCACAGTGCATATTTTGTGTAATGCTAATGATAAAGTTTTGTTTAAGTTAATTTTTTGTATGTATTAGTATTTTATTAACATAAAAGAAAATTATTATATTTCAAAATATTTTTTTTTTATTATTTTAAATAAATGAAATTAAAAATCCTCATATGTATGATAGGTTTTTGTACTATTTTATAATTCAACGTAATATTATATCTATATGGTAGTTTCCGAAAAAAAAATACGCCATGATGTGTACAGGTGGCTTTCGGTTTACCTTGCTTCAATGTACGGCAGGCATGGAAATACCCAAAAATTGATTATAAAATGTTATAGATGAGATGCAGGGAGCCATCTTATTGATTAAATAGATAAACAATTTTTGGAGAAAATGTATGACGCAAACCGTGGTTTGCCTATATAATAGGTAAGATTAGTTATTATTTCTTTGGAATATACGTTTTCTTTGAAACATAAAAGAATCATCATATTCTCAATGTGCCAACTCACAAATAAGCATATTTAAAATAATTGAATTCATCACCAAAACACATGTACATACGGTATACAACATTAACAATGTTAAAAAATTTAATTAATTAATTTTTGTAGGAATCGTTTGTTCTCATCAATTCTTAGAATATCGTTTTATTTTTCATACGTAACAAGAGCCTTGATAATATAATAGGGAAATTGGCCTAACTAACTTACGATTTAGGACTAATTTAGTAATGGTGAAAAATCATTTAATTAGGTCGGAATTCGGAAATAAGGAAAATAGCAACAGGAATACCCAAAGGTAGCGTTATGGAACCAACTTTATATGTTCAAATTCTAAAACCTGTGTGAACATTCGGTATTCAGCTCTAGAGCGGTACTAAGAAAACGAATGTCAATATCATCCAGTCGTTCGTGTGGAATTGTAGTTAGAATCCCTTCACCGTAATATATAAGGGATAACCACCTCCATAGAGATCTGAAGATTGATTTCATAAGTAAGTTAGTTAAGGAGGAAGATACCACTTGATCTACTAGATCCAATCGGGATCGGCTAAAAATATAATAGAACTGTAAAGCGGACTAGCCAAATGGCTAGAATTGGCGGTTTGAAATATGGTAATATAATTTATGAAAGATAAATTACTTGATGCTTTGTAGATCAGTTGTAATAAATAAATATAATTTAAAAAAACTTGTGTACTACTCCTGATTTCTCTGTCTGCGAACCAACATCTCAGGCTTTACATTTTTTATTCTTCCCAATTCTATAGCCACAAAAACGCTCCTACATTGGTTTTGGATCGCAGAAGGAAAATGTTGAGAGAGTCATCGAATCTTCTTCAGTTAGACGATTTTACGTAAGTTTAAAACATGTTTGTTTTCTAATATGTACGGTATTTTTTCATTTCATTTTCCCAATTTATTTATAGGATATGGAACCACATCTAAACAACCAAATACGATTATCCTATATTTCCAATATTTAAAATTGTCATCTGTATTAACGTTTTTCGCGGAAGGTAGTTACCACAGAGGCACAACCAAAGATTTTCTTATTGGCATGGCACAACCAACATTTTCTTTGGTCCTCACCGAGATCTTAAATGCATTAGAAACCATTTTATGTAGTAAATGGATTATTTTTAAAATGAGTGAGAATGAGAAACGCAATTGAAATTTTTTTTTTTTTATAATAAATACAAAAAAAAAGATTATCAAGCCAAAAGGAGAAGTACACCATTTGTATTATAATAGAAAAGGATTTTTCAGTATTAATGTGTTGATAGTAAGTGTTAATATAAAACTTAAAATTCATATGATTACAAATATGAGTTTAATTTTAGGTGTGCGATCATCAAATGAAAACAAGATATCTAAATAGAAAACATCTAGGTTCTTCTCATGACGCTATGGTTTGTGATTTATCAAAACTGAAAAATGATGAGAAGAATTTGTGGTTGCTGGATATTTAAGGATCAATCGCTAATTAGTTTTTTTTATAATCACTCAAATTTATTTTAATATGACACGCTGGGTATAAGGTGCAGCTGTACCATTCAGTAGGAAGAAATCTCGTGCAGAGGACGTTTGGAGTGTGGAAAACAAGATTCCGATGTATGTTCGGTGCGCGGCAACTGCATTGCAAACATGAAAAAGTCACGCAAATGTTTGTGCTGCATTACATAATATTTGCATCCACTTTAGAGTGGAAGAGCCAAGTAAATATAATGAACCTGCAGCAGACATACACATAGTTGAGTTGGACGAGGACACTGGCGAGGGTATAGAGCATAACGAAGCAACTATTATACGGGATATAATAGTAAACTCTTTATTATAGGAATTACCCTACCATCCTTTTTATTATTAAAATAATTATATTTAATAATCATTAATAATCAATCATTTTAGGTACTTGGTAATTTTGTGCATATATATTCTTTAATTGTATGGCCCTTATTCTAGCTGCCAGATTTCCAACTCCTGCCTTTTCAACTCTAGTAATTGCTGCTTTATCTTTAGTTTTTCAATCCTTAACTTCTGTTTTTGATTTGAGATCTTCTTTATAAAGTCTCAGGGTTTCTTCTTGAATTTGAGTAGCCCTTTGTTGACTTTTTAACCTATCCTTTTCCACGTAATATAGTTTTTTTGTGTATGCCAAATTCTTTTTTAAGTATCCGTTCGTGTCAGTTAATCCACTTTGAACACTTTTATATGAATTATCTTGGATTTTCGTTTGATTATCAAATAATCGAAAACGTTTTGAATTTAAATCAACTGGCATCTTTTTCTTTTAATTCTAACATTTGAAACATCTTGAATCGGCTCTACGACAGTTTCTCGTTCCGGTTCTTCTTCTGAGAAATAAGGCAACTCAAATATCTCATTTCAAAGTTCCTCAGTAATTTGTAGGGCCCAGTGAACCTCGCTTCTGCGTCAAATTCATTTCGTGGAGGATTTACAGATTTTTTGATATTTGGTAGCTCTGCTACAGCCTCTTCTAAATTTGTAAGCACTATTTGGCGAGTAGGACCGCCACCTGTAAATTTTATTTCAGTCTTATTATTAATTAATTTTTTACGAACTTTAAATTGTAGGTCTGCCCAAATCTTAATAAATTTAAAAATAAATATAAACAATTTTCAATATTTTACCTCTAATTCATTGAAACTTACTTTACTCCACCCATCTGAGTCTCTTGTTGGAGGCCCTAAACTATTAAGATTTGTAGATATTTCTTCCCACTTGGTTTTCAAATCAGTTTTAAAATCTTTTCCCGATTTTATAAACCCATATCGGGATATTCTTGCATTAGCTCCACTAGTCTCTCAAACTGATTTTTATTTGTAATTTTCCTAAAAATTAAAACGTCGAAATTGCACGTCGTATATGAATACACTAGATTCGCGTACTAAAATAACATCGACTAAAATATGGGGGATTTACGACAAACGTCGTGTCGTAAACGACATGCACAATTCAAATTTTCGCAGTCGTTTTGAAATTTGCGTCGCCACGATAACCACAATAAGGCTGGTTATATCGTGCTGGGGGGGGGGGGGGGGGGTGGTACTGGAACTTTTTACAAATTAATCACAACATATAGGCATAGCTCAACCTCCCTAAAACCACCCATAAAGAGTGTTATACTTGAAAAACCATATTTTTCGAAAGAACACGTTTTTTGCATTTCTCTGAATTTTTGTTGTATAGTACTAGGGATGGTACTAAAATTTGTTTTATGTTACAACAAAATTGTGTAACTAAACCCATAGGAAATAACCCTAAATGGGAGTTAAAAAACGTTTAAAATAATTGTATTGTACTAAGAGGTGATACTAAAGTTTTTACAAAAAAAAAATTACACATAATAGTTCAATTTCCAAAACCTGCCCCTAAAAAGTGAAACAAAATTTCTCTGTATGTGTTATGAATTTTGTACAAAAGACCACGCCCATAAAAATTGATCATAATCAGTGCACCTAGAAAACTACAGGCCACACTGCTTGCTATGTCATTAAATTTATGTCTACAGTTTATTCTTTGAACTGTAGATGGCAGTCATGTTCATAAAAAGAAAAACGAAAACAAACAAAAAAAAATAAAAATTTTATACGAGTGCTAAAAGTAAGGTTATGTCTTCTCGTAAATTATACGAAATGTGTAGATATTTTATACGTGTTTACATATTTAACACAATTTAGAATGCATAATTTTATAATAGTATTATGAATTATTACTTATACCACTAGCTTTTTATTGAATTTTAAAACATATCATTAAAATATTTTTCTTGTTGTTTGTTTACAATTTTTTTCTTATCAATATGACAGCAAACACAAAAATAAAATCAAAACAATCTTTTCAATTTTTGTGTTGCCTATAATAGCCGAAGAGAGAACTGTCGACATAAATTGACGTCATATAGCAAAATTTTTAAAGCAGTGTGGCCTGTAGTATTCGAGGTGCACTGTCATAATGCATCGAATTACCTTCCTGTGCAACAAATAGGTGTCACTGAATTTATTACAACAGCCCACACCACCTAAAATCGACCAAAATGAATTAAACTTCCTTTCTATGCAAAAAAATAGGTAATTCTGAAATTATTACAATAGCCTGCACCCTCAAAAATCGAGCATAGTCTATCCAGTTTCCTTCTTGTGCAAGAAAAAGCTACCTCTGAGTTTATAGTAACAGTCCACAACCACACAAATCGATCATAAAGTATCGAACATTTTATCTGTTCAAGAAATATGTACCCCTCAATTTATTAAAACATTTCACACCGACAAAAATCGATCATAATGTATCGAAATTCCTTCCTGTGTAAGAAATAGGAATCCCTGAATTTATTATAACCTATTTCTTGCACATGAAGTGTAATAAATTCAAGGATACCTATTTCTTTCTCAGAAGGAAGTTCGATACATTAAGATCGATTTTTAGTGGTGTGAGCTGTTGTAATAAATTCAGGGAAGCCTACTTCTTGAACAGAAAGGATGTTCGATGCATTATGAACGACTTTTGTGGGTATGTGCTGTTTTTATAAATTCAGGGGTGCATTTTTAGCATAGGAACGAAGTTTGTTCAATTTTGATCGATATTTGTGGGCTGTTGTAATAAATTCATGGGTGTCAGGGAAAAATATATTTAAATCAGTACCCAGTACGATGCAATGATTTTTAACGGTTGCTCCCATTCAGGGTTGTTTTCTAGGGGTTTATTTATGCAATTTTATTGTAATGAATTTGTAAACAAACTCTAGTGCCAACCCCAGCATTATACAACAAAAATTATCAGAAATGCAAAAAGTGTGGTCTTATAAAAAACAGTTTTTAAAGAATTGCACCTCTTAGGTTGTTTTAAAAAATTAAAGTTCCATTTTCATTGGATTGTTATACTTGTGCTAGTGCAGCATTATGCTCATTGTAAAAGTTTCCATATAAAATGAAATTCTTTGAAAAGAAGAAAATGTTTTGATGACTGTTGCACTTGCTTCCACATTATAATGTTGTGTAATGTTTGCAAACATTTTAGTGTTTAGGGATCTAGAAATAATTAGTTAAAATAATTCGAAAAAGTTTTAAAACGGTAATTTAGACTTATACGTGTTGGCAAAGTGATACGTAACCTTTTAAGATAATTGGAATACTTTGTAACTTACAATGATGTAAGCTATACAAAAAATTTTTTAAGAATTTTTATAAGTAATTATTTATTCCATAAAGTAAAAAACTCTTGAGTTCGAGAAGAAAAACGCGCACACATACAAACACAGAAAGCGAGAAATGAAAAAATTATTCTAAATCCTTATTAATCTACCTTTCAATTAACATAAATAACGAAAACTGAATTTTTTCTTTTCATTTTGGAATTAAATTGATTATAGGAATACCAGCAACAAAACCAGTACGAATTTTCAAAATGATTTTGGAAGATTAAAGAACGATGAGATGAATTGAAAATAAATTAATCACAAAACGTAGTAAATAAAAGAACTAACAACCAATCAGTAAGAAATTACCATCGTTAAAGATACGAAAATAATTAAGGATTATATCAAAATGAAAAAATTGTTGTTGTGATCTTTTCTACAGAAAGAAATTTTTAACTCTTCGCTTAGTTTATTTTCGATTTTAATTTTTATTGCTATCAAGGTAAAAGTTTATGAATCAATTTCACATTTTGTTTAAGCGCAGATTTTAAAGGCAGAGATAATTTATAAGTTAGTACTAACTACCTACTCGTATATAAACTTGGACATGAGGTTAGTTTCGATGCAACAGTTTTTATAAAAATGTTCAGTAGAAGTGTTTGGCAATTATTGTATCATTTCTAGCAGTTTGCTCTATTTTGTCCAGATATTGAATGCATTTACTTATAGCAAAACTAAATTCCTTTCTAAAATAATTCAAATAAAGAAACTATTAAGTAGTTCATTAAATTATAATGTTGCTATTTCGAGAACAACCGTAGATAAAAGAACTGAGAAAATGTATTGTTGTTGTAAACGAGAGAGGCGGATGAATAATTCGTGTGTTCCGATGAACGAACACAACATTTTCCCTTATTATTTTGATGAAGTCCTCAATCATGATGAAGGATTAAATATTACCACAGGTCGTCGAATTCTTGCTGAATGACATGGTAACTCTTGACCAGCTTCGGATTCCTTAGGTTGTAACGGCGCCAGCGTCGGCTGACGGCGTTACTCTAGTACTTTTTCACTCAGCATTGCATGCGAAAATAAAGAATCACCCTGCTGTTGATCGTGCAACCGGTCTATAAAAAAAGTATAAATACCGAAATTTTTTGGGAGACAAAGATTCAGTTTTGTTATAAATCGTGTTGATGACACATCCAAGAAGAACAATAAATATTTTGTCATAAAATTAATAAAAAAAAAAAGTTTTGGCAAATGGATGGACATCATCAAAAATTAGTGCTCGATTTGTGTTCCCTTCAAGTTTGTATACCGGTATAAAGAATCCTCATAAAAAAAAAAAGTAAAACAAAGAAAACAAAACACGCGTGAGGATCGCGTATAGCCGAATTTTGTAAAATCAAGCTGTGGGAAATTGGTATTTGTTGTCATTCGCGTGTGGTAATGGTGGAAATTGGTATGTGTTGTCATAAGAAAAGACGAACCCTTATGAATCGCATGTAAAGTGATTGTGTGTGAAAAAAAAAAAATAGGAAAATATCCGAACGTTAAAATTTGGGCGGTTATAAGTTAGTCGATTTCTAATTTCGATAAAATAAGTGTGTTAAAGCATACGATTCGATTAGTTTACGAAAAGTGTAAAACAAAAAAATAACGGAGCGAACGGTTTCCACGCTTCATGTGAAAAAAAACTGTGCATTACCACCCCCGTTGAAAATTAACACTCGTACGCCTTATAAAAGATAAATTTTTGGCGCCAAATCAATAATTAAAAAAAAAAAAACAAATAAAAATCAGATATATTGTGATTAGACTTAAGTACCTATTGTGAACTATTTAATGCAGTTTCTTGTTATAATTTAAGTTTGCTGGCTGGTCAATATTAATCCTAAACCCCCAGATTAATAATAAGTTTCAAAAAAAAAAAACATCTAAATAAAAATTTGGTAATTATGTATTGTAAAGTTATACGAAAACTCATGCATGGCTCATGACGTAGTCACAACCATTTAAATTAATGTACCACAACAATAATTCATCGCGGTACAAAATCGTCTTAAAAGTATACGTGTCTCGGTATATATATATGTTCCGTACGATACTCAAGCAGCTGTTTTTTTTGGATATTCTGGAAAACGTTCACCAGCTCAACCGAGCTTTAAGGTCAAATTTATTATTATTATTTTATTATTACATTTATTATTAATTCCTTTAACCATTAGAATTAAGTTGTACTAATCTTAGTTAAGAAAAAAGGTCCGGACTTCAAATTAGCATATTTTTGGGTTGTAAATTTAATAGATATAATTTGTTTTTAGTTGAAATATAAAACATGTTATTAACTTTTGGTAGCAACAATTTACTTCTGTAAGGTTTTTATTTTTAAATATTTGCTAATTCTCAGGGAGTTTGTTTTGGTTTTGCTTGGCGGGAAGTTTTTGTTCCAACAATGGGGTTGCACATATTTTTTTGTGGGTTGTTATTACGCAGTATGAAGTAATCGGTTCCAGTAGTGATGATGTTGGGTAGAATGTGAGCTAAGGGTCCGTGGGTGATTCGTCGAGTTCATGTCACATGCGGTATATTCAAGATCTGTTCATACCTCTGCAAACCCCACGATCCACCGAGAGCTCTAGCCGGCTACTAAACACCGCGCAGAGGTCCATGAACAGATATCTGTTAACGGTTCGTCATACTGGGGATATTTTAAAAGTACAATCAAGGTGACGATCCGTTACAAGGTGTCTGTCGAATAATTGTTCGTGGAGGACTTGTAGCTGTAACAACCTCTCTCAATAATTGTTGTTTATTTTGACACCTGGAACGTGTGTTGATGACGTCGTACCAAATCATAATGTGTAACTAAACTATATACATCAACTTGCCGAGCGCCTGCTTGATCTCTCTCTTAATCCTCTTTGCACAAAATAAGAAGTTTCACATGAAAAACAGAGCTTTACTCAGCTTTTCTTTGTTGTATACAAAAAACCCAACTTAAAGCCATAAAGTTTTTCTCTCAGAGATTTACCGACAGGACTCGGCGAAAATCGGTAATTGTTAAGAAACGTCAGCTTGACGTGATTAGTACTCTCGCTCGATCTGGGAGTTGTTTCTTCATGACGGGTTTGAAAGATTTCACCAACAGTTCTGCCTCCCCATTTGCAGAGAGATGGTAAGGCCACACTTATGTTAAGTGATCAATTAATTCATGAAAATTGGCGGATCTAAATACATTTGAAGTTTTACTGGCAAGCCTTTTTCTGGGTGAAAAGGTGATACGAGGGGCTTATCTTCTCTGTCAATAATCGAAAACAATCGAAATTGCTTCTTTCTTAATCTTACTATATATTTCTTCTTATGAATATAAAACGTCTTCGGCTCTTCAATGATTCAGCTATCGGATGCTCCATTGCATCAGTGTAAATATGACCATTACTCCGTGACTTGAGGCATCTGTTGGTGACAAGAGTGAACAGTCACGCTGAGGAGCTGCAAGCTGTGCGCAAATCGTTCAGAAAACGGTTTATAACTGTATTTAACATTATCAATAAAAGCTTGCAATTCTTTCAAGTTTTTTGGCTGAGGCATCTTTTCAATCGCTTGAAGTTGTGAGCTGCAAGTCGTTTAAAAATCTTCGAGATTTTACAGATGTTCTTCTTCCGTTTGACCTCTAACAATTATGTCGCGTTTACGCTCATTTATTGTCATCTGCTCATTGAATCGCAAAAATATTGCTGGCGCGCTTGCTGTTCTAAATGGCAATCTTTGGTACTGGAATAGTCTATAAATGGAGTCGAAAGTGCTACGAAATTTTTCGATTCACTGTCAAATATAAATTGCAAATATGCTCCGCTGAGGTTAATTTTCAAAAATAATTTTCACCGAGTGAATGCCGAGTTGAGATTTTACTGTGACTTTAAAATCTCTGCATATTCTATAGTGACTTTTTGTAAAGTCTGCTTCGCTCGACTGAATTGGATTGGTTGAAGAACATCAAGTGAAACGATTTGACAATCTCTATTTTAACTTCGTCCATTTATTTAAACGAAAACGGACGTGCCTTGACACATTTCGGTATTGCATCCGGTCTCAAGGTTAAGTGGACTTTGAATTAATTACAGTCACCCAAACCAGGTTCGAAAATGCTCTAGTATTTTCCACCCAGATCATCGGCTTTACACTGTGAAATATAACTACTTAGAATTGAAAACACGCTCAATTATTGAACTTTCATAATAATATCTGAAATTTTCTAATAAACACAAATTTTTTACACTATAAGTAGCAAACATTTAAGTTTTGTGAAACGTTTTGAGTGAATTTTTTAAATTGAAATTTTTTTACAACAAAACACACTACAAATCGCACAGAGATGATTGAAGTGGTTCTAAACTAGTATTTGATGTAAGAATCAAATCTTATTCATCCACGTTCTCTGAAATATCTGAGATTTTCGCTATTTGAGAGAGAACATCATTGAGTGGAATTCGAAAATTCTTAAACATTTGAGATTATTTAACTCGGCCCTACGGATTGCACATAGGTAGTGGAAGTGGTTCTGGACTAGTATTTGACGTGAGAAACCAATCTTATTTATCCACATGCTCGGAAAATGTCTGAGATTTTCGCTAATTGAGAAAGTAACATCATTGAGTGAAATTAAAAAATTCTTAAACAAGTTAAATAATTTCAGAGAATTTCGAACTTGTAAATAAATATTACTTGATTTTCACATCAAATACTAGTTTGGAACCATTTTGATCATCTCTGTGCGATTCGTAGTATATTTTGTTGTAAAAAAATTCATTTTATAAAATTCACTCAAAACTTTTCACAATAATCAAACGTTTGCTACTTATAGTGTAAACATATTTGTGTTTATTAAATTTTTTTTTAGATATTATTATATAAGTTCAATATTTGAGTGTTTTTTCAATTCTAAGTACTTATAGACCACAGTGTATATTTTGTCATTTGGCATAAACTTCACTCCGATTTAGTTAAGCTATTTAGTATATGTAATATAACCGCGTGGAAATATCTGTAATCGGGCTCGTAAAACGTTGTGCAACACAAAAAACTCTATTTTAATGCGATTTTCAATCATTTCTGTTAAAATATTTTATTGAATTACACTGTTAAAATATTAAATAAACACTCGCTTAAATTCTAAAATAACAAATTTTACTAAGATCGTCACACTGGTAAAATGACTAACAAATAGAACCTGAAGTTGAGTCTTAGACTGCGGCCCAATTCAAGAATTATTTTCTGTAGACCGGCTTATTTGAAAGTTCCAATCAGTCTCCTCGTATAGGCGTATTATAGATTTCTTTGACTTATTTGAATGAGGTATGTAAAAGTTTAGGCGGAAGCCTCTTAAAAAGTGAAATAGATCTAGAATTAGTTGATTCAATATGAGACTTATTGTAAATTTTCAGACAAGTCACTATCCACAACATAAGTTGCGAATTGGACAGCAGCATTAAATGATTAAATTCGGGCTTCTTTGACCCGAAACTAAATGAATTTATTTGAAATCTTGTAACGGCTTTCATTTAATATTTTCCCTGAGGTTTTAAAAACGAATTTGAATACGAATTCGAATTTTCTAATTGAAATTGCAATTTGCAGCATAATTTTTGAACCTCGATGTACCACCTGCCACGTCCTCGATAAAAATGATCATTTTCCAAAACAGTTATAGTCATATATCTACGTAAGCCACAATCAACAGCTGTTGTGAATAATTTTTCGTGAGACAGGTGTGCTTATCATTAATTCTGTAAAGCCTGTCGGCTTATACTCTTCCTGTTTGTCGGAAAACGCCGTTTAAACCACTACTTATAATTGTTATAGCGTTTTCTAGCCCCGTAAAAGAAAACCTGGACAAATTACTAATATAATTAGAGGCTTTGTCGCAATATTTGTATACATTATGATTAAATCAAGGCCCGGATCTTACTTTCACACGTGATGTTTCAAAATTGTATGGCAATCCGACCAGTAGTTACAACTCCCAAGCAACTAACGTTGGTTTGCGGAGTTTAAATGTAGCCGTACAGACACCGATAATGCTCAACGCTCTCGTCACCTCAAACGGCAGTCAGCTCATAAAATATAAAAAAGTGCATAAAAACGTTTTGGAAGACCATTTTGAAGGAAAGTTTTGGAAGGTGGTGTATTTGTCACGGTACAAGCCTGAAATCCGTTTCCGAATAAAAATTAAAAAAAAACTGTTTTATTGCTTTGAAATCGGCCTATATATGTGAACTATTATTATTTTTCGAACTTTTTGAATATTTACTGCAATCATTATCATTCAGAATATTTTTGGTGTATTGTATTTAGTTAAGCAAGTAAATGAAGCAACTGATGCAACATACAAAGTAGCGTATATGCTTGGAAAACGTGGTAAACCTTTCAGTGACGTTGAAATGATAAAGAAGTGCATTATTGAAGTATATGGATGCTTAGATCCAGATAAAATAAACAAATACAAGCAATTACCGCTTTCAAGAACGATAACCGACCGACAACATGAATTAGCCCACAATGTGACAGGAAAACTTCGCACGATAATTCAAAAGGAAAATTTATATTTTTCCTTAGCGCTGGATGAATCCACCGGTAATACTGATTTGGCACAAGTTCTATTTTTCGCTTTGAGAACCCTTATGATGTCATGAAGCTGGTATAAGCCTAGATAATCTGGTGAGTATATGTACTGACGATGCAACGTCAATGAAGGAAAACAAGAAGGTTTCGTTTCGCTAATCAAGGAGAACAATATGCATTTAGAAAATTTAATTTATTTTCACTGTATATTGCATCAAAAAAATCGTTTTGCTAAATCAGCTGCCTTGCGCGACACTTAGGATAAAATAATAGGAATTATAAATTTTATAAGACCTAATGCGAGACGATATCGCCAAATAATATTCAAACAGTTTGTTAGTGGAGACTCACAATACCATCGAATGATCATAGTATGCAACATCGGCGAAGCTTGATGGCAAACAATGTTTTGACACTTCGATAAAATTAAAATGGCGTCAATAGCCAATAACCAATAGAAATTTTAATTGTTTTATGTTTTGGTGACATTTCGATGTGGTTTGATGACATAAGACTCAAGTGACGCTGTTGAATATCAATACGTTACGTTTACCACACCCGACGCCAAATTACAATTTTTTCATCCCATTTATGTTAATGGTAATGATATAAATTATATCAGGTGGAGATGCAAGGTTAGTGTTGATTTACCTTACCATTGCAAAGGACGTTGGCTATCAAGAGGTTGGTATCAGAGTTTTGTCTTTCGAATCTTTAAATTTGATGAAAATCAAGAGAATCAAGAGAAGTCAGAAAATTGTGTAGAAATGCAGCTTTTCTTTGTGACATTATGTCACATCAAAAAAATTTAAATCATCTCTACAAGAGAAGAGAAAACATGTATCATATATGACATATGTCAAAAACTTTAAGCATTTCGGAATAAAATTTCATTCTTTAAAAAATGTCTATCTGAAATAGATATTATATCTGAAGAACATTTTCAGCATTTATCCAACGTCATAAAAAACAGGATATGTATATAAAACTTGTCAAGAATACATAGGCGTTTTGGAGATGATAGACATCCTCATAGAAGCATATGATGAGAGAATTTCCAACTTTGAAAAACATAATCACATCTAATTGCAATTAGCATTCCAACCACACTTATTAGATATTTGGATAGCACCCAGCGAACTACAAATGGCGCTTTTAGAAATATGCGAAGATAACATTGTTAAGACTATTTTTGATGCCAAAAAGGATCTAATCGAAATATGGAAAAATGCAATTAAATATCCACGATTATCGCAATCTCGAATAATATCTTGCTTTGGAAGTACTTACACCGCCATAATCAAGGAAAACACTCCACATTACCTTGACTTTTGATCGACTTTGCCGTGGTTTTTCGGTTTCAGCTCACAAGGCGCGTATTCAGAAGCTTGTTGACTGACTTGCATGTCAAACTTGTAAACTAATGTCTTATCACCAGTTATAATGCATTTTATGAATTTGGGATCGGAATTGATTCGTTCTATGTCGGAAATTCAGGTCTTTCGGAACTAGACGAGCAGCAACACGTTTCATGCCCAATGGTACGAATTGATTCGTGAGATACAGAAAGCTCAGTGGCTATCTCTCTCAAACCTAAATGACGATTTTGTACTACAATTTCAATCACTTTACTGATGATAATTTCAGTTGAGGCCGACCACAGCGAGGCAAATGTTCTACCACATCTCGCCCGCCTTTGAATGCACAGTGCCACTCATATGCACGTGTTTTTAATATAGTCGATTCAGCGTAAGCCTTTTGTAACATTTTCAGTGGCACACGAAATTGTATTTGCAATACAATATTTGCGACAAATTCTTTGTTCGATATTTTTATTAATTATAAAAATCGGGAGACTTGAGATGAACTGACAAAATAGAGCACTGTAAACCACCTAAATAACAGATTGCGCTCCTACTGCATGTCAAGATAGAAGACGGACCGAGCGACAAAAAGAAGAATATTTATAAGCGGGTAGTTTAAATGACCAATTCCCGTTACTTTCTTGACCTAGTGTATATATCTATCAATTTCTAATTACAATGTTTTAGAAATTTTCCAAAATGTGCAAACTGAGATTAAAAAATATGAATTATGAGTATGATGAGTATATTAGGATTCTGTGATAAATATCATGAGGCCATCAACAAAAAGGGAACTAAATTAATCACCGCCACCCTCATCTTTAGGATACTAATTAATCTCGAATGACCATGGGCAACGAGAGACATTATCAGTTCGATGTTATAGCGAGAGACCTCGACTTGCCACGCACCGGGTAATAATTGACGGGCCTCAATTTCCATTTTCTATTATGAATTCGTGTTGTGATATAGTGAAATGAACCAAGTGATAGTTCAGTTTGGCATGTTCACCCTGGGTATGTATATTGCCAATCTGGCTATAGCAATTAAATTGTAGATTTTTAAGCCCAGGTGTCGGATGCAAAAGTACAGAATAAATTGGGTAACTTGTGGGCATAACGATGTTAAAATATCACCGACAGCTATATTGAATTTAACGCTATAAATTTAAAAAAATTCTGGATTGGTCTCGATTGGTCCTAAACCCAACAACAATTTTAAGACAAATTTAGGAAAAAATTCACTCGACTATATAGTAACGTGAATTTTTTCCTAGACATTCCTAATTTTAACAGTGTAAAATAATAATATATTTGTTATATAAACACTATTGGCAATTTAAAATATTTCAATTAATTATCAATTTATAATATTACAATTTAGTAAATAAATGCTCTAGAATAATATAATTAATTGAAAAAGTATAAATTTATTAATAAATTGCGTTTCGAATTTTAAAATATTTAGAAGAATATATGAAAGTAAAAACCCTCTGTCCTAAGATACTTCTAAGAGGTTATAACTTTTGAGGAAGATGTTTTCACTTCGTACTAGACCCAATCCAACTAGAAAACATGAGTTTCCTCTTAGAAGTATCTTAGGACAGAGGGTTTTTACTTCGATTTTTATCTATACAACTTTGAATAATAAACCCAGTGTTCCCCTAATTTTTCCGGAAAACTCATGTTTTCTAGTTGGATTGGGTCTAGTACAAAGTGAAAACATCTACCTCAAAAGTTGTAACCTCTTAGAAGTATCTTAGGACAGAGTGTTTTTATTATTCCCGAAATAATATATTTTACACTGTTAAATTTTATTATTAATTGGAAACGTTGTTGTTGGATTTAGGACAAGTTAGGACAAACTTCAAGTACGTTCGAACTCTAGAGGTATATGGCAAATCAGCGCTACGCCGAGGGAAGATAATTAACATCCGCTAAAGCTTCAGCCATCAATTGTTCCGGGAACCAAATTATATTCTCATTGGGAACGCGATTTTACAACCATCTCCGTTAAACGTGTCATTAAAATTCAGTACAAATTCACTTGCGCGCAGCCATGCGCAGCGGTGAAAATGAATTTATTTACTTTTCGGTAGGTCTTTATGTCCGATTTAGTCTACTATCAATTTCCATCATAAAAGTCTCATTTCTAATGTATCTCGTTCAAATTTACTTAGCTTGCCATATTTAAGGGAGAAATCTATTAGCTGCCATAGAATCAAATAGTCAAAACTAGTTGTTTCGTGGATTTTTTGACATTTAATTACATTGTGAAATGATGGAAAGAAATATATGCCAGTTCAGTGAACAAAACATTTATAGCTCAATTTCACTTCATTATTTTCAGTATATCATTATATTTTTTTAGGTTTGGCCAAATGTCAACAGATAGCTGCAAAATATATTTGGTTCAAATTTTTTACCATCTTTAAAGAGAGGCACTGTGAATATTATTAATTATGCTTTCGAAACGAAAATTTATTTTTATGTCACGCGAATATGCATAGAACAAATTTGTATTTAGGGTGCGGGTCAATAGTCGGGTTCGAATCCCATCAGAGGCTGGATGCAAAGCGAATTTTCGTCATCGATTACGATCGGTAATGTTAATAAACACAACTAAGACCCTCTGTTGGAGTGCAGAATTGGCTGCGGCCCAATAGTCGGGTAAAAGTCAATTTTAAGTACATTTTTCGGTAAATTCATTTATTTTTCAAAAAGTCTATGACAAACTGATCGAAAAATCTGTTCTAAATCCGATTTTTACCATAGTAAACGATTTACCCGACTATTGGCCTGCAGCCTAATAATCAAATGAAGAGGTGTAAATATGTGGCCAACACTAGACTTTATTTTACGACAATGCACATAGATCTCGTATACACCATACAGTAATTTCTTAATAATTCAAAATCGAAAAATGGAACCGGGTTTTGCATACAAACTGTCTCGTGTAGTCAAAATATTATTATTGCTTCTTATATTTCAGGAAACTAACAAATCCAACCCTTGTTGAAAATTTAATTTTCACTGCGAAACATGAAAAACCTTCTGTCACACACAGATGGCCACCACATTTTGCATGGATATCGCAATTTATGAAAAAAGGTTCAATATGAAGTTTCATCCCGGTTAATCTATCCGTCTGGGCTGTAGAAATGCCAAAATTTTCTTGAAAACCAGTTTGTGTAAAAAAAACATCATTTCCTGATTCTCGCTTCAATTTTACAAATTAAATTTAGAATGTTTTAGTTCAAAGCCGGTTTACTCACAAATGATATACTTTTCAAAATATTTGTAAAAACAACAAAAAATCCCCTATGAAAGCTGCCATTTCCAGTAACTCGCCTATAAGGTGTCTCACGATGCCTGATAGAATCAAAGGTCTTTTCATAGTACTGCTAGTGAAATCAATAAGTTATGGCAGATGTTGTTTTTACCAATTTTATAGAGATGCATCAATATTCTCCCTATACTTAAATTTTAAAACAACCCAACTGACAATCTATTTAATTCAATATTACTAAATCAATAACAGATAAATAATAAGCATTTTATATCCAAACCGTTTTATGTAAATACTCGTATATTATATTTAATGTGCTCAAAATTTATTGACTGTAATTCGCCCAAACTACTAAAATTGAAACATGTTATTAAATCTACACATATTTAACATATAATATAGATAATAATATATGTTGTACGAACACTCGTACATGTAAGCATACATTTATGAGCGATAAACATAATAATAAATCGATTATTGATGAGCATTATTTATGGCGTGGGTTTATAAAATGACTTAGAGTATCGTTTAGATTATGGTCGCACACTAATTTGCAGAACACTTAACTAACCATTAATTTAATATACATTTTTAATAATATGAAGTTATGGTGATATTGTTACGCGCATAAATGCTAGCCGTTGTCAGATCGCGTTATAAATAAGACAGGCATTTCGAGGTAACCGAATTTGTATATTACGAGTTTACGCGAAATCTCCATGCAGGTCCACCGCAAGTCACGCAATCTAAATTCGTAAATACTTGTAAGGTATAACTTTAAAATGAGATATTTTCCAAAAATCATTGGTTCATTGTAAACTCGACCAAGGAGCAGATTCGGCGCTGTATCAATGGTGTAAAAACGTCGGCGAATATTGGTGCGCTTGTTGGTGCCGCTGCTAAAAAGATTTATCATCGCACTTTACACTCAATGTTCAAAATGCCGGTTCGAAGCGATGGAAAGCTGTCGAAAATACTAAACCTCTCAGTTGCAAGTGCAATGGCACAACACCAAGTTATTTATCGTCGACGAGATTAACATTTACACAGTTACACTTTTACGAGATTTACAGGCAGCACGGAACTCTTTGGTGGCAAGAACATTTTGCTGTTTGGCGACTCAATGCAAAGTCAACTCATGCACCATCAACTCATTTGTGGTAAACTTTGTCGTTCTGTAAACTCATTCAAAATGTGTAACAACAAGGGGACACCACTTTCATCGAAATCCTGAATGACTTTCGAGTTGGTGAAATAAAGGTGAATCACGTCAATCGTCTTGGCAAAGTTTACATAAAACACACCAGATCACGGTTGGAAAATAACTCCGCATTAATCCAAAAAAACGCCCGAAACGTTTGTCAGTTACCAAAATGCCTTGGTTCTCCAATACTATGTCCAACAAGGCAAACAATTGGAGAGTAGTTTACTACATTTCCAAATCTACCAAGGGCAACAGCAAAGTTGATACGAGAAGCTCATTCCAGCAGACATCAAACAGACTGGGGGATTGTCAAAAATTTTGAAGCTGTCGTTCGTGGAAAGGTGTTTGTTGTCTGTACCACTAGTTGCCTGGTGGTATAAACAACATGTTTTCATTCTGTTTTACACCAGTAACCAATTAATTATTTGTTTGAAGCTTGGTTGATGATGTACATAACAGTGCTTAGATTAGGAACAAATATTTAGAAATAAGGAGGTTCTAAATTTTTTACAGGAGTATTGAATGGTATAAAAATTCCGAATTTGGCATAGACCAGCAATAAAGACCGTAAATTCGAGATAAATTTTATTTATTGTAAATTTGTGTATTCGTAACCAAAAACGACTAGCGAGTGTGTGATTCGCTATAGAGATAATTCGAATAAAAAAAATTCTATACCCGAACGACATTCTTAGTAAAAATGCGGTTATTGTTATCATCTAAATCGATTTCCTTTTCCCACTTTAATTTTTTTAAGAGTAAATTTTTAAATTGCATTTTTATCGGAAAACCATCACAAATTTTTGCGGAACCAATTTTTCGTTTTGTTTTGGATGTTGCGATATCGAAATCTATATACTGAGTGAAATGATTTTCCACTCATTCACTTTAAATAACAATTTTCCATTACTTTCTCTGTACATTAACCATTGTAATGTTTTCTATGCAGAGAAAATTTAGGGGTGGTATACTTGTTTAAGGGAAAACGTACCATATTAGTCTTAACTGTTATCATTAATCAATTTTCTGTATGTTTTAGAACTTAGCTTATCATTATTATATGTGCGTGTGTGTGTGTGTGTGTGTGGGGTGAAAAATAAAATTTTTCTTTAAATTAATTTTATTTTAAAAAGTTTAATTTAATCAAAATTATAATTTGGAAATTATTTTAGCAGAAAGAAAAACAATAATTTATGGTTGTGCGATTAATAAGATCATGAGGATTAATCAGATTGGTTTGAAATTAATCAGGAGTGTCTATGCTGTAACTTATATGTCATATTATGGTGAAGTTTAAAAATATGTTTGTTTGCCGTCTATCGTGTAAGATGGTAAACGATGCACATATTTATTTCGCAGCTGTAAAGACGTACGTCGTTCAATACTCTAAATTTGGTGTAAACTAGGGGAGATTGTCCAGGATGGTGATAAAATATTTTCTTAAACCTACCTAAAACTAAAAACGTTATAAGAATTTTTTTTATTGTATAATCTTGAAGCGTTACGAACTGCGGATATTCATATGCGGCCGGTTTTAATCCGTTAGATGAATTTAATAAGTGGCTAGATTCAATTAGTGCGAGTTGACTGATCTAATACATGTTTTACTATATGAAATGATGTAGAAATTTGTGTCTCGTAGCAATACATTCTTGTTTGTTTGTGTGTCTTCCAAATTGTTCAATATTAATATCAGCTCAATGTATGAATATCAAGCGAATTTGCTTTCCCCGTGAAAAACATTCATTTTATTTTTCTAATTCAGCCTTCAGCGAGCCATGGGATTTTATCAGTTTGGTTAATGATTTCATTATAGAGTGACTTTGATCGTTGTTGATGGTTTTATATTTAGTTTCGTGGGCAAGTCCCAAAAAGAATACAAGCACAATGTAGAACACTTGAAATCATACTTGTTAATCGCAGAATAGATTTCTTTGAATAAATAAATAACATTTAGCGATTCAAGTTGCCCTTGTTCAAAATATTTTGATGATTATAGCTCATCTTGACAATATATTTTGTTATTTTGGCATAAACGCCACTCCTATCCTAACTAATAGGCTTTCAAAATATGATTAGATTTAGGGCTAGTAAGACGCACTATGAATTTACAAGCTTTCAATAGGAAACTCATTAAATTTTTTGTTTTCGAACTGCAAACTATTTTGGGCCCAGGCTCTTCCAACCCTTTCGCGGTTTGCTTTTCCCTTTCATACTTTTACTCAGTTCCCAGCAAATTCAAGGACGTACGGCTAAAGGTCGGATTTTTATAACCATCTGCACATTGCATAGCTCCATGCCACCAGCCTATAATTGCATGGAAAATGGGTCGGGCCAATGAGTTTAGCACTCCGACAGGGGTCATCTATATATGGAAATTCCATTTGCATCCTGCCTCTATTGGGATTCGAGCTCGGTACCTCCCGATTCAAACGCCAAATCTTTAACTACTGCGCCATTTGGTCGGTTTCATTTTTCAGTTTGTTATAAAGAACCGATCCTAAAGGTAAAATTTCTCATTGAAAGCTTGTTAATTCATAGCGAATGTCGATGGCAGTATCATTAAGTGAAACACTTGCACAAATATTTTGAATTGAGGTTCAATTTACCGAGCAAACGGTACAGTGGCGAAAGATTTGGCGTATGGATAGGTAGGTGTCGGGGGAATTTTGACACATATAAAAGTTTTAACTATATATAGTAATTGTATTTACATAGTTCATTAAAATTTAACGGCCAACAGTAATCGAGTTCTAGTAATTGTAGCATTTGCATAGAATATTAGATTTACGGGTACGAACTGTAAATTCATTAATAACTATGTGACCGAAATTTATTCATATATGAATACATATACAACAATAAGTTTCTCTTATCTCCCAAACATGATTCAGTTTACGTTTTCAATTCAATTGATTCACACGAGTACAAAAGTCATACACTTACAAAGAACGTGATATGGTTATTTCATTCAAAACACACCCAACCTAAAATCGCATTACCGGAGTTAATGCCTAAATCGAATGCTTTTATTCAATAATGAAATAATCGACCGTTCACTGTATGCTTATTTTCAATGTCACTATAAAAACGTATCATGCATGACTTGCGCATTGTTATCTTCCTCAATAATTTTTCGCTATTTTATTTTAAAATATAAAAGTATACGCTAGTAGATTTTTGTTAGTCAGTTAATAGCGACCATATATCATAAAATAGTGTGCGCGATGTTGGGTCCAAATCCAATTGTTGAGACAGGTAATGGCCCTGTTAAAGGAAAAATCTACAGCACGTACTATGGCGACGAGGTATATTCATTTCAACGGATTCCCTATATGAAACCACCAATTGGAAAATTAAGATTTAAGGTAGGCGATTCTCTAAAACTAAATGTGCAAATTAGAATAACAAATATTTTATATAAAAAATAGGATCCCGAACCTATAGATGATTGGACGGAGGTGGTCGATGGAACACAGACTATATCATTTGCACCACAAACTAATCCAATGACTGGGAAAGTAACTGGCAGTGAAACTGAAATTTATATTAACGTGTTTACAAAAAATTTAAAACCGTCAAAACTGCAACCCGTTGTTATTTCGATTCATGGTGGAGGGTTTATAAACTGTTCAAGTACTAACGATTTGTGTGGACCGGATAACTTTTTACGAGATGATATTGTGTTTTGCTCATTTAATTATCGACTCTCGGTTTTAGGTTTTATGAGTTTTGATGATCCCGAGTTGAAAGTACCTGGAAATGCGGGACTCAAAGATCAAACGCTCGCAATGAAATGGATTAAAGCGAATGCGGAAAAATTTGGTGGTGACCCCGAGAATATAACACTTTTAGGTTTAAGTGCTGGTGGTGCATCGGTTAATTATCATTTAATTTCGGATATGTCACGCGATTTATTTCACAAAGCGATTTTAATGAGTGGTGCTGTGCTTAATAGTTGGGCTAGTGTACCGAATAAAAAGTTTGGTCTGCGGTTAGCCAAGAAATTTGGCTGGGATGAAACTGAGGGTGCGGCTAAAGCACTCGAAATTTTACAAAATGTGTCAGCTGAAGAGTTAATTTCGCAACGCAGTACCATTATTACGGAAGAAGAGAAGAATGAACGAATTTATGAAGCGTTTGTTCCATCAATCGAGTCGTATGTAAGTGACCAGTGTTTTTTGCCAGAGCCGATTGTCGATATGATATCAAAGCAATGGAGTCGTAATATCCCGATTATAATTGGTGGAACGACCGACGAGGGAAACATATTATTTATATTTTGGGAAAATTTATTACAAATTGCACCAGGCACCGATTATATTGGTGACTTGAAATACTTGATTCCTTTTGAACTCGATTTAGATCGAAACAGTAAAGAATGTAAGGTGCTTGCCGATAAAATCAAATCATTCTACTTCGGTGATGGTAATTTTAATATTGATGACAAACAAACGATGTCAAATTATTTAAAATTGATGTCCGACAAACTGTTCATGTTCGGAATTTACGCGACCATTAAATCACGCGGCCAAATTTCAGCACCAACGTATTTTTATCGATTTAGTTATTTATCAAAAACATTTAACTTTATGCCCATTCCGATGCAATTACCAATCGAAGGTGTGGGCCATGGTGCTGATTTAAACTTTGTGTACTCATCAGCGGTCTACAATACACTGGATAGAAATTCGCCTGATGTTGATAAAATTAAGCAAATTTCATCGCTTTGGAATAACTTTGTAATGACGAGTAATCCTAATTCCGCCGAAATTGAGCCAACAATTTGGACGCCGGTTTCATCTGACTCGTTGAATATGAAATGTTTAAATATTTCTGATGAAATTACGATGATCGAATATCCGGAACAAGAGCGCTTGGAATTATGGTACGCAATGTTTAAGGATTTGTTAAATTTTTAGCAATTTGTTAAATGAATAAAATAATTTTGTATTTTACAATTATTGTGTCATTGTATATTAAATTCTAGGAATTATATATATATATATATATATATATGTGAAGCCCTCTAAATGAATTCAATTGGTACACGCCACTACGTAAATGTCCACCAGTGGCCCTATTGTGTCTTTCCCTGGGAATAGGGAATTGGGAAAAATATTTTCATAGCATTTTTGTCTAAATTGTATTTTTCTGGCATACTAAGGGAACATGTTTGGTGTTAATATTTTTGAAACAAAGTGAAATGGGAAAATATTTTTCCCAATAAAAATTTTGTGGAACAAAAGTTTCCCAATTCACTTTGTTTTGAAAATGTTTGCACTAAACTTTTTCTTTCAGTAGGCCAGAAAAATACAATTTAGACAAAAATGCTATGAAAATATTTTTCCCAATTCCCTATTCCCAGGGAAAGACAGAATAGGGCCACTGAGGGTGCAAGAAAATCATTAATTGTTCTTAACGCGCTTATACTTTTGGCGTCATCCTAATATTGTAATAATGTTCCTTTGAAATACTTTCCGTTGAAACGAAGACTAATATAAAAGTTTTCCAAGAAACCAAATACTTCCGATTGTTTGAGTTTGACCAAAATAACGATGATAGGTTTCAATATTTTTCTGATAAGTGAAACCTCGAGTTGTACATTTTATTCGCTATAACTCCACAGTTGAAAAGGTTTTCAA
The DNA here is from genome assembly GCA_947310385.1 of Nephrotoma appendiculata. Lineage (NCBI taxonomy): Eukaryota > Metazoa > Arthropoda > Insecta > Diptera > Tipulidae > Nephrotoma > Nephrotoma appendiculata. Next base: position 44,921,676 of record OX371224.1, on the reverse strand, counting down.
AAAAAAAAAAACTTCTCTTCAGCCCCGGCAGAACGATTAATCGGGTGAAACTTCACACTTAAGATTTTCTCTTAATAAACACATTTTATTAAACTTGTTTTTATATACGGCCTTTTTCGGGTTGTATATGTAATATGTACCGCCCCGGTGGCAAAGTGGTTAGCATGCTTGCTCCAGCGACCGGAGGTCCCGGGTTCGATTCCCGGTGGTGACAAGGAAAAAATTTCACGGCTGGTTTAGGATCAATGAATTAATCACTCATTATCCGAAATGAAAGTATGATTATGAAACCTCATATGAGGCGGCCAAATCCCTTGATGGGATATAGTGCCAGAGAGAGAGAGAGAGAGAGAGAGAGATCTGTAATATGTCTTTACGCTGGTTTGTCGTGAGATTGATCGCTATAAACTGCTAATTTTAGGCTTCAGCGAAGTAAGATAGATGGGTCAAGGCGATTTTTATGAATAATTAGGGCGTTATTTAATGTTTAGTGGCAATAATGATTCTCGAACCAACGGAGCTGGGATTCTTTTAACACGTAGAGCTAAAAAAATCATTGATTGTATTTAAGCCAATCTCTGACCGCATAATTTCACCTCGAATCTACTCTAAATTCCGCAAAATCACTATTATCCAATGCTATGCTCCCACCGAACCTGATGATGATGACACAAAGAAGGCCTTCTGCAATCAACTGGAGGCAACTGTAGCCTGTGCTCATACCGTTGATATTAAAATTGTGCAACAACAACTCAAACCTTCACACGTGCATGGGCCGCCATGGTCTTGGCACAACGCGCAATAACAATGGAGAGAGGCTCGTGGATTTGTGCTCCAGTCAACAACTCTTCATCGGTGGCACAAAGTTCGCACATAGAGACATTCACAAATATACATGGCAATCACTAGATGGTGTGACACGTAACCAGATTGCCCACATCTTGATCGGTAACAGATTCGCCAGCTGTTTACTAGAGGTCAAAGCTCGTCGTGGTTCTCATATCTTTAGTGATCACAATCTTCTGGTCGGTACTATCAGACTGCGGCCAGCTGCAATTAAGCAACAGCGTAAAACTATTTAGTTATATGATGATTAGCAAATTTTGTGGACTGCAGTGCCACCTGTTCTCGAGCACGTAGTACTTTTTGTACTATAATATTTCTGTTTGCTGTCAATGAGCGTTGAATAAATGTGGAGGCGAGACCAACGTGCAACGGGTATGTGTGTGCAACAACCGACCATATAGAATGTTTTTTTATGTTGTTTTTTTTTGTATGTGCTCAATTTGATGCGCGTAAGAGGGAGTGCGAGAGTGCCGCTTACTTAGAAAAAACAAAAAAGACAAAAGAAATAGAACATTCTTGAAGGGTTCGAGAATTTTTCTTGTGAGGTTAATTTTTTGGTAATGTTAATCCATTTTGTTTGATATATTTTTTTTTGTTGGATTAAATTGGTTGTATTAAAAAAATAATAAAAATTGAAAAAGTAATATTGTTATGGATGTACAAAATTTTGTGAATCAGAAACAAGTACTTTTAGTTTCATTTTAATTATCACTTTACATTTCCTGGGTGTTAACAAATTTTCTAACGTTGTATTAGAAAAATCGATGGAGTGATTGGAAGCTCTTCGAGTTTTTTTTTTATTTTTTTTTTGATTGGTAACTATGCGATCTGTTTTGGGGCTCAAGGCTCACCCTACTCTCCCACGGTTATGTTTTTTACGTCCTTACTTTACGCCTTCCGGCCAACTCGAGGACGTACGGCTATAGGACCGGACCGATTTAAGACCATCTGCACATTGCAAGCTCCATGCCAGCCTATACCGGCATGGAAGATGGGTCGGCCCATGTGTTTTGCACACCGAAAGGGGGTCATAGATGTGTTACATTTCACCACAGATCGAAATCTGTTGATGAAATTTCACTTTGCATCCTGCCCCTATCGGGATTCGAACCCGGTACCTCCCGATTCAAACGCCAAAGCGTTAACCACTGTGCCATTTGATTGTGAATCAGAAACAAGTACTTTTAGTTTCATTTTAATTATCAAATTACATTTCCTGGGTGTTAACTAATTTTCTAACGTTGTATTAGAAAAATCGATGGAGTTGTTGTTGTGGGAAAAGAATAGTTTTAATAACTAATCATATCAGTTGCCTAATTAAATATTATAATTATATACGGGTATTTTAAATATACATTATACGCTATAAGTGGAAAATAGTGGTGATACATCGTCGAGTGGTAAGTGAAAATACCGGCAACAATCCGGGTGGCCGACACGAGGCTTGTGTGCGGTATGACAAGGGTCGCATCGTGTTAATCGTTTGGGCGGGTTACTGTATCATAACGAGTACCATAGTTTTTCGGTGTGTACTAATCAGGTAGGTGCCGCGATCTAATTTCATATACTACAGGGTGAAAACTACTACATTATAATGGTACATCAAGTACTTATGAGTAGCCAGGTGAGGCCATTCGCATACTTTTGTCGAACTATTTGTTTACTGGTGGCCAGGTGAAGCCACTGTATATTTACTTAAAGATCGGCAAGCCAACGTCCCAACGTTTGTGACGTTCTAGCAAGGCCGAATTTGCGGCGGTTTTGGATAAGGACGCCAAACACATTGCACGGCGAGAAGACGCCCAACGGTCCGGGCCGGGTGCCTGTAGCATGACGGCTCTCTCTAAAGCCGCAATCCAGTTAGACGTCGGAACTATACAGGGTCACCGGTACTGTAGGTCGTTTTTATTTTCTTCTTTCTTTAAACTTTTTAGTATTGGAATTGAGCACCCCAAACTACGCTGTGCGTACCCGCAACACTGGGTTTACGTTGGTCTCGTCTTCAGGATTTTTGGTTTTTGCTTTGCTGCTGTAATTTTCCTTTTTACTGATTTTGTTTTACTACTATGTTAGCCACGTGTTGGAATTAGCCATTATTTTCTTTCTCTTTTCCTATGTCCCGATGAATCTGTATTTTTGCCTTCTCTCCTTCATATCTTAAATAAGAATACAGAACGGCGATTTCCGGCATTCGGATTCAGTTATTTTTTTTGCTTTTCTTCTTGTTGTGGTAATTTTTTTTCTACTAAAATGAATTGCTAATTTTTTCGGGTTCGGTACGATGGGATGGGAGACTCCATTCTGTGCTGGTGTTTGTACGGGGGTATAATGGAACTGTTTGTTCCTCAAATTTCGTGCGACGGATTAAATTTCCCGTTAAGTTTATTTTTAATTTGCTTTTTTTTTTATTATATAAATTTCTGTAATCACGGTGTAGGCCAGGAGCCACGCAAGCCTCAAATCCCACGACTGATAGTATTTCTCCCGGAAATTCAGCGGGCAAAATCACCGTGTGAGTGGTTTAGATGATATCTGCAGGTCGGCTGCTGAGCCGTCCGTAACAAGGTGACGCAGGCTTGCATGCATGCCGATGCATTAGGTTTTTTGCAACATCACAGGAACCCATTGATTAGGGATGCCACTTAGGATCATATAGAAGAATGACACAACCCAAAAACTGAGCTTACAAAGGAACGCCGATCGGTGCTAAAAAGAAACAACTGAAGAGGGAATATAACCGCTTCGATACACGAGTAAAAAAAATGGCAAGAAACGATCGCAGGCATTTTATAAATGAGAATGCAGTTGAGACTGAAAGTGCTGCTCGATGTCGTAACATGCGTGGGGTCTATAATGCAATTCGTAGACTTAATGGATAAAGTGCAAAAAATACCACCTATTAAGAACCACTTCAACGTTGGAGAGAGTTCAATGAGGATATCATCATCGAGAAGGATATCAAACAACTCCCAAAAACATCACGTCGCAATCTTATAAGAAGTATCTCCACTTCACTACCATCTCAAAATGAAATAGAGCCTGCAATTAAACAACATTAAAAATCATAAAGCTGCGGGTCATGAAATCGTGGCCGATAGAATGCAGAATCCCTAGCTCATGAAAAGAGGGAGTTATCATTACGATACCCAACAAGGGCGATCTCAGCGAGTGCAAAAATTGGGGAGGCATAACGCTGTTAAATGCAATAGAAAAATTATACGATTTCACCATCTCTTGATTCACTTTTGAGAGGCGAGCAAGCGGGATTTAGGAAGAATAGATCATGCGTAGACCACATCAACACTCTGCGAATTATTATCGAGCAGTCAATAAAATAGAATTTGCCTTTGTACATCCTCTTTGTCGATTTCGACCGGGCCTTCGATACAATTTCCAGAAAAGCTATTTGGACAGCATTGCTTAATCCCGGAATTCCGGAAACAATCGTACCCCACTTGCAGCTTTCACTTTGAGGGCAAGAACAGCGACAGCTTCACCATCTCTAAGGGAGTCAGGCAAGGATGTGTCCTCTCACCTACACTTTTTGTGGTTATGCTGGATCAGGCACAAACTAATATCGATGCACCAAACGGCATTCAATGGCGAATGAATGAAAGGCTCCATGACCTCGACTACGCTGTCGACTTCAGTATGATGACGCACAGATTAGACGATATGACGCGTACGCTTGAGGGGTTGATTTATAACTCTGAAAAATTTGGACTAAGGTTTAACTTCTCAAAAACGACCGATAATCGCGAATAAATCCATAATCACCAACGATGCAACGATAGTCATTGAAGACGTGGAGAAATTTAGCTACTTAGGGAGCTTAATTACTAAGACGGGGAAGGGGGGGGGGGGTTGGTGTCTGAACCACACAGGACAGTCCGCATAAACAAGGTGCGCTTTGCTTACTATTCATTAAACAAAGTGTGGCGAGCCCATAACATCTCCAGGAGCACCAAGCTAAAGATCTTCAACTTACATGGTTGTGAGACTTGGAAAGTAGCAACCACCATTTCTCAAAAACTACAAGTATTTATCAATAAGAGTCTACGGCGAATCTGTGGCATCTATTGGCCAAACACGGATCTACTTGCCCTAATAAATAATGAGCCAATCACCACTGAAATTTAACGTTGGAAATGGCATTGGGTAGGGCACACCTTGTAGAAACTGGATAATGACATTGCAAAAATGGTCTTTAAATAGAACTCTCAAGGTAGACAAAACCTCGGACGCACAGTGCACACATGGCGGATGTCAGTCGAAAGGGAATCGCGAACAGTAGGCATTATGGCGTGAAATCAAATTGCTGGCCAGAGACAAGCGGCGCAGGAAAGAGGTCGTTTCCGCTCTATGCTGCTACTAGGAGCAATACCTTTTTTTTGTTTGTTTACTTTTATTATATTGTATAAAAATGGAGTTTACAAATAACGAAAAAATATATTAGGAAAAAAAAAAACAATAATTGCAATTAATCCTATAAACACAAGGCTTTGAAAGGCGATTAACTCTAGGTTTATGTTTGAACCTAGGTTAGGTTAGGTTAAGTGGCTGCTATCACACACTTAGGCCAATAGTGGCCCATTGTGATATTACATGATCCTATGTTCCCTTTACTCCCGCTGAAACCATCCTGAGCTACTTATGTAGCGTAAAATATCACGCACTGCACAGCCCGCAGGTTTCGCGGGGGTCGAAATTCTCTTCTACAAAAGTCATTCGTCTGTAGCCCCAGCCTTCACACTGCATGTTTCCTGTCCTGTCAGTGTCTCTACGACCAATCCTACCTCTCGGTTTTCCAGGTCCAGTTTTGGCCAAACCTGTTGCGCTACTCTGCACGTGAGGGTATTGGTCCACCTCTCGTTTGTCAGGGCGATTGCCTTCTTACTGAGCGATAATTTGAGCGCTGCTATAGGCCTCCCCAGACCTGCACTTTCCGGCTGCATCTGAAGGGTCGTACCATACCTAGCTAGTTCGTCTACCCTGCGGTTTCCCGTGACGTCCGAGTGACCAGGGACCCAGATTATATGGATACTGAAATACTCGCTCATCTCATTAAGAGATGATCGGAAATCCAGAGCCACCCATGACTTCAGACAAACTGCCTCTAGTGACCTGACTGTCCACATAGATTGCGATATCACTCACGGATACCACGTTATGCTTCAAGCGTGGTACACGCTGCAGTAGTCAGGGAGCTTCTCACAGAAGACTCCAGCTCCTACCTTGCCGTCTAGCTTAGAACAGTCCGTGAAAAACTGCAGTACAGTACCTCGTTTTCCAGTATTGATCCTTCCGTCCTGGATTCTCTCGAAGCACAGACACATGGTCCGCAAAACTTTATTTATTTATTTATAAATGGTGCCTACAGTAACTACAATCGTCACAACAAAACAAATGGTAAAAATTACATTACATCAGCTCATGCTGTATAAGATAGCAGAAAATTTCCAGCAGAAAAAATGTGTATTGCTATTCACCGCTAGAGGCATCAGTATCACAAAAATGAAATTTTTTCTGCTGATATTTTTTTACACCAACAGAAAATTTTTGATAATTTTATGCAAATTAAAAATTATCAGCAGAAATTTTTATGAAAAACCAGTGAATTTATGAAAAAGAAGAGAAAATGTATGTTTAAACGTTTTGCAGCGATGAAAGTTAATTTTCTTTAAAAAACGATTTCCGAATGTAGAGTGTAAGCACTCTCAAAACATAATTAAATTATCATAATCATCATTATGCAAACACAGGGCAACATCAAAAAAATGGCCATCGTTGAAAGCACTCCATACATTTTTGAAGTCATTTTAATGTGAAATGTTGTCAATTTTATAACAAAAGTGTTAGAAAGACCCCTTGTAACTACCCTGGGTGTATGTTTTTATGGAAGCTGACATCATATTCTATATACATGTATCGAGTTCTTTCAACGATGGCCATTTTTTTGATGTCGCCCTGTGTTTGCATAATGATGATTATGATAATTTAATTATGTTTTGAGAGTGCTTACACTATACATTCGGAAATCGTTTTTTAAAGAAAATTAACTTTCATCGCTGCAAAACGTTTAAACATACATTTTCTCTTCTTTTTCATAAATTCACTGGTTTTTCATAAAATTTTCTGCTGAGAATTTTTAATTTGCATAAAATTATCAAAAAATTTCTGCTGGTGTAAAAAAATATCAGCAGAAAAAATTTCATTTTTGTGATAGTGATGCCTCTAGCGGTGAATAGCAAAACACATTTTTTCTGCTGGACATTTTCTGCTATCTTATACAGCAACTGTAGTTGTGTGAGTAGGTGAATAGGTGAATGGGTTAATGATGTGGCGTGAATGCGTGGTATCACAATGGGCCAAAAATGGCCTAAGTGTCAACCACTGAAACCTAACCTATACAGCATCATCAGCTCGACTAAAAAAGGTTATATAAAGCTTTCTTGAATGAATCTCTCGACAAGTTCTATTCAAAAGCTTCGTAGACCTTATTAAATACCCGCGATACCCTCGGAATTGGATCAGAAAGACCGTAGTTGGTTACCGCTCGGTCGATGAATAAAGCTTGAGCAAAGAAGTTGATACGTACTAGTAACTGGATACAATCGACGCGGGAGTTAATGATATCACGCACAAATAACGCGTAAGCTATATCTCGGCGATTATCTAGACGATGCAGTTTCAAAAGATTGCATCGATTCCGATAAGGAAGAAAAACGTATTCCACAGCACGCATGGATGGTAAACGTCGTAACGTAAACAAAATAAACTGTTTATGGATACTCTCAATCCTTTTAGAATGACATTGGTAGGAAAGTGACCAAACAGGAGACGCATACTCCAAAATAGAGCGAACAAAGCATACGTATAATGATGTCAAAGTTAACGGGTCACTAAAGTCCTTGCAGTTTCGTTTAATGAAACCAAGCATGATGTACGACTTTGAAATAATGGCGTTAACATGTCTGGTAAATGTGGCGTCAGATCCAAAGATCACGCCAAGATCCGAAATAAACTCAACCCGATAAATGGTTTCGTTGTACAGTTGATATTGATAAAAACGGGCGAGCGGATGCGGAAGAAAGAAAGAGTTTTGCATTTTCGCACGTTTAAAGGTAGTATGTTGTTAATTGACTAACTGCAGAAGCGGTATAAGTCATCTTGTAACAATTTGCAGTCTAACATGCTAGAGACCCAGCGAAAATCTTCATGTCATCAGCGAAGAGAAGGCAGTTGGAAAACTTAAAACATTTTACAACGTCGTCAATGAATAATGAAAATAACAGTGGGCCAATATGACTACCCTGGGGCACGCCGGAGCCGGATGGCTCCCGAAATAATGGAGAGAAAGAATCCTTAATCCTAACGGATTGCCAGCGATCTGAAAGGTAAGAATGCAACCAGTCGATGGGAATGAAATGACAATCGAGACTCTCCGACTTGCTAATAAGAATAGAGTGATCAATAGCATCGAAAGCCTTTACAAAGTCGGTATAGACAACGTCAAGCTGCTGCTTGAAGTTTAGACTGTCAAATAAATGTCCACAAAAAGAGGACAAGTTAGACACGGTAGACCTACCGGAGTAAAATCCATACTGAAAAGACCTCCGTGAAGCTAACCCGAATTTTCAGCCCGAAAATTTAATTTTTTACGTATGGCAATACAACTTCTGTCATGACACAAAATATAAGCAAATTATAACTATAAAACAAATTTGTGTCACACGCAAATTATAACTATTAATTAATTGTGTATTAAATAAATATCGAACTAATCGTGGCTTCTAAATTTTGTTAAAATAATAAAAAAAATATTACTGCTAAAACATCAAATTAAAAAAATTATAGGTTAAGTTTTCAAAAAAAATTTCAGTAGAATTATGGGAACTAAATTCAACTTGAAAAAAACTTTATCGGATATTAATTGGAGTAAATTCTATTATATCTCGCCTTATAAAGGATTCACTAGCACTTGACCTATGTATTTCACAATTGCTAAAGATTTAACTAGAAAACGACAGAATTTCGGAAAAATTCTATCTGGAATTATCTGGATATAGTCGTTTGAATATCGCCTTAGAAAAGATTCACAACCACTTTACTTATAGAAAAGGATTCGTTAAAATCTTGGCTACAAAACTAGAATATTTCCTGAAACATCCTTACAGGATATAGTCGTTTAAATCTCTTCTCACAGGCAATTCACGAGCACTTGGCATATACCACCGGATTCGTTGAAGTTTTGACTACAAACCGAGAAATTTGTAGAAAAATTCTATTTGGAATTATCTAGATATAGTAGTATAATTCTCTACTCACAGGCGATTCACGAGCACTTGGCATATACCACAGGATTTGTTGAAGTTTTGACTACAAACTGAAAAATTTGTAGAAAAATTCTATCTAGAATTATCTAGATATAGTCGTTTGAATCTCTACTCACAGGTAATTCACGAGCACTTGGCATATACCACCGGATTCGTTGATGTTTTGACTACAAACTGAGAAATTTGTAGAATTTTTTTTTGACAATATCTAGATATAGTCGTTTGAATCTCTACTCATAGGCAATTCACGAGCACGAATTCGGAGATATATGCCAAGTGCTCGTGAATTGCCTGTGAGTAGAGATTCACACGACTATATCTTTTTAATTCCAGATAGAATTTTTCTACAAATTTCTCAGTTTGTAGTCAAAACTTCAACGAATCCGTTGGTATATGTCAAGTGCTCATGAATCGCCTGTGAGTAGAGATTCAAATGGCTATATCTAGATAATTCCAAATAGAATTTTTCTACACATATTTCAGTTTGTAGTCAAAACTTCAACGAATCCGGTGGTATATTCCAAGTGCTCGTGAATCGCTTCTCAGACGAGATTCAAACGTCTTTATCCCGGTTATTTCCGATAATTTTTCTGCAAATCTCTCTTGTAGGCAAAACTTCAATCGACTATATATAAACAACAAATTAAAATTTCGGGCTGAAATTTCTTGCTATATTCATAGTGTTCAATCACGTAATGCTAATTAAGTTTCCGCATTGACGTTTTTATGTTAGGTTTGGGCTGTGTAGGTTTCCAAACAGTTGAGTGGATAATTTAAATAGACGTAAAATTATATTTATAATTTCGAGCTGAATGCTCTAAATGTCATATCAGATTACCATGACACATTTTACTGTCGCGATAGTGGTAGTTTTCGGACTGGGATATAAAACTTTCTCGATAGCTGTAGTTAAGTATTGCTAACGGGGTCTTTCAACTGAATATCGGGCTAGCTTCATTTACCAAGCAATAGTAATATATCTTAAAAATACATAAAAGTAATTTTAAAATTTCGGGCTGATGAATGTTATAAATGTTATGACATTGTATCATGACACTATTAACTGTCGCGATAGTGACATTTTTTTGGGCTGGAATAGTAAACTGTCACGATAGTGATAGTTTAGTGTTGCCATCGCGTTTTTTCGGGTTGAGTATCGGGCTAGCTTCATATACATGCTGAAAAGGCGAAATAATTTTTTTGGTATGGAAGAGCAATACTCTGTGAACCATGGACTCAAACAGTTTGGGTAAGGCAGAGAAGATGACGATCCCACGATAATTGCTAACCTCACTTCTATTACCCGCCTTGAAAACCAGAATACATGAGATTTTCCAGCAATCCGGAAAAAAACCACGACGAAGGCTTTCGTTAAACAAGAATGTAATTGCAGGGGCCAGACTTACATCACAACGTTTGAATAGGATCGGTGGAACACCATCGTGACCCGCTCCCTTACTAACGTCGAGAAGGAGCAGTTGATACAGAACCCCCTGTTTGGTAAATTTTAAATGATCAAATACAGTGGAGGTAGAAGTAGTAGGAGACCCGGTGTCTATCGATCGAATCGGCTTGTAGATCGATGCAAAGAATTTGGAAACCAAATTGCAATTATCAGACAGCTGACTGGCGGTGGAGGTTTGGTAAGGCATATTCAACGGAAAACCTGATAAATTTTCTTACGGTTAACTGTTACTGTTACTGTTTTCTTACTGTTGGTTTGATATAATCCTAGCGATCTAACTATCGTCGAGTGTCCCGCCTTATAATTTTATTACTACAATCGACTTTGTGAGCACAGTAATTGTATTGCCTTTATCCGTTTTACATGCTATCAGGTCATGGTCACGTAACTTTTTATTTAACGCATTAATCACTATAAGGTTAGTATTAGGTGGAGCAAGAGCCATAGAAGCAGCAGAAGAAGAGTTAGAAGGAGAAGAAGAGTTACCATTACCTTTCTTTATTTGTAGTGCATTTACATACCGATTTTAGTTGAGTTGGTTGGTCAAATAAGGCAGTTTCATGCTGATTTTATTTGGCGTTGGAACAAAATTCACACCATTGCTCAGCATTTAAATCTCTGCATTGCTGAAACTGACTGAGGATAAGTTCTTAAAACGTGGACGAATTTGGAAACCAGACGAACAATCTCGCAACATATCCCGCTTAGAGTGCAATATAGAGTGCATACGATAGTGCAATATAGAGTGCATAATAGAGTGCAAACGAATCGCTAACTTGGTGTGAACAACTTTAAGATAGAAATATAACTTGTTCCTGATATTTCGAAGTTTTACTGTATTTATCTAATTAAATCAGAAAGCTATTTATAATTCGCCCAATTTTTTTTTTTCAAAAACAAATTCATTAACTTAATCTTACAACAAATGAAATTTAATCAAATGACTGATTAGAAATGTTTTTGTATTGTTAAAACCAATTTTATCAAAAGAGGTACCTATACACCTTTTGCAGGATCGCAAAATACGTTTCTAATTATTTATTTGTATAAAAGATTTTATTTTTAATTATTTTAATTGGGATTTAAGCTGAGTTTTCTTACAATTATAATATACAGGATAAATTTAGACTTACGTACGTAATTGTTAGTAGCTATGTATACCAGCAATATAAAAAGGTAAATTTCGTATTTACTATATCATCATACTACGGTATCCTTGTAAACTATAATATGTAAGGATACACTATACGACAAAATTATTTAAAATTTTATCTCCTTTTGTTATAATTCCTTGAAAATAAAAATAAAAAAAAAATATATTTTTAATTTCCCATTTTATTTGCTTCTTCGAAAAAATAAATTTATAAAAAAGCTTTCTTTTCTGGATCAAATGAAAGCTACTATTTATAATTACAAACAAACGGAATGGAAAATTCCCAATTTAAAATTACTTAGCTTAACCAGGCGACGACGATGGCGGTGGCAGATGGGTATCCAGGTATGAAGTAACTCATATAAATATGACGCGTTTTGCCCTCCATGTTCGACTTAATCTTTTCGCAATTTTATTAATTAACGTCAATTTAATTAAATCATATTAATTATTGCGTAATCAACAAGTTTAATTATCTATAAAACAAAAATATTTTCCAGACTATTAACATTAACACAAATATTTTGTATCCAAAAGATTTTTATTTTATCACATCTAATTATTTATATAACTTAACATTAAAAAATACAAATGGGTATAGAAAACGTGGAGGACTGGGTGACTCTATATATAGTATAAGGATGGCGGAAGTCAATTAAATAAGAAAGTCATCATAAATTATCACCGTCATTCAAATACACTTTAATATATGTTACGGCATGTTTAGACACTTTGTAATACAAAAACAGTTTTAATTAAAATCACCACAAAGTCGTTGAGAAGTAGGTAGTCGTCTTGTACAGTACACAACAAAAAAAGAAATCGTCCATAATGGGAGTAAATTAAATTGATGAATGTTAATTAGCAAAAAGAATAATTATCGTTAATAAATTCACTGGGGGAACATAAATTCTTGTATATCGTAACATAAAGTATATATTTTTGTCTTAACCTCGGCGTCTCATCCCGCTTTTGCATCTTTATTTAGTTTTTCTTGTTGGGGGTGAGAGACACAATAAAGAAAATTCGAATAAATCCACATTCAACTATATATATACGATCGTTACGACTATATACAGCCGGGTTAATGTCAAATGTATGTAGAATAAATCGAATATAAAATGAAATAAAAATAGGAATGAAGCGAAGCAGAGCGTAATCCATTTGAGGATTATAGTGGCTAATACGCACCTGATTAGATATTAATTGAAAATACAAGGAACAAATTAATTTAGATTACAGGTAATATCCGAAGCTTTTTATTTATTATTTCATGGAAATATGTAGGTAGTATATTAAATTACAGTTCATTAGGATTGTAATTATGCATGGGCAATATTAAAATAGTGAGTTGCCATTAATATAACGTATATTTTCCTTTCCGACAATTGAATTCGGAAGCTTTAATAAAAATAGCACATTTGCCCCTAGCGGCCATTTTCTTTCTTGGATTAATCTCAACCCATACAGGAAACTTACTAATCTGATCTATAAAATACACATATCAAATTTTAAAAGCTAGGAGAGGGTCGTACAAAATAATTTTTCATTTTTTATATCAACATTTTTATTTCCGTGTTATAAAAAAAAAAATTATGTAACTAACTCCTGTTCAACTGTGGGAATCGGTTCATTGCAGCATTGAAACTATAATAGTTTTTAGCCTGATCATATTTTAGTTTCGAATTTATTTTCCCCCGTTGTCGAAAGAGTGATATAGAGAATACCGCTTTTTCTGTAAATCTTTTTGAAAATATGAATTTACACGCCTCCCATTCGGCCTCAAAGACGTTCTTTCTATCCTCTTTATATCGGAATTCTTAAGTGGAATTTGGAAAAATTCACTTCTTAGGTCTACTATTGTGAAGTGGGTGTTTCCCCCTGATTTGACAGAATGCCGTTGATCTCCGGTATAGGATACTTGTCTGCAGTAGTAAACGAATTAAACTTTCGATAATCGACAACCTACCTTTTTTTTCCTGAAGGTTTTTGGTACAATCCATGTCGGGGAGTTATACGTTAGCGCCTTTGCTTAATAATTGATTAACTTCGCTGGGAGAAAAATACCATAATATTAATAATAAATTTTATTGATTGAAAGGTTTTGTACTATTCGTTTTAGTCAATGTGATTTAGCCTATTAATTTCAATACTCACGTACTATCAATTCAATATTATTTAAAAATGGTTAAAATAATATGATATCATATTAAATTTTAATAGGACCTCAGATGATTTAAATGAGATAGATCACATTATTAATCTAATACGATTATCTTTTTAATTATTAAATTCTAAACCATTAATTTTATTATGTAAAATTATTAAAATTATATGATATCAGATTAAATATTAATGGACTTACGATTATTTAAATAAGCACATCTCATTGAAAATTAACCTGTTTTACTATTGATTTTTATTTTATTTAACTGTTATACTTCGTCTTATACTACATAAATATTCTTTGATGTAATCCTTCAAAATAAATAATAATAAATGCACACATATTTTAAATTTAACATTTATTATGTAGTACAACATTACAAAAATATTTTTCAAATAAGATTTATTTAGTACTAAGTTCATTTTCAGTATTTCCTAAACCGAAATGTTTTTTTTTCCATTATTTAACAAATGTAAATGGATTGGAGGACCATCAAATTCTAATACATTTTTAAACAAAATTTCTCAATTACTTTTCCGTCAACAAAATATGATTGAAAATGTTCATTGAAAAATGACACATTCCACGAACTGCAAACAAAATATAGGGACATACCGTTTATCAATATTTCCTCAATTTCAAAAAGCAAAACTTTATTTGAAACCGTTGTTGATAAAAAGAAATATTTTTTAAAAAGCTGTCCTCTAAAATAAACTTTTTTTAAGCAACGGGCAACTTTTAAATCGACTTGGTTTTGGTGAAGATCTTTATAAGCCTTACTAAGGTCGGAAACGGAAACATCGCTGGATTTATAGTTTAAATCATCTTCGAAGAACGATGAGGTAGAAAGTAAATTTGAAAACTTAAGACCAGCTTTAATCGAAAGCGTGTATGAGATATTTACTCTAGAATTTGTGACGTTTGCGGAACCTTTATAAGGCTTATGAAGCGCTTCGAACCGCATACACCACAAATGCTTTAATGGGCCACATTTACGAATTGCAGTCGGGTAATGAAGCAAAAAATGAAATTTGGGTTTTAATGTTTCATTAAATATCTCAATAAATAAATGATTATGTTTTGCAATTAAATGTTCCAACGTTTTTATATTGTAATCATTTAAGATTCGTAGTAAAATTATGTCAATTATTTTGTTTAAAAAAATTAATAAATTCCACATTTTGTCTTCTTCCGGAACTAAGTCGGCACTCATAAGAGACAAGTAGTTAATAAAAGTTATTGTTTCCCTGGCTGACATTTTTAAGGAATTTGACTTTAAACCAGACAAAATTAAAGGTGGCGATATATTGCCAATTTCCGTTTCTCCATAATCGATCATCTGCTTTCGATAGTTAAGATTTTCAAGTGAAAAATAAGATGAATTTTCAATATAATGCAATAAAATTTTGGAGATATCATATCTGCAAATGCTTTCAAAAATATCATGCATTATATCAAAGTAAAAATTCTCCGTAACATGAAAAGATTCAATTTCATTGAAAAAAGAATTTTCTTTAATGCCTGTTAATTTTTGAGGCATTTGAGGCTTATTTCTTTTGCAGGACCGACAGTAAAAGTTTGAATTAAAACGAAAACCCCGGAAAAGTATTAAGTAGTAGATTGTCACCTAGAACCAAAGCTAGCACAAAATGAACTAGAATTTTCCTTTTATTGATTTCAATGGTTACGCCTTCGGTTTAAAATTTTTTGGTTTGTTCGATAAAAGGTCTTAAAATATAAAGATTCCCAAAACTTGAACGATCGTTTGTTTTAAAAAATCCGGCTACAAAAATACTATTCAGTTTGGAAAAATGATGCTTTGGCATGGTTGGAAAAGTATAATATACGCTGCAGACTGATTGTTCTTTTGCGTGACATCCTAATGGGTTATCAACCGCGAAATCATCAAAATATAATAGGTACGGTATTACTAGTTTCCCTTGGAAAACCTGCATTTTTTGTTTCCATATGCTGCCATTAATTAAATTGCAGTATACTCCTGTGCTACTTTCATTTATCTTCCTCGTGTTATTTAAAGTTTGTTCCAGCACATTTCCACATTCAAAAATTTTTTTGAATTGGAATTCTAGAGGCATAATGATTCCCGTTGGCGAATTATGAACACTTATTTCGCAAACTTCATTATTAATTATAAGAATTAATATTTGTAGATGGATGAAAAAAATCATTCACAATATTTAAGGCAGTTTTTCTATTTTCAGGACTTTCAATTAATGGTAAAATTTTTGAATTTACTATTTGTGCTAAACGATTAGTTATTTGTTATTTTATTGCTTTTGAAATAAATGATACGTTTTTTCTATTAAAATTACTAATATTATGTAAATTAAGTGTAAAAGAAATACCACTAAATTCATTTTGACAATTTAAATCATTTAGCGATTCAGTTTCAGTATATTCTGATAAAAATATTGTTGAGCAATCGCTTACGCTTGGAATAACATTACTATTCTGAAATATCTTTTGCCGACTATAGCCTGGATGATTTATGTTTGTATCGGTATTCGAGTAGATCTTATTTTTATGAACGAGATCCAGATGTCGTTTGAACCAGTGCAAATTTAAAAATTTTTGGAAACAGTGTTACAGGCTGGCTGCTGCCAACCTGCAGATTTCACTAAGTGCATGCAGAGGCCTCCACGGTGATTTTTGCCGGCTACGTTCTCAGGGAGAAGTGCTAAGGTCGTGGGGTTTGAGGCTTGCATGACGCTCCTGGCTTACACCGTGATCATACAGAAAGTTAAGGGGAACGCAAATAATAATAAAATATACCCGGATTTCCGCCGAAACTCGTCGGCCGGAACTTGAGAAACGAACCGGATAATCAAAAATGAAAAAAAATAATGATAATAACGGTAGAGGTGCCTTGGTGCGCGCATCCATTCGAATTCAAACAGGGCAAAGCCCCGGTTACGAAATTGGATGCGGGCACCAAGGGACCGCAAACACTACACCGACACAGAGGGAGTCTCCGCTCCCATCACACCACACCGAAAAAATTTAATATTTCATTCTTTTATTTAATTTAAAGAACAAAAACCAAAACACAACTTCTCATGGAGAAAACAAGAGAGGGAGAGAACGAGAGAGAGAGAGAGAGAGAGAGAGAACAATATGCATCGAGCGTGCACCCGCTGTGCGGCGCTCGATTACAAATTTTTTTTTTTGAAAATTATTGTATAAAATTTTTTTTTAAATATATAAAAAGAAAAATCAAAAAAATTAAAATAAAAAAAATTGTACCTTAATTTAATTTTCAAAATAATGTTCTGTTGCGGCCTTGCGCGGCCGTCCTGCCTCAGACACCCCTGTTCGGACCGTTGCGGTTTTGGTGCCGTTAAATACTTTGGCCTCGACTGGCCGCCAAAATAAAATGGGCGTTGCAGGGCCTCTCCCCATTACCAAAAAATTAAGTCGGGCAACCGGTTGGTCGTTGCGGGGCCTCTCCCCGATAAAATAAAACCACGAATAGTGAATGGTCTCCACAGGAAATCCGTAAAAATTTGCAGCACTCGTTGATTAACCGTACTCTTTGAAAATACGGCACAAGAAAATAACGTGGTACCTATAGGTTATGCGCCACCCGTTGAAACGTGATAATCGTAAATACTTGCGTCACCCGATATACTATGGAACCCGTTATGATACAGTACCAGTAAATTCGATGAACACAATACAGCCCGCTCGGCAGTAGATAATCAATAATTTCAACTTATATCTTCTATGATATATTTAAATGCACTTATATAATTTGCCAATAATACGTTTCGTAATGAACAACAACAAATTGACGAATTCCAAAATCGATTTTTCTAATACCACAATATAAACTTCTTCATCACTCACAAAATATATTATTATTAAAATATACCTATATTTAAGTAAAAATAAAACTCAAAGTACTTGTGATTAACAACAATATTATATAAACTATAACAATTTTATTTTTATTTCGGTGAATTTTAGTTTTTCCAATTTTACATACGTTAGATTAACAACTAGAACGACTCTACTTTATCATAAAAACAAAAGGCGACTCATTCAAAATCACAACTTTAAAGCTCAAAAATCAAAACTCGAATGAATCCAAAACTCTTACGCCGCACAGCTAGCAAAACGTTCTAGAAGAAATTAATCTCTCTTCTCTGTCTCTCCTTTATATCAAATTTTCGTTGATAAAAAAGAGAGACATATAAGAAAAACATTTTTTCCAAAACGTTTTACTTTGCACACACCCGATGCACATTGTTCTCTCTTTCTCGTCGTTCTTCTCACCTCTGCGCCACCACACGACGGGGTACAAAACAAAACGTCGCGGGTGCGTTCAGCGCACAATTTAACAGACAACTTTTGAGGTGAATAAAAACATAAAAGGGTGGTTGCGACCAACACAGTCGTAACAACAGTTACCGTATTCACACCGAATATATTCGTTTTTTGGTAAAACATGACATGATTTGGTATGGTATATTAAAGTTTTAGTTGTGGGAAAAGTAATTGATCCTCCGTTACATAGAGAACAAGTGAACATTTTAAATATTTTATTCAATATTACAAAATTATTAAAAGTAGTTCATTAAATTTTATTTTATAATTAAATGAAATATTTTTTAAGTTATTCATAAATATTGGAAATTAATTAGAATTATTATTCCATTAAAAAATTTATCAAGTTTACTATGTTCGAATTTTTAATAGTTTTAAAATTATAAAAGAAATTTTCTTAAAAGCAGTAAACGTTTTTATCTTCAATAGGGTAATTAAAATTCATAATATGAAATAACTTGAATGTTGTATATCTAAACATTTCAAAAACGAAGAAAATTTGTAGAGTACCCCATCAAAATAAGTATAAAAATTATTTAGACACCATTTTTCTGGCCCAATTGTGATGATGATTGGTTGGGATGACATACATTTTTCATAGTATTTTGATTTGACTTGTTAAATTTTTTGTTTGTACTGACTGACACAAACACAGTGTAGGAGATTTGCGTCTTGAGAATCAATTATGCTTGGTTTCCATTTTAACGATTTATTATCCCTCGCTTTATAGGCCATAACTGAGGATTTGAGGACAGCATGTTATAATAAAAATATTATGCAATCACGCGAATATAGAAAAAACATAAATAATTAAAAAATAATCGATTTAAAATCTTAAGCTGAAATGTTACTATTGTCAATTTCATCCTTTAAATGAATGAGCAAACCCGGTTGAAATTTTGTCTTTAGGATTTTGATTAAAAAATAAAATAATCTTTTCTAAGAATATTGCCCAATTACTAAACAAAGTTGATGTATTTGTTGGGAAAAATAATTGATAATCGATTTCGACCTGAAATTAAATTGGTTTATTATATTGAAAATATTTGAAGGTAAACATCTAATACCAAAGTAGGGCTCAAGACTATGTTTGTTTTATGCGCCAATCAAATGATATTTGCTTCTTCTTTGTCACTTACAGCCACTGCCGAAGATGATGACTCTTCTATATTGTAAACAATAATAAATTGAATTTGAAATACGAATCACAAAATGTAAATATGTAATAAATGCTTAATCTACCTTTTAAATCAACAGAAGCTGTTTTTTGGTTTTTATTTTTAAGCGCGCATTTACGGCTCTGTCGTGCAATTTACCAGTAGGATTTTGTCCTTTGCCTCGTTTGTTTAAATAATATTCTTTGTTATATTGAAAAGTTTAAAGAAAAAGAATTAAAATGATTTAAAAATTTAAAAAATTTAAAAGCGTAGAATATTTCTCACAGTGGACTCGGTTGGAAATAATGTCTTAATAGCGTTGGTGCAGTTTACTACATATATCTGCCATATTCATTCTGATTTGATTTTGCGAATAACTGTCTACAATAATGTAAACTAAAGCCCCTCTATGACAATCAGTAAGAGATTTCATTTTCGCGTGCAATTCCGAAACTTCAATGCCTCTCTGGGACTTCGCTAATAAATCCGCCAATGTGGCATCAGTAAAGGTACAATTTCTGGTGATCGTCACTGAACTAGTAACTGAACTGCTACCTGATACCTTGTTAATGTTTTTTAAATCTGTATAACAATTTTACTCAATCCAGGCTCTACATGAGTCGGTAATTGAAACATTATTGGCCTAAACAAAAAGTTTAAAAAAGTTTTATTATATCTTCAATACAAAATAATAGAATTAAAATTTACGTTTTGTCTCTATAAGTTCAAATGGTATCTAAATTTTGCTCTGGTACCCAGCTGTTCCACAGGAAAGAGGTCTTCTATATCATTTTCAGTTATGACTAGAAGTCCTTCAACGTTAAGCCCACAAGCTTAATAAAAAAAAATTCACAAGCTTAATAAAAAAAATTCTAACCTTACTTTCTAACTCAACACCTATGAGTCGTTGTATCAAATCTAATAAGTTGTAAAAATGAAATTGTTAATTTACCAATAACACGATCAAACACATTCTCGGTAAAGCCAAACTTGCCACCAATCAGATTTTTAAGTTCAATATGTTCTGAACCATCATCGACCACAGGTTCAGATTTACTTCCACCCTCGTCCAAGTGCAAAAATTCTCGCGTAAAAGTAGTCGCGGTATCCTCCATTTTTGTTTCTTACCACTTCAAAATGTTCTCCTTATTATACACTATAATTTTTGCACGACACCTGTTTTTAGTAGGTATATAATTTACATTTTTGTAGTTTCTAACTTGGTACTTTTCTTGTTAAATTTATAGAAAAAAAAAATAATTTACTTTTGCACAACACTGGGTTTTCTTAATTCGTATATAAATATCAATTTAAACTAACTTTTATCATTTAGTATTTAACACCGAAAGTAATTTTTTTGTAATTTATAAATTATATTTTTTATGAAAAAACAAACCAATATATTCGTTCCTTTCATAAAAATTACCAAATGACGCAACACAACAGAAATCAACCAAAATGTGATTTTGAATCCCGTTAGCATTATCATTCAATAGTATACAATATAGTTTTAATAGGATATTAATTCAGTAGTAATATACTATTCATTTTTTTTTATAACACGATCCTATTAAGTTAAACGGTGCAATAGTATTATCATAGAAAAATAAGTTTACTATAGATTTCTCATTTTGATAAATCGAACGATAAAAATGAATTGAGTAAAAAAGTTCTAACAATTCCAATGTCATCATTGTATTTGTGACATTACATTGCAAGTCACAAATACAATCATGACATTGGAATTATCAGAACTTTTTTACTCAACTCATTTTTGTTTCTTGATTTATAAAAATGAGAAATCTATGGTAAACTGATTTTTCTATGGTATTATACTTTTATGTTAATAGTATGCCTTAAGATCATATACACAATACATTTAAAGGGATTAAAATGTTTAATAACCAACAATATTTATAATGTTAAATTTATGGTATCATACTTTAAATATAAAAGTATATTTCACATTAGATTAATACTATGTCTAATTAAATTTATAGTTATAACAATTATTTTTGATCAATAGTAAAATACTTTTAAATTCAAATCAAAATTATTAAATTGATAGGAAAACCAATTAATTTCAATACTATTAAATTAATAATGGTCCTATTAACAACTTATATGATATTTTTCTCTGAGTGTTGTTGTTCAATCTCGTTTTTCAAACATACGGCGTAAGTATGGATGGGAATAATCCCGCTCTTAATTGATATGTATTGTGTAGTTAAGTTTCTCTTCGGAATCAGCAAAGAGTCGGGGGAAGTTACCAATTAAACTATTTAGCTTTCCGTTTGTTCTTGGTTAAGATGAGAATCTTGAATGTTTATGTCGTTGACCGAATTGGAAATGTTCGTTATGAATCCTTCATCGGTGTTGCCACCCGCAGTTGTTTTAGGCTGTCATTGCCTATTATACCGTCGAACGATTGCAGATTTGGCAGGTTGAAGAATTTAAATTTTGTCTCTGGTCCAAATAGATAAGTCGCTGAAGTTGGTCCGAAATATCAGCCCGAAATTTTTGGTTTGTTTCTTCGCTAAAGTGTAACCATCCCGAAAAAAATTTTCGTGTAGAAAAAGTGTAGTCTCATCCCGAAAAATATAATATGCATAAAGTTGGCGTACACTTTAAGAAAAAAATTAATGTTTATTTAGTGTAGTCGTACTACCAGTACATTATTATCATTTTTTGTTTTCTAATTCTAAAGTTATATTAGAGTAGTAATGAAATTTGATAATATTTTTTAAAATCTAAAACAAACGGTAAAATATAAAAAATGTTATAAAGATAAAAGCTTTAATTAGGAGAAATATAAAATAATTTTTTGATGAAAAGCTATATGAGTGCATAATTTCTTTATGTAAACGGATTAAAACATAACCCTTAAATATATTGATAAAAATTTATAAAAACAATATAGAAATGTTTGTAAAGCGAAATTCTTAATGGACCCAACGCTATAAATGACACTAGTGACGAATAGCTAGGGTTTAAGTAAATTAACCTTTAGAGACCCATTTATTTATCATATATAAAAAATGGAAATGTTGATTTATATGTATTTACATATATATATATAAGTAAATATATACGAGCATGAAAGACTCCTACGTGATAAATATAATGAATGATTGCACGGCTGCTTTATTTAATGAATATGAAACCGTGTTATATAATTCTTTTTGTGAGCGATTTTGTGATTTTACCAGGTAGGCTTTAATTTCTCTGGTGTCAATCCTAGAGATAAATCTAAGTGGTGGCATATATTGGGAGGTAGGTCTTGGTTATTCCGATCTACCCTGAGCAGCCCAGGTCCATATCGTGAACAGAAAATACTATTTTTAAATTATTTTTGTGAGTGATTTTGTGGTTTTATCACCAATATACGCCACCACTTAGATTTATCTCTAGGATTGACACCAGAGAAATTAAAGCCTACCTGGTAAAATCACAAAATCTCTCACAAAAATGATTAAAAAAATGTATTTTCTGTTCATGATATGGACCTGGGCTGCTCAGGGTAGATCGGAATAACCAAGACCTACCTGCCAATAAACGCCACCACTTAGATTTATCTCTAGGATTGACACCAGAGAAATTAAAGCCTACCTGGTAAAAATGTATGTGAAACTGGCCCGAAAAGTAGCCCAAAAAAATGTGTCTCTGCTAATCTGTAATATTTTCGGGCTGGCCCGAAAAACTTAGAAAAACTGCATTACCATTAATTCCTACCCCGAAATTTTTTAAATTGGCCCGAATACTAGCCCGAAAAAGTTGGGTCTTTGCTGAATCTGTAATATTTTCGGGCTGGCCCGAAAAACGTTGAAAAACTGCAATACCATTAATACCTATCCCGATTTTTTTTACATCAGCGTACTACAACAAGATTTTATTTTACAAGCCAATACTAGAAAATAGAATAAAATTTGATGAATAAATATATAAATATTAAGTATATGAAAAGAAAAATTTCCTGACAATTTCATAAAATTAGAATTTATACACTATAAGATTCTGAAAAAAATACCAAGACATTTTTCTATGAAGCGGTTGCCACAGGAATTGCCTGAGACTTTGGCTACCATCGAGAATTAGTGTAGGCTATTTGGAATACAAATATAGTAGCCCTAGTTCTGTACGAGGTGGAAAGTAGGTTCGAACCCGTCTCAGTATGTAACGATTTCCAACAAAAAAAATACTAATACCCCTATTATGGTTTTCGCCTCGCCGAACGATTCACGGTGAATCTTAAACCCGTGTGAGTTGGGTTTTCGTATTATGGTTTTCGCCTTTATTTTGGCGAGTGCACATCTAGTAACACTAGCCGAATAATAATTTTTTTAACAATTTTTTTTGACGTTTGTGGTTTTTTGTCAATAGTTGTGTTGTTGTAATCATATATGATTCAGATTTTGTGTTTATAAATTACGTTTTTTTTTCAATTAATTTAAAATCAGTTTAAAATTATGTTATCTACACTAAGAAAAAAAAACCAATAAAAATAAAAAAATATACATATAAAATCAAAAAAATATACATATATTTTTTAGGCGAAAAGTTTCGTTTTTAAAATCAAAAGGATAATCTTTTTATTTTTAAAATTCAGTTTTTTCGTCAAATTTGTTTATAAAAATAAAAAAATTGTTTTTATTTTCAAAAATTCTCTCATTGCTTATGTCAAATAGTTTTCTTAAATTTTAAGATATTGTTTTTTAAGAATAATAAAACTATTGATTAGTTTTAAAAGATTTATTTAAATTTTTAAATAATTATTTGTTAACTAATGTGATGTCACACAATTTTTTTAATCAAACTTAGTAATACAATGACATTCACAATATTTGCGACTGTTCAAGTCTTCAAGTCAGCAAAACCAAAGAGGTGATCTACTCAAAACATAATATATCTACAACGAAAAGTAGAAAAATAACTCCTCCTTCCCAATTTTTATGCAAAAATACACACAACCCTTAAAAAAATATAATGAGAACCTCCTCAAATTCTTTCTTGGCAGCTTGATTTCATTTCGTACTGATAGAAAGTTCTCAGTAGTCAGTACTACTACGAGTGAGTCAGTAGCAGTACTCATTAGGTTGCAACGACCAAACTGCAAAAATTCAAACCTTCATACCTTTAGTATAACACAAGAACATATCTATTTGGCGAATTATATCACAAATAGCTGAAACTTCAAAATAAAAAATAAAATATAGACGAATTGAAAAATAAAACAACGGGATTTCTGGTAAAACAATAAATATAAACATTTTAATAAGTTGTCATTATTTTCAAAAATATTGTTTTTAAATGCTAAAACTCTTCTTTTGAAATAAATTATTCTGTTTAAATAAATAAACTTTTTAAATTTAAAAAGTATTTTATAAATAATTTTACCAAATATGTTATTAAAATAAAAAAGCTATTTATTAGTTTTCAAAAATTTCATTTAATTTCAAAAAATACTTTTCATATTCAAAAAAATTTATAATTTTTAGAAATTAAAAACATCGTTTTTTAATTTTACAAACCAACATTTTTCTCAGTGTAGTGTCGTTCTATATTTTTCTAATAAACCAGATGAAAATATTAACATGGCACAGATGCGAAAATCGTTAAGGAAGCAATGCCATCCGTTTACTCTGCCTGGTACATTATTTTATAAGAGGCCTCAAGTTATTCAACATTACGGTCGAATCCTTCCAAAACAGGATTACGAATTGTCTATTTTTTAAAGCTGGGAATTCCCATTGCAATATCGGTATTTTTCTCCATCTCCCGTTAATTTCGAAAATTGGCTGGGATTTGTTGTTTTCTACATGTTATAAAAATATAATTACTTACACGTGAACCTCCATTGTTTGATTTTGACTGAGAAATGAAAACAGAAAACCATTTTTATAAGATTCGCCTACAAAAAGATGGCGAATCATTTTGACAGTTCAGCTCGTTTAGGTGAATATCATAATCCAAAAATGTGAGTTGGATTCGCCGGGAATGTCAAATGCGAAAACCATAATAGGGGTATAAGAAATTTTCTTCTGTGGCGCTTGTCACAGGGATTGCCTGCGACTTCGGCTACCGTTGAGAATTAGTGTGGGCCATCTGGAAGACAAATATAGTAGCCCTAAGTTTGTACGAGGTGGAAAGAAGGTTCGTATCAGTCGCAGTATGTAACGATTTTGAACAAAAATCTCAGAAATTCATGTTTAGCATTAATTCTATAAAGATAAATAGTGATTGCGCCTACATTGGCTATTGCTACAATTATTTTGTCTAATTTCGTTTTTTGTCTACTTTATTTCTTTTCTAAATTTATTTCATTGTTTAATTTATATATATACAATTTTCATTTATATTTTTTTAATAATTTTAAAATCTTGAACTACGAATCTCAAACTATTCATATTTTATATAGCGTAACGGATACAACTATTGGCACTCTTAAGCAATTCTCATATAGTAATCGTTAGTAGTTGTATTGAAAATGGTATAATTACGATATAAATTCTATTATGTAACAGGTTATCCAGTTTACTTGAAAATGGAAGTTCTCCATTTTCAAAATAATAATTAAAAATATGTTTAATTTACTAAAATATGAAGGTGTTACAAAAACTATATCTATTGGCATGGTCGTATATTAATTGGCACCTTTTTTTAGTACAATTATTGGCATGCCTATACCACAATTGGCATACCAAAAATTTACGTTTATTGGCACACTGATAATTTGCAACGATTATTCTAAAATAAAACATTCAACTTTATAAATAAAAATATAGCAAAAATATATTTCAAAATAAAATTACATGTATTTAATAAACAGCTATTAAAAATTATAATAGAAATAAATAGTCCTACTATTATAAGTTCTCGTTAATTCAATAAAAACTAGTGTAATTATCACAATCAATTTTCGTATATTAATCACAATATTTTGCATCCATTGCAAATAAGTCTTGGATTGTACTGTATTTTTAGTTTTATAAGACATTTAAGATGAAATTCTCTCGTACAACTTTGGCACTTTATGCCGAAATTCTCAGAACCAGAATTTCCCGCAAAGGCATAAGTGCAATGATAGCACATCATTCTAGCTGCAGGTGAATTATCTCCAATGTCCAGTACCACATCAGTACAAAAAAGTTTACGAACATGATGATCTTTCGGTGGCTCACTAATAATCGACGCTCTGTGCGATGTAGAAAGTATATGTTTGAAGCCCGTTTTATCTTCTTTACGTATTTCTTTGTTTTTTAGGAACGGTTTGACAATGGTTTCATGAGGTATCGTTTTACCTAGAAGTTCATTTTGATCGTTTTTGATGCTTTGTAGTTTCTGTATCTGCTCAAACTTTTGCAGAGTGTCTTTGATTGGCTCCACGCTGCTTGACGTCGTCGTATTTGTAGTAGATTGATATCTTCCGGAAGATTCATCCATTTCATTGAGTTTGATAATTGGTTCTACAATGGGTTCATTAAAATCAGGAGTCTCAACTAGAAAACTTTTATTATTGCTATGACAATTTAACTGTTCGCAGATTCGCATGTCTCTATTTCCTTCAATACTACTCTGCCCTGTTTTTTCAATTGCAACTAACACATTTGTAGAAGTTGTCGTACTTGAAAACTTCTTAGACTTTGCATTTTCTTTGCGGGGGCGTTTCGATTTATTCAGTTTTTCTGCATTTTTTAACTCCTTATTTTTCATTCGTAAAATTTTGCGGTTTTCCTTTTCTAATTCAATTTTTTTAATTTGATCTTTTTTTAGTTGTGCTTGTTTTATCCACAGCGGAGAAGTAACCACATATGGCTTTTTAATTTTGTCCGTTTTGCAACCTTTTCTCAAGGGAGTCTCTGGCCAAGGTAGGAAATCATCAATTATTGCCGTAGTGCTTTGCGGAGGAACAGTTATGTATGTTACTGTTTGTAGTTCTGTGGACTGTTGAATGGGAATGACATTGGAAATATTTATAATTTCGTCATTTGTCGTACTTGGCGGATCTAGAATTATAAAAAATTCGTCGATGGCACTGATGTCTATTTGTGAGGTTTCTATATTCTGATATTCAACGTGCGTTTGTGTTGATTTATCTGAAACACTTAGATTTAATTTTCCTTTGGATTTAAACTTGTTATATAAATCATATAAAATTACGAAATCTTCGTTGAAGCTATCTTTTTGAAGTTCACTTCGGTCGATACTTTCGAATAATTGAATTTTGTTATCACCGATTGCTTCACACAGCGTTTGAAATCCATCGTCCGGTGATTTGGGATTTAGTCGACTGCCATATGTAGATTTAGACGATGATCTTCCTAAGCATTTCGGTAAATTAATTGCAAATTTGTTGAAGGGAAAGAGGCCACATGCCTTGAAGTCCTTTTGAATAGTCTCCTTACACACAGTACTTTCCACAACATCATATAATAATGGTGCAAATTTTTCTTTAGTTAAACAGGCACTAGGATTATTAAGTCGCCATTCTAAAACTTTCCGATTCCAAGACGTTTTCAACGGTTTGAATGCTGCCACATCAGTGGGCTGTAGTATTCTAGTAGGATTTGCATATAATGCTACTATAATAATTTGTAGTTTCACACACAGCTCACTCACAGGTAACGTTAGATGGGTTGAGTGCCCGTCAACAAAATATACAACGGGAAATTTAGTGCCCAGCTGCACTAAATACGGATGCAAAACCTTTGATATATACTCGTAAAACACTTGTTTTGTCATCCACCCGTTGTCACTGATTCCAATTCCCCATCCTTTAGGCAACGATTTACGAATTTCTTCCGGTATTCTTTTATATGGGTAGATTATCATGGGAGGGGTCAACACTCTGGCAGCAGAAAAGGTAAACATGACCGTTACATTTGCTTTGGCCAATCCTTTGTCAATTTCGTATACATTTCGAGAACCTTGCGCTGCTAAAACGTTTTTAGTTTTTGGACATAAAAGAAAATTCGTCTCGTCTCCGTTAAAAATTCGTGTTGGATCTTATAATATATAATAATAGTCGTGATCTTTTAAAAAAATTTCTATTGTATCGAACCATGAATAAATATCTGAAGCAGCAACTGTAGCACTTGCTGCCGAAACAGGATCACTAGCTCGAAGCGATAGAGACGGATGTCGTTTTAAAAAAGCCTTAAACCAACCCTTTCCTGGAATTTTGTTCCCACCAAATGGATGAGGTCTATCAGTATCTTCTAAAAATTCTTTTACTGCTGTAACAACATCCTCGTTTCGCTTCGGGAATCCTTTTTGTTGGGAAATTTTTATCCATTCAACAATGCGTTGCTCTTCTTCTTCGGTTAGGATTGTTGGTGGGCCTGGTCGAGCTTTAGAAAAATTCGACCCTAATCGAAATTGAAGCGTTGATCTAGGCACATTATATTTTTTGGCTGCCGCCTTTTTACTAATTTGGCCGTTTCTTATTTCACCTAATGCCTTTTGAACCTGGTCTTCATCAAATGTGTCTCTTTTTCTTGGCATTTTTAAATTACAGAATTAAAAATCTACGAGTATAATAACAAAAAAGAATAATTACAATTATTGGTACATGATTAAGGTATAACAAATGGCACGTGCCAATAATTGTAGTTTCTTATTAACCAATTATTGGCATCCTAGTGTCAATAATTAAAATTTGACTTTATTGGAACTAGTTATTCGCACACTATTTTTTTAATGTTTAACATAAACAAATAATGAAAAATAACTCATTTTAATTAATTTTATCATATTTAAGAATATTAATCGTATAAAAAAGTTCAATTACACTGCTGTATCTATATAAAACTAGTACTTACATTTCTGGCCTCCTTAACGAAATACGCTATTTTTTTACTAGTCGAGACGTTTCTGCGCGTGATGTTTTCGCAATGAAATGTTAGAGGAAACTAAACCTATTAACTACTTTTTTTGTTTGACAATACATAAAAAATAAACTAATTTACACCAACACATTGATAAAACATAATTAGGACTTATTAAAAGAGAGGAAAATGATATGGTAGTCGGTAGTGCCAATAACTGCATCGAAATTATACAGTGCCAATAGTTGTAGGCGTTACGCTACTTGTTTGTAAAACTTACTTTAAAATTTACTTTGTATTTGCTATTTGAAAAAATTGTATTTACTGTATAGGCTTTTTATATTTGTTTTTAAGAATTTTATATAAAAATTTTCATTAGCTTTAAAAATGATGTCGATGAGACAACGGAAGCTCAGTCTTTAAATTTGTTTTATTTTATTTAAAATAAAAAACGAGCCCTAAACCATTACCAACTTTATTATAGTTATTATTGGCTCAATAAATAATTTTTATTTAGAAACTAGGTACTATATTAAATTTTGGACTAGGACTTCAATGCCGTTTTAGTGTTACCGTTCAGCTCGATTCTGATTTTCATATAGGAAAAGGAATTAGGAAAAATATTTACAAAGCGTTTTCGTCAATAATATCATTTTCTGACCTACTGAGAAACCATGTTTGATCTAAAATTTTCTAATTTCGTTTTGCAAAAATGTACACTAACTGTATTACCATTATGGCAGAAAAAAAAATTTTGTGACAAAAATACTATGAAAATATTTTTCCTAATTCCTTTCCCTAATAGGAAAACCAGAATCGAGCTGCAGGTCTACCTTAAATACCTATACAAAATTCGATCGACGTTAACCCATTTTCTCAATTATATTGTTAAAAAAATTTGGCCGACATATTTAATTCTTTTATTAGATTATAATGTTTAAGGATGTTCATATCCATAAAATAAAAGAGATCAATTTTTTTTATGGCAACGGAAATAAAATTAAAACGAATATCCCTCTTGTTGTTGTACTCGTATATAGAGTCACACACATTTACTATACGATTTTTATTCTTTTAAGAATCAATAATCTAGAAATTTTTATTATCTCAGATACAAAAAAAAAGAACAAAAAATTATTTTTATGATACCGTAAAAAGCTCGTATCGGGAGGGGTTTCTTCTTCATTTCGATATTGTTGTTGTTGCGTATATAACACATTTTGTAAATTGATATTTATAGCATTATTTATTTTATATACGTATTGTAATATGACAAATTAATGCATAAAATTATAAATAAATTATGTATTATGACATGTTCATGCGAGATGTACTTAAAGCTCCGTATCATATGTCTTCCATACGTATATACATAACCGTATTAGAATACAATTAAAACACCTGGTACACGACGTATTAAATCCAGTAGAGGGTGTTACATTGTGAAATACATTTTTCATTGTGGGTTAAAGTATTTTTTTTTTTTTTGTTGGGTGTGTTGTTGTGTTTGATTGATTTTGATAGATTTTCACTCTATTTAACTTTATGATTAAAATTAAATTTTATGTTGAATGAAAAGATGAAAAATTCAATGGAAACAGCACACATCAACAAAAACCACCAATAACTACTATTTATATTATTTTAAGCGTTAAATTGGAATTGATTACAAAAGGAAACACTAACTACAATGGATCCTATTGTATTTAAAATCAAAACCAAACCAAACTGTACAAAAAAAGCACCTACATGAATGAGTGTGTGAGTCTGGATTATGCGGAATGAATACGATGATGAATAAATATAAAGCTTTTTATATATTTGAATACATGTTATGCTGTGTGCGGCTTTTAATATTGATTAATGTTTAATGTCGATGATTACACAAAGCTTTATACAAGTTGTATGTATTCATGCAGTTCTTGTTTGTATTTGTGCGGTTATTGAAGTTTAAGTAACCCCAGTTCTATACATCAAAATCTCAACCCAATCTATTTTACCGATCTTTACAGCTCGATATCTACTTACAAATCGTATTGCCATCTATGTTTGGATTATATA
The DNA here is from genome assembly GCA_947310385.1 of Nephrotoma appendiculata. Taxonomy (NCBI): domain Eukaryota; kingdom Metazoa; phylum Arthropoda; class Insecta; order Diptera; family Tipulidae; genus Nephrotoma; species Nephrotoma appendiculata. Next base: position 44,890,320 of record OX371224.1, on the reverse strand, counting down.
ATAAACTTTAATTATCTTTTAAAAATTGTAAATTTTATTTAAAACCATGACGGATACGTTTACTGGAATGTGTGGCATTTTTGGTGAGCAGTTCTGGTTCTACGGTTTTTATTTTACGAGATTTGACATAAAGTACACATCCGCATCATTTTACGTTGTCTGGTTTCATTATTGGCCCTTGGATCGCCAAATAAGAAGACGGACACTAAACAACTTTTAGAGATTATGTTGGCTAGTCGCTCGATAGTCAAATAACATAAAGCTTTTGAAGACCTGTGCGTGTTTTAATTGTTCGGCTCGTTCACATACGAAAGACAAATGTTTATCGAATTCAACATGCCGATTATGTTCTCAATGTCATCATACATTGTTATTTACGGATCGGAGCCAGTCGCAGCAGTACTCGAATTACGAAGGAGTAAGTGTGAACGTCAATGTATGTTACACCGAACAACCAATTACAGCAGACGGGTTAAATACGAATATCTCCATATCCACCATAAACAAATAGATCGTCACACTTTACTTCTGATACCTCAAGTTTTAGTCGAGAATTAACAACTGAGGATCATGTTAGAGTCCGGATCCCATTTCGTTTGGTTTCGAAATTAAAATTTCACCATTTACATGTTTCGGTGAACATTGCGATTAATAGATTGAATTTGGATTGATCACAAGAGAGGAAGTTGATTTTCATTTTAAAGGAAATGATAAGTGTACCACCCGTAAAGAATTGTCTAATTGAATTGTGGCGCTGAATACAGTATTTGGTTGGATACTATCGGACACCACTACACAATTGGATCAACATTATGAAAAGTTTCATTTGAATTGCGATTTAGACGACATGTTACAACGCTTTTGGGAATCCGAGTCTGTAGCATACTCGAAGGAATCGACTGAGGCTGATGTCCTTACGATTTGAAGCGATCGATGTTCCTTGTTTCAAGGCTTAATACCACTGTTTGGTTAACATGTATAGATTCACGGAAAAAATGGGAAAACATAACACAAATTAATTATATGCTTGATCACAGCCGGCAAGCCGTATGATTGTGATGGTGGAAATAGGCGTGGTTTGGAAAATTGAAGGTGATTTAGACGCTTGGAAAAATTTGGGTAACAAATTTTGCGGCGTTGTGAACTGTTCATCTGTGCATTTATCACCTTAAACCGAAATGGTCGTTTTTGTATTCTTGGGACCAAACTTGTTCCGCTACAAGACGACAGAGTAATCAGTCGCCAGTTTATGAGTACGATTCGTATATGCGGGATCATATATTTAATGATAGACGTTCGATTCACTTTTGATTTTCAATTTCACAATATTTATTATCGTACATAATTTATACTTAGTGGAAGAAATTTTTTCTTTATTTTTTTCATTTCTTATTTTCGTTTTCGTTTTTTATGTGTTGTCAACATTGTATCAACGCCAGTATATCGTACGGCCTATTTTGCATGCGCTCGTGCGCGGTCGATTTATGCAAGTTGATATTTATGTCGATTAATTAATTTTGGATTAATTGTGTGTCGCACGGTTGTGTGTCGCGTTTCATGTGTCGTATTCGTCAAAGCTTGTAGTATCAATTATTTTACGAATAATTGAGTTGCTACAATACCCCCGTCCTAGTTTGGAAAACGAATAAAAGTTAGGAGCGGATTGTTTAGACCATGATTCGAACGGATTTTCGTGTTCTCAATGCAGGAATTTGTTCTGCAGAGCAAAGTATTCCGTAGGTTTTAATCGAACGATAGATACTGATTGCTCTTTGTTATTAATCGAGATGACAAAGTATCTACGTAACCGGCGAAAGACTTTATATGGGTTTTCGTATGGGGGTTGTATTGTAGTCCGGTGCGAATCTTATCCGTTCGTACGAAAACGTAATCGCAGTTATCGAGCAATTTTGGCACACAAATATCGTTTTGTCCATCGTCCAATCGTTGCCCATGTATGCCATTGGACTTTCGATCGCTGGCAAGATAATCTAGCTTGTGTCCAGTTACCTACGTCTTTATTTATGTCTGGCCAGAAATATCGAGCAGCGTAAATTGATACGAGTAGCACGGATACCGCGGGATGTGAAATGTTGTGTAACGCGTCGAATATTTTTCGGCGTAACGGCTCTGCGATATATGGGCGATCCACACCTCACACCTGTCGATGTTACGCAGTATGTTTCGAATTTAAAAAGCTCTAGTTTATAAGTCGAACTAGCGTGACATTCGGAACCAGAAAGTAAATTCTGAAGTTCTAGGTCTACTTTTTGTGCCTCTATTATTTTATGATAGTCGAAGTTCGTTTCGACTGATTCGATTGTCGTTTTGTCGTTCGATGTTACCGTTTCATTGTCGATCGTGCGGGATAGCGTATCCGTGACGACGTTATCTTTACCGTTCACATGTCGAATATCCGTTGTTACGACTGTGTTGTCGTTAACAAGATAATTTCCCTTTTAATGATTACACCCCCATCTTTGGTAAATTTTTTTTGTATGATTTTATTCCCCTCGGTTGGTTTGTGTCCGGTTGGTTTGCGTCCGGGGGGTATATTTGTCATCTGTACGCGGCAAATGGTGGGATTCTCGTGTTTTTTTTTGTCTGTTGTGTTGGCAACTAAACGAGAATGAAAGAGAGCGAGACCAATGCGCATCGAGCGTGTTCAAGGTAGAACGTTTTAGAAAAATGTTTTTCCTATATGCTTCTCGTTCATATCGATACAAATTGATATAAACGAGAGACAGAGAGGAGAGATATTCTTCTAAAACGTTTTACGCGCTGTGCGGGGTAAGAGTTTTTTTTTTGATAAGACATTCGAGTTTGTGATTTTGAAGAGTGGAGTTTGGTTTTGATAACGAAAAGTCGAGGGATAATTGTTAGTTTCTGAGTTTATATTTTTATGTAATTAAATTTGGAAAAAAAAAATTAAAATAAAAGTTTTTGTAGGCGTCTGGCCTCATGTGTTGATAATTAAATTTGAATGATAATATGTTAAAACTTATAAAAGTTTGTATTGTATTTAAAACAATATAAAAAATTGTGCTATATGAAATATGCACAACAATACCAACAACAAAATAGTGCTGTGATTGTGTTTCATTGATTGATTTGTTGATGGGATTTTTGGCTGAGGTTGATATACAGAGTTGATTAATTTGGGGTATGGTGATTTCGAGTGAATTCCACATTATAGACGTGCCTTATTATTGGAAATTGAAAATTTTGTTGAGTATAGCAAGTGGTCTAGTTATAATTGTGTCAACGGCAAAAGTGCCGCAATACATACATTATTAACGGTGAAAACACCGCAATTCAAGCGAGTACCGCATTTAAATAAACCATTTGTCCAATTTTTATCGGTGAAAGGCACCGCAGCCCATTCGGAAACAAGGACGCGACCACCCTACAGGGCAACCTTGTTGAAGGTCAAGCGTGTTTATCGGGGAAAGGCCCCGCGACATTCGGGTAGCCAACCGGCACCTTGATTAATTTTATTTTGGTATCGGGGAGAGGCCCCGCAACGTAACGGGTTGCCAACCGGCACTTCGTTTAATTTTATTTTGGTATCGGGGAGAGGCCCCGCAACGTAACGGGTTGCTAACCGGCACCTCGTTTAATTTTATTTTGGTATCGGGGAGAGGCCCCGCAACGGTCCGGGTGGGGCAAGGCCACCTGTGGCATGACTGCCGCGCAAGGCCGCAACATATTTGTTTTGTTAAATTAAGGTACAATTTTTTATTTTTTTTTTATTTTTAAATTTTTTTTGAGTTTATTTTTTTATATATTTAAAATTTTTTTTTTATATAATAATTTTTCAAATTTTTTTTGTAATCGAGCGCCGCACAGCGGGTGCACGCTCGATGCGCATTGTGCTTTCTCTCTCTCTCTCTCTCCCTCTCTCTCGTTCTCTTTTATCGTGGTACGGGGGGAAAGGGGAGTTGTTTCTTTGTTTTGTTTTTAATAAAATGAATTATTAATTTTTTTTTTCGGTGTGCTATGATGGGAGCGGAGACTCCCTCTGTGTCGGTGTAGGGTTTGCGGTCCCTTGGTGCCCGCATCCGATTTCGTAACAGGGCATGGCCCCGTTTGAATTCGGATGGATGCGCGCACCAAGGCACCTCTTCCGTCATCATTTTTTTTATTTATTTATTATTTGATTATCTGCTGTTCGTTCCTCAGGTTCCGGCCGACGAATTTCGGCGGAACTCCGGGTATTATTATTATTTGCGTTTTTTCTCTTCTTAAATATCTGTAATCACGGTGTAAGCCAGGAGCCCATGCAAGCCTCAAACCCCACGACCTTAGCACTTCTCCCTGAGAATGTAGCCGGCAAAAATCACCGTGGAGGCCTCTTCATGCGCTTAGTGATATCTGCAGGATGGCAGTAGGCATCCTGTAACACCGTGGTAAATTGACCCTGGTTCAGTTTTAGACTGAATCGCCCTAGTTAGAGGTTTAATGATCGGTATAAATGGTGAAGTCCCGACCTTAGACGAAATAACTAAAATGTTTCATCGAGACGTTCGATATGCGTTAGTTTCTTTGAAAAGAATCCCAATGGTTCCCAACAGTCGTTATTGTATTGCTGTAATACTGCTCCAACAGCAGCGTTCGATGCATCTGTCGTAATACTGAACTTTGCGTCGTTCAGCGGATGTGTCAATAACGTGACTGTTCCCAAATCGCGTTTTTAATTTCGTAAACGCGTCTTGGCATTCGTCGGGCCAAGAGAAATTTTTCGGTGTCTTGGGCTTCTTTAGTAGAACAGCCAAAGCCAAGTTTTTGTGGATTGCGGCGAGTGTTTCAGACAGTTTCGATATGAAGCGATGGTAGTAATTTACCATGCCAATAAATTGCTGAATACGTTTGATCGTAGTTGGGGGGAGTGTGAATTCCGTAATGGCATTAATTCGCACTTTTGACGGCAGAATACTTTTCGGTGTGCTCGTGTGGCTGAGGAAATCGAGAGAGTTCGAACCAAAAACGCATTTAGAACTCTTAATATTGACACCAAACTCATCGAGTCGTTTAAAAATTTGCTCGAGATGTAGTTTGTGTTATTCCTCGTTTTCCGATGCCACGAGGATATCGTCGATGTACGTGAAAAGTGAAAATTAAGTCTAAATCGCGCGTGACTTCGTTGATAAATCGTTCAAACGTTTGAGCGGCGTTTCTTAAACCAAATGGCATGCGTGTAAATTCGTAAAGGCCTAATGGAGTCGTGATTGCCGTTTTATGTACATCCTCGGGAGCCACCGGAATTAAATGATAGGCTCTAACGAGACCGACCTTAGAAAATGTCGAGAAATCATGCGGTATCGTTACTGAATTAAGTCGCCGGTAGTTTCCACATGGCTTCCAGTCGTTATCTTTCTTTCGTACCATGTGAAGAGGGCAAGAGACAGGCGATGCCGATGCGCGGAAAATCGCTAATTCCACCATATGTTGGAATTCGGTATACACAGCTTTGTGATGAATCGGATCTAGTCTTCTTGGTCGAGATGCAGGTAAATGACCTGTCGTTACGATATGATGAACCACGGAATGAATTGACGAGTAAATTGTATGTTGGTTCGGCTGTTAGGGAAGGAAACTTCTTTAGTAGCCGACCATATTCGTTATCAATCATATAATGTATCGGTGTGGGCGTATCGACCCTAATCGTTTTTGTTTGAAGTCTACTAAAAGAGCGAATTTACCGAAAAAATCAGCGCCAATGATCGGACGATTTACATCAGCTAAAACGAAAGCAAGAGTAAATGGGCGTTTGAGTCCGATATTAACCTTGAGCAATTTCATGCCGTATGTATTAATTTTTGATCCGTTGGTGGCTGATAAAACTAGGTTATTAGATTTTAAATTCAATAATACGTCATTCGTAACGTCTGACAGAAAGCACAGAAAATCAGCTCCTGTGTCTATAAGAAAATTCAGGTTGTTATTTTTGTCATATATAAAAAAAATCGGCTATTCGTATTAATTAATTCGTTCGTAGCCGATGCAACCGTGCGACTTAGTCGTATCGTTTTGTATTTGTGAGGATGTTGACGCGCTGTATTTACAAGGCGGGCGACATTTTCGCGGTTTGTCGTAATTCGCTTGATACCAGCATATACGCCTGGTTTGACGTTCCGTGATCGAGAATTACGTCGTGGCCGCTGATCGTCACGAGGTCGTGATCGTGGCCTTGATTGTTACGTTGTAAACAGATTATTTCGATAGGGCGACCGGCTATCTATTGTCTATTGTCCCGAGTTTGTTAATTCGGCCCTCGAGTGATTGTGGAGCTGTGGATGTTGACGGTATTAGTTGTCGGTCAGAATACGTTAGGGGTGCCCTGTATGCTCGACTTGACTGAAATGCGGCGATGGAGGCTCTGGCAAATTGTGTGCCTCGTACATTTTGTCCGCCATTTTCGCTAGTCGTTCGTTTTCCACTCCCTCCGGTTGGGCCGCGATTGCTATGCGGATTACGTCCGTCATTTTTCTCGGCCACAGCGATCGAAAAATTTTAACTGTAAAATTGTTTCCCGCCAGGGGTTTTATACGTCGGACCACCTCGGACGGTTTTCGGTCTCCTATTTCGATTCTTCGATTATTTTTTTGAACTGATTAGAGAGTCGTCGTTTTCCAAATTGAATGAACGTAACTATTCTTCATTGTTACGTGATATATTTTCTTTAGCAGCCGAGCAAGGCAATTGTGGCGATGTTTCAGTACAATACCGTCAGGCCTAATTCCTTTGTTTGGGTTAAGCCTTAAGCTAGGTTCGATGATTTTATTGATTACATTTGAGTTAGCTATTCATCTTTAAATGTACGTCAGCTGTCTTGCCCTACATCAATCCCCTTACGTACAATAACTTCGAATTGCGGTAATCGCATACTGAGAGAAAAATTATTTTCCATTCAAAAATTAAACTAACATTGCCCTACGAACAAAAAATCAATTCCAATTAAAATATGAATCAGATAAAAATTCCTAGCCATACCTCGGTTATTCATTTTCCAGATAGACAAAGCAAACAAAAATCATACTTTCATCGACTTTAAACAAATCTGTATGTAATCTCTAGACTCACAGACATACCTAAATACATATAGCATTGGCGCCAAACATCTTCACCATGTACACGGTTCAGTAGAAAAACACAAACACCAATAATAAAAACACTCGTCATATCATTATACATCTCTCTGAATCGAATTCGAACACAACAGGACAATAAACTAACCGTATAAGGATAACCAATAAACCGTATATGACGTATACATATAAAATACACATACGGTAACCGTATACAATACGATGAATTGAATTAGTTTTAAACAGTAAACGAAACTATTTCGATTTAGAAAATTCTCGTAAAGTGAATCACCGCATCATCTTGTTTAGAGCGGCGCAAAAATTTCACTTATTGGACATTTAAAATGAAAATACTCGTAAATTCCTTTCGACTGAATTATTGGTTCCGTTTATATAGCAGAGGAGTTCTTTATATACCGACGACTATATATACGAGAGTAATGTCCAATTTGGGATGGAAGTACACAAAAAACGTTTTTTGTTTTGTTCTTTTATGCCAGACAAATCATTCAGCATAGTTAAACCACAATTGAGGGAAACTCATTTTTTATATAATTTTTCCTCGTATTTCCCAGGTTTATTATTTATTGTTGTTGTTGTTGGTGCTCCTTTTTAAATAGATTTGTATTATCGTCTACGGTATAATAATCCGTAGAATGAATAAAAGGGCTTAAATTATGCAGTATAACGAGGCATATAATAGACTTCTGTTGTTAAAATTTTTTTTTTTTGGTGTTTTATCTTGTTTTCCTTGTGCTTTTCCAATTTTACTACTCTTTATTGTAGACGAACGAGCTTTATTTTGGTACGCTGTAAAACTCTTCTATATGCTCTGTATATCATGTATATAGTTTGTGTTCTAAATATTTAAGTCAAATATTAGATTAAATGTTACGTTGATTGAAATGTATACGAAAATTAAGTTATTCAAGAGGATTATAAGCTTAATTGATGGAGAAACTTTTTAGCTTTAGGTATAAATGAGTGAAACTGATGAGGGTACAATATACAATTTGTCTGGGTGTTTGGAAAGGATTTTCGGTATGATTCACTTTATTTAATACAGACATATTATAATCCATAAACCACTTGTTGGAAACAACACGAATTTTTAAAACTCAATAAAAGTCTTTAAAGGCAACACCTATGCCATAATGTAGATTTAAGCTCGTTTTCATTCAGTATAGTGATTTTTACTACTTTGAATGTTACAAAATTATACATGAAACTAACGTATTTCTTAACAGGTATTTTGGATGAAGTTTCTCTTCCAGATACTGTTCAAGATAGCGGACATTTGATAGCGGAAAATAAGAAATTACGCTACTCGCCGCAAGTAGCAGCACTATCACAAAAGAAAATTTTTTTGTTAATTAAAGATCTTAGATTTTAAAATAAGTTTTGGACATCATTTATAAAGGGTTATCCAATTCAAGCTTGATAAAGTAAACTTAAAAAAAACACACAAAATATTCGGAATGTATTGTAATTTTTATTTCATTTTACAGATTGATCCTTGCCATTTTTAGTTAAACAAGATATCATTCAAATGTCCTCCACGGGACTTCTTACAGGCCTTGATTCTTTTGAGGTAATTTTCAATGACTTTTCGGCACATTTCGGGCGGTATCTCGGCCATTACTTTACGAATATTAGTTTTCAATTCGTCAAGAGTTTGAGGATTGTTTGCGTAAACACGATCTTTCGCGTAGCCCCACAAAAAGAAATCCAAAGGCGTTAAATCACAGGATCTTGGCGGCCAATTGACACCAGCCAATCGCGAAATAAAACGTCCAGGAAATTTCTCTTGCAAAAGATCTCGATTTGCTCGTGTTACGTGACTGGTTGGAACCAGTCCATCCTGCTGGAACCACATATCGTCAAGATCATAATCTTCGATTTTCGTAAAAAAATAATCGGTTAACATGCGGCCATAGCGCTCAGAATTGACGGTAACGGTTCGTCCATGGTTGTTCTCAAAAAAATACGGCCCAATCACACCACCACACCACAATGCGCACCAAACAGTGACTTTTTCCGGGTGTAATGGCTTCTCTACAATCAATTGTGGATTTTCTGAGCCCCAAATTCTACAGTTTTGCTTATTAACGTATCCACCAAGCGAAAAATGAGCTTCATCACTGAAGAAAATTTTGTTCGAAAAATCAGCATCGACGGCCTCTTTTTCCAACACCATGCTCCATATTCTTAAATGCTCCATATTCTTAAATGGCAGAATGTCAACTAAATAAATGACAGCGTACTTAACGTTTATCTTTGACAGATGTCGGTATACAGATTTCTACTTTATCAACCTCGAATTGGATAACCCTGTATAAGTTATTTTCAGTTTTTGAACAATAACTCAAAAAATTCCACTAGTAACCAATCTTTTGGTTGTTTTGCTAACAGCTTTGGTTCTACTGAGACTATATGAAAAATTTGGGCAAAATTCACTAATTCATAGGTTTATGGATGGTCTCTAAGCTAATGGAAAAACAACCGAAATTATTGGTTACTGGTGGATTTTTTTGACATATAGGCCAAAAACTAGAAATAACTTTTATGGCCGGAGAAAATCAAAGAATTATAGTGAAAATTCTAGTTAATAAATTTTGCCTGAATTGTCCTTGTATGCAATGCAAATTTTACCATTATAAATTATGAAATAGCCTAGTTGTCTCCAGATTAAAATCCATTTAAATCGTATAGAATGTAGAGATACCATTTTTTTCATCTAAAATTTATATTTCAATAAAAAATCAATCTAGAAATCAATTTTCATAAGAATTGATTAAAAAACGGCCATGTTTAGACCATTACGATCAGATCGTAGAATTGTACTCAAAACTTACTTTAAAATCCCTGATCAATATACATACTACTACTACCCAAATTTCATCGTAATTCGTTAAGAAATGGCGGAAAGACGGAATATTGTAAAATTTCAAGATTACATTTACCGAGTTCCTTTACTTCGGAGATCAATCAATTTGTAATTTTAAGAATCACTTTTAGTATTTTATTCCGCTGGTGTGTTATATTTAGTGACAAAAGAGATACAAAATTAATAAAAAGAATTCCACAGGGTAAGTATAAAACAAAAAATCTTTTTTGTGATAGTGCTGCCACTTGCGGCGAGTAGCGTCATCTCTTATTTACCTTATACATACCTTAAAAGCTTTCTACGGGGTGACGCGGAGCGATTCTTATGCAATACGAACGTAATTGATTCAAATTATAATGAATCCTTAGCAAAACTGATCAAGCGTTACGACAAAAAACTTCATACAATTCCGTAGCATTTCGTGGCCTCAAATGCACAGGCACGAAAGTAGAACGTTGAGATCCTTGGCTTATATATATTCTGCTGAACAAGCTTGATGCCGAAACTTAAGCTTTGCGGTCGCAACAAAATATGGAAGACAATGGTTTTCCCGCACTAACAGAATTTTTTGAATTTTTAGAAAATTGTACAGATGCATTAGAGTCTTTGAAGGCGTATACAACGAAGAAGTCCTCATCAGCTCCTGCGAGGAAATCCGTTAAAGCTAATACATTTTCTACCACGGCTGTTAGTAAATCCATGCCTCCATCGTGTCCGTTGTGCAAAACAGATGACCATAAACTTTTTGATTGCGTTAAATTCAAAGCAATGACTGTGTAACAACGAGCAGAAACCATCAATGAAGAAAAACGGTACTTTAATAGTGTCAATCACAATCATAGCGTATACGTGTGTAAGAATAAAAAGCAAACAGCAGCTCAGTACAGCAAAGCGGGTCTACCGAGTCAAAAGCAACTACATCCACAAAGGTTTATCAGGTCACTACATCATCTCAAGTCGTATTACCCACAGCGACGGTAAAATTGAGGTGCAGCGATGGGAACGAAACCGAATGTAGGTCTTTGTTAGATTCACAAGAATCAATCATCACGGAGGAATGCACACAGAAATTAGTACTACAAAGAGCAAATGCGGTCGAATGCTGATGAAGGGACTTTGCGATACAAAACTGGGACATTCTCGCGGAAAAGTGGTACTTCCAGTGCGGACAATCAACAGTCAGAATCCGCAGTTCGAAACAGAAGCCGTGGCGAAAATAGTATCATTAATTCCGTCTAAGGACTTGTATCCCTTTAAACTTTTAACAAAAGAGATTCAGTCGATATTTTGCTTGGCACCGAAATTTATTATAGCGTAACGGGAGGTAAGAGACTACAGCTAAATAACCATTTAGTAGCAGATTAAACATTGTTATGCTGGGTTTTGACAGGCATATTTATAGAGCAAAAGTTTAATTTTGGCACATGTTTCAATGTCCTTCTCGATATCGATGCATCACTACGGGCATTTTGGGAAGTTGAATCCGACGTTAGCAAAATTATTTTCTGATCAGTAAAGTGTGAGGAATCATTCTTCAAAACCACTACAAGAAGTCCACAGGGTAGATTTATTCCATTCTCCGAATCACCAGCCGCAATTGGATCATCATTACATTTAGCCCAATGTCGAAACAAAGCGATATAACGAAGATTTGCGCGAGACAACAAATTTAAAGATCTTTATATTGACTTTATGAAGGAATATGAAGAATTGGGTCATATGGAAGAAGTAGCGACCAATTACCAAAGCAGATGTATTATCTACCGCATCATGGCGTTCTTAAAGCTTCCAGCTCAGCCTCGAAGTTGCGGGTCGTATTTGACGCGTCAGCCAAATCAAATACTGGAAAGTCGTTGAACAATATATTACGAGTGGGTCCGGTAGTACCATCATCAATTTGTTTAGACCGGAAATATTGTCTGTAGAAGCAACAAGGAAAAACCAATACGACACTATCGACTAAATACGGTAACATACAGCACCGCATCATCAACCTTCCTGGCCACGAGATGCCTTAAAGAATTAGCCACATTAAACCGAGAGCAGCATTAGCAATAGACCGAGACATCTACGTAGATGATTTGATAAACGGAGCGGCTTCAAAGGAAGAGGTTATCAAATTAAAAACCGATATTTCCAAAATTCTCGAATGAACTAAATTCAATATGCGAAAGTGGGCATCAAATGATAAGGAAATTCGACGAGTAATATGCGGAAATCGAGTTACAGCAAGCAGCCTAAAAATCGCGGTATATACAGAGGAAATCAAGCTGTTGGGTTTAGAGTGGAGTCCTAAAACCGATCGCTTTAATTTTCCCACTAATTTTGAAGAGTGAGTGAAACACACCAAACGATCGATGTTGTCGGAATCGAGTAAAATTTCAGACCCCTTGGGATGCTTGGCGCCTATGATCGTACGGGTGAAAATATTATTTCAAAGTACTTATTTGCAACGCATTGATTGGGATGACTAATTGCCAGCAGCAACGCGAATACCAATGGGAAAATATTCGCAGCGATTTGAAGAAACTACAGCACGTACAAATTCCGCAATGGGTTGGATCACATACAAACTTCGAATTGCATGGGTTTTGCGATGTAAATCATTGGGCATATGCAGCAGCTGTAGATTGTCAAAGTAGTTCTGGAGTCAAAATCGTAACGAGACTTATAGTAGCAAAAACTAAAGTAGCATCGATTAATCAGCTTAGCATACCACGACTGAAGCTTAATGGTGCATTTTTGCTCACTAAATTAATGTTAGTAATGCAAAATGCTTTGAACCTGAACATCGAGAAAACAACGTTATGGACGGATTCGAAAATCGTGCTTGACTGGTTGTCATCCCATCCCCGAAAATGGTCAACATTCATCGCCAATCAAAACTCAGAAGTTTGGACATCTTTTAGCAGAGACCAATGGAAATACGTAAGCTCAGCTGACAATCTTGCCGATTTAGCGTCTCGCTGAATGAGTTCCAATGAGTTGATTGAAAATCAACAGTGGTGGAATGGTCCTTATTCGTTAGCGAAACCGAGTGAATTTTGGCCACCTCAACTGGCAGCATATGGAACCAACGAAGAGGTAAAAATTCGTGAGACATTCACATTTAAAGTAGCTGTAAAAACCATGTCGTCCAACACATCATCGAGAAATACTCCAGCTTTTATAAAATGTGCAAAATATTAGCACTTATGTTACGATTTTCGCGAAATTGTCAGGTTCCAAAGGCACAGAGAAGCATCAATACATTACTACCAATGAACATGGAAGAAGCAGCTGGGAACATAGTTCGATTTCAGCAATCATTATCATTTGAAGAAGATATGAGAAATTTAAAAAAAAGGCATGCCAATCAGCAAATCCAGCAAACTAAAATCATTAATTCCATTTATAGATAAGAAAGGAGTTTTACGAGTTGGCGGTAGACTTAAAAATTCGAAGATACCCTACACAAAGCGGCACACAGCGGCATATTTTTTTTCTTTTAGACAATTTTTATTTTACTCAAGAAACTCATAAAAGAACAAAATAAAATAAAACGAATTCAAGTATCGAAAAGAAGATAAAATTTCCTTTAATCAGAAGCAAAATTATTTTTATGAATGGTGTTATTTCACCAAGATACAAGCGTTCAAATCTGGGAATTTTTTCTAGTCTGAATATCACCTTAGCAATTGAGAAAAATATCAATTATCTAATTGATTTTTAAATCTTGTTGAAATTACATATTAGGACTACAATATGGATCTGCGATGCCAGTTTCAAAATTATTCATTAAGAATTAGGTGAGTTCTCCCCAGCATAGTCAAAACCCATTTTAATCATGTAGAATGAATACCAGAACTTTACCTAAAATTAAGGTTTCAATACAAAATCAATCCATTTCGACTTCTGAGCATGAGAGGTCTACAGATATCCCAGAGGCGTTACACCTATGTCTCAAATTAGAAAATATGCAATACCTTGTGCAACACAATCACGGTAACCATCATATGAGAAATCCACAATCCTCACTACCACCACAATTTAAACCTAAACGGTATCAAACGCAACAGCGTGATCTACTAAGCCCAGTAATGCGCAATTTTTATCCGAAACTACCACACGCTCCCCAAATGCCACCAACTTTTCAGAAATCATTCACAAATCAACATCCAAACTATACCCAACATCATATCCATTCCAGCAAACAATAGGAACTTCAGCAATAACATCTATCCATACTGGTACCAATGGATTCGCAATCTTTTCATTCAAACAAGACAACTACCAGAATAGATCACAATTATACCAAAATAGACATCGAAGCTTTCCAATCCCGAGCAAAACTGCTATCCAATCTGGACAAACTCACCAAATCTTCCAAATTACTAAAATCAACAATAACAATTGCTAAAATCGGATTAAGACCAGATTTTTCGATCAGTTTGTCATAGATTTTTTGAAAAATAAATTAATTTTCCGAAAAATTTACTTAAAATTGACTTTCACCCGATATTTATTGACTTTTACCAATGGCCCGTAGCCATTGTAATAAATGTTTTGTTTTTTTAGGAGACTGACAATTAAAAAACCAGGTTTCAATTTTTGATATTGATGATTTTGTAAAAAAAATAATATTTAAAAATTTCATAAGATTACCTGTATTGCATACAAAAAGCTTGCGGTACTTTTCTCTTAATTACAATTAATTACTTATGCTGCGGGCCAATAGTTGGGTAAAAGTCAATTTTAAGTAAATTTTTCGGAAAATTCATTTATTTTTCAAAAAATCTATGGCAAACTGGTCGAAAAATCTGTTATAAATCCGATTTTTACCATAGTAAATTATTTATGGCCGCTTGCACAGAAAAATAACTAACGACCGGTTAGTTGTACGCCAGATAATTTTTTTATATAAAATCTGGTTTTGCTGTCAAAAAAAATCAATGTAACTTGGTTAAATATATTTTATTCCATGGAAATATTTAACGATTGGTTAAAAAGTTATTCAGTAAAAATTGGCCATTCAAATATTTATACGCAAGCTAAATATTTCCACGGAATAAAATATATTTAACCAAGTTTGCGTTGATGTTTTTTCTGACTGAAAAACCAGATTTCATATAAAAAAATTTAAATGGCGCACAACTAACCAGCCGTTAGTCATTTTTCTGTGCAAACGGCCATTACTCGACTATTGGCCCGCAGTCTTACTTGTAATTAAGAGATTTTGTAAATAAGGGATTTAGTAATTAGAAGATTTTGTAATTAGGGACTTTTGTAATAAAGATTTTGAAATCGGATATTTTTAAATGCGAGATATCGAACCCAATTCTTTTTTTGAAAAATGAAAAATGGAAAATTTCAAAAGAAATATAAAAAATGGTTTACTCAAAGTATTGTCCTTCACTATCTTCACTTTTTTTCCATCTCTCTGGCAATACATGAATATCACGACTTTGCACTTCTACCAAACTTGCCAAGTGTAGCCCTGCCAAGCCATGCGCGATCGACCGCAACAAATCATATTCTGATTGGGCCACACGGAAAAAAAAATATAGCACACATCTCCATAAAATATCGGAGCCCACGGAGTTGTGGCCTATTATCGGAAAGCTTACTATTTAATGATAAGGACTGACTACCACGAGATATAGTAAAATTTATTAAAAATGTTAAACCCGGTTGTCATAAAAATAGGAATGTGTTCTATAATATTCATCTTTATGATCATACACAAAGCACTCTACCTCATGCATTATAGGACAATATGTACACCGATAAGGGAACTATTCTTATATTATTGGCATCTTTTCCAAAATACTATTGCAGCATTTGCATATTTTATTGGATTAAATCCCTAGAAAAATAGGAACATTCATGATATTTATGGAAGTTTCTACATTTTAATATAGCAAAGCACCCGTCTAACATATGAACAAATAAAACGCAATTTTGATTTCATAATACATATTTAATAAATTATTTATAATGAAAGCGAACAATATTGTTGAATTACATAGTTTTAAATAGTTACTCTGGAGAATTTTCATTGGAAATGCAGCATCCACATTTAGCCATTTCTAGACGATATTATCTGAAATAAATAATAATTGTACACATGTTAGAAACATATATAATTTTAATCACAAAATATTTTTACTTACAACGTATGTGTCGCGTATCACAACGATAAGAGTGTACAGTAGTCATCTGATTTTTTTTCTTCTGAAATGATTATAATTACAATTTGGTAAGATTAGTTTCATTCCTCAGTTTCAAAAACACACTACAAATTCTAAAAAATTGAAAATAATACGACTACAACATAACTTTACAGACTCATAAATCATGGCGGATAATAATGCTACAAAATATCTAAATAATAATGTTCAATATTATAAATAGCATATTTATAGTGTATTTCCAATAATTTAATACAAGTGTAATTCTTATAATTTATTTATAATTATAAATTTGAATCAAAGTAATTCACTCACTTACCATTAAAAAACAAAGTATATAAACTTTTAAAATGACACAAATAACTTGCACAATTTTTTTGTTTACCATTTTTTAATCATCTAAAATCACAACACAACTGTTCACCACGAAGAAGTTTTAATAACTAGAGAAAAATAAAAATGCATTTTAATTTAGTGAAAAATAATGGGAGTTATTCCTTAACAAAAAGGAATTATTCCTAAACAAGTTGCCTTAGCTTAATCAACGGTTCCTATATCACATAAGATTTAGTTAATGTTATAGTACTAATTTCTATATAGCAGATATTACCAAAGAAATAGGAAATTCCGCAATAAAAATAGAAGTATTTACTAAAATTATGGTACAGAGCGCTATAGTTTGATTGCTATAAAGGAATAGGAAAAAATCTGGTAATTTTTTCTCTCCGTGCAGATCTGGCGAATAAGGTGGTTTTGATGGTATCCTGGACGTTGGGAGTACGATGCAATGGAGCGTTGCCGTGCTTCAACATAACTCGTTCATGTCTCGTGTCGCATTCCGGCCTTTTTTCGAGTAACGCAAGCCGTTGTCAGAGTGTGGTAAGATTGTTGACCCGCTTCGGTGACTGTCGCCAGCAAGCTCTACCTTGTTATATATAGTCTTTGTAGAGTTGTTTGTCAAAAACTTTGTGAATGTTCTGTTAAAGGGAGCACGACCAAACGAATCAAAAAATCCAGTGGATCCTATTGCAGGTAAATTAATGGCAATCCAGTGTGTTCCGG
Organism: Nephrotoma appendiculata; assembly: GCA_947310385.1. Classification (NCBI taxonomy): domain Eukaryota; kingdom Metazoa; phylum Arthropoda; class Insecta; order Diptera; family Tipulidae; genus Nephrotoma; species Nephrotoma appendiculata. The sequence goes on along the minus strand of OX371224.1, from coordinate 44,873,113 downwards.
GAAATCTATGTATGTATCGCTGTGTCTATGACATATAAACTCAATAACTGATTGATTTTCTAAGGTTGGTAACGGTTTGTATGCCATTTCTTCAGTTTTTAAAATATTGGTTTGTAAATACCGAGGTTTTAAAAGATCCAATTCAGATTTCATGCATTCTGTAAAAGACGCCATTTTGACTATATATATTATATATATTATGTAAATATAACTAAAATTCTAGTTTTTTATTTTTGTTTCGTTTAGCAGTAGCAGCAGCAGCAGTAGAAGGCCTCTTTACGGGAACTACCAATGTTTTAATCTGAGATTTATTAAGTTTTGCCTTCTTATTTATTGATTTTTTCTAGGTAGTTTTTCGTTTTCGTTTACACCTACCACCAGCCATTGTATTTATTTTACTAACAGCGTTATTCCTCAGTTTATCAACCACTTGTATGGATCTGCTCCTAAGTTTTTCTTTGCTTGGTGTTTCAGTATTTAAATTACGCAATACATCGGCACCCGTATCAATCAATTCATCCTTAACAAAATTTGCTCTTTTCTTTAAAAGAGGCTGAATATATTTCTAGAAGCTTGCAAAAACTACTCCCAAACCACGACCACATTGATACTCTTTCGGTAGTCTCAGTACAATACCAAATTCTTCATTATCTACTGAAATCTTACCACCCTGTTGCTGAGCGTAATACCTTAAGTAAGCTCCTGCATTGTAAATAACTAACTGATTGTTGCAATGCAATACGTCTCTATTATACCTTTACGAAAAAAGAAGTACCACCATTGTACAGCAAGTCATTTTTAAAATTAATCTGTTCACCATTTTCTTCAGCTATTAGAATACTTATATCTGAAATTTGAGATTTTTCCAATGGTAAATATTGATTATGTACTACATCACAATTTAGAGGGGCTGCATATGGTTTTTAGTATTTAACCGGATACATAATCATTCCTCGGGCCATCACATTACCAAACATTTGTGGTTGCACAACATCGCAATAAATATACATGTAATAAGAAATTCCATATTCATCGTCCGATTTGAACCCCACTTCACGCAGCAATACTTTTATAAGTCGATTAATCAAGCATTGGATTTTTTTAAATTTTCAACTACCTTCTTTCTCTCCGACTTCGATATCTGAGAAAAAAGCTCATCGTATATTCTTGATTTATTGTCATTACACAGGGATGTGTCTCTACTAAGACTTCTGCCTTTTTACCTGGAGTTAGTGTCGGTGAATTCACACCTTTGTCTGTGTAACGATCAAAAAAAATTTCCTGTTTTATTAAGTCAAACAATTCTGGATACAACATCAATACATCAATTATTTCAAAATAGTAATCGTTTTTTAGTTTCGTAGGCACCAATGCCGGAACAATTGAGATGGGTCCAGTGTACTCTTCTGTTGCATTAGTAAAAACAATTCTTGGCACTGAGACACGATTGAATGCAGCTTCTATTTTTGTATAGGAAAATTTAACAATACCACCAGACCATTGCAGAGCTATGAAATATGCAGAAATATGTAGAGCTGTGCTTCTAACAAAACGAAGAAGCAGAATATAAAGTGGCATACTATATTCCTTTTACCCCTCTATGTGAAGCGGGTGTCAAATCAACAAAAGGACATCTGCGACTAGTATTGGGCGATTCGGCATCTACTCTTGAAGAACTTCAAACATTATTGATCCAGGTACAAGCAATTGTAAACTCCCGGCCACTAACTCCAGTAAATGACAATCCTGATGGTCTGTATATTTTAACTCCTGGGCATTTTTTTATTGGCTCACCAATTCGGAAGTACCAGACGTGTCCCAAATATCGCCACACTACAATAAAGTGAAAAATGGAAATTAATTCAAAATATGGTAAGAGGTGGTCAAATTAACAACAAAATTTGCGGGCTGGTTTTGATCAAAGACAGTAATGCATCTTCATCTTTGCGACACGACATCAACAGAGATAATTTGAAAATTATCGATTGACATAATTTGGATTGGCACATAATTTGCTACTATTCCTACATAAGTACGGAGTCTACATAGGTTTGTAGTACTACACACTTTACATAATGTAAAAAATAATGTCATGTAATTTAAATACTTGTAAAAAACCGCGTATATATTTTCTTGTAATTTACGCGCCCAACTGTGATTTAATGTAGATAGTCTCATTCATTTATTCATTCAAAGTAACTCGTAACTCGATTTTAACGTAAGTTTTCATGGATTTGTATATGAGTTGCTTTCACTATTTAGGTTGTAAATGTAAATGGTCACTTTTATCAATGGTAAAAATAATTTCGTCAATAACTATTAATTTAATTTAAGCCTTCGTCTGTTTGAGTCCAAGTTCGTATTGTGGTCACCCAAAATATGAATTTTCCAATCGTCTAAAAGATAAATTTAACAAAGTTTACACAAAATTTAGATGTCACCAGAAACTGTTTTATTGTTGTCCCAACATAATAAGACTAATGAAACTAGAAAAACGCTGTAGCAATGAAACTAAAATAGTTACCGAGCAACGGTACAAATAACATCATTAATTCCATCAACTACGCCTTCTTTCATTTCATAATATAACATTTTCAATTGTTCAACAATTCAATGAATTGGAGCTTTTTATTTACCATTTTTCCACTCGTACTTCCACCACCACCACCACCAGTAACGACACCAACAACAAAATAAAAATGCGGTGGAATAATGGTTCGAAATAAAGGTTTGTCCACACAACGAAATTCTGTTAATAAAATGAATGATGATGGAACACACAATGGCGATCATGGTGGCATACAGAAGAGAAAAATAAAATCAATTTATGGAAAAGACGAGAAATTGGAAAAAATTTAATTTCATTTTTATATGAATCTGAAGCTTTTTCCACCGACATTTTCCCACATTATCATTATTATTGTAATGCAATAAAATTAAATTATGCTGTTATCTATGTACCAATATACCAACCATAATCATAAAGAACAATTGAATCAAAGTGAAAATTAATTGCCCATCGGACAGTAACCAATTTCAATTAAATCAAAAAATACACAAAAAAATGTCAAATCAATAGAAAAAAAAATTCAAACACCCAGGTATTTTTATGATTGGCGGTATTATATCGCTCGTCCAATTTTATATTATTATGGTGGGTGGGAAATTTCGGGTGTATACACAAAATTATGATAAATTGTATAGGTTGGTAAAAAATGTCTATAGGGACTTATATTTTTATTTTTGTGTGCATAGAAGTTTTTTTTGAATCGTCTAGCTTTGATTTGAAAACAATTTGTTGATGGGAAAATAAATTAACGGTGATATGTGTGTAAGTGGTTGGATATAGTTTTATAACATTTACGGTACATTGGATGCCGCCAACAAATCACCTTCATCCAGGGTAAATGTACAACGATGAAATTGAATAATTAATCCAATAAATCTGTTTTTCCTTAAATAATTTTTTATTGATTCGCCATAAATAAAATTCTTAACAGCTTTTGTGTATCCAACAGTTTTGCACGATTAAATTTTAACAATTTGTTATTGTTCGAAATGCGAAAGTCTCATGCGGTTATTGAAATATATCCATCGTAAACGCTGTGGCGTTCCGTAATACTACAACAAATGCACATGCCTTGTAAACAACAAAAGACTTTTAAACACATACTCAAACCATAAAATAAGCTTTGGAAAATCGGAAACACAATTTAACATGAATTGAAACATTTTTAGTTCCTATATGCCTGTGACATTTTGTTCTGTTTACGAGGGAAGAAGGCATAAATAGATTTTAGACCATAAAAAGCTGTGTAATGCATGGAAATCGAAAAAGGGAAGGAAGAATTTCTTTTTGCTAAGTTTAACGTTTTATACAGAATATAGAGTTGAATTAATTTCTTTGATACTAAATAGATTTAGCTTATCAGATATGAACTTTCGCGTTACTTTAAACCAGCCATTGAAAACGAGTTGAATAACATCTTAAAGATTAGTAATGCATTTCTCTCACACAATAAAAATAATTGCAGCCGACTTTCTTCTATCACAAAATGTATACATATAGGGTGTACTACGAAATTCCGGTTTTCAAAATCCCGGTTTTCTTTTCTAGTTTCTAAAGTCTTGATTGTGGGAAAAAATTTTTTTTTATTAACTCGGGCTGGCTGGACTAATAATATTTTAACAAAAAATAAGATACGAGTGTCTTGCCCAAAAATTTACTATATGTAGGAGCGGACTATATGGAATCTATTAATGACACCTACTCTTTCGATAGCTCGTTTGCTTATCCCGGCAAATTCCCACTCAGGTGGTTGGCGCAAACGACTCAAACCTAACGGTTTCCAGGTATGCAGACAGCTAGTATATAAGCTCCAGGAAAATCAGTTAAAACACGCACAAACTTTTAATTTAACCCTTTTTTTATTTTTTATTAATTACGGATTGCACACCTTAAGAAGTGTTACTCGTTGGACAGAGTTCTTTTTTAATACTAAAAAACCTTTTATAATGAAAACTTACAAATATATACTAAATTATTTGACTAAAATTCCTGCCGTAAGATGGCATTAACAGAGTTCTTTTTGGTAGCACCTTGGATAATAAATTTATCTTGGTTGGTTATAAGTGTCAAAAATGATTTTGTTTTTAGTATAAATTCCTTAATTTTAGATTTTACAATCATTAATAATAATTTGATAATAGTTATAACCTGAGATTGACAAAGATAAGTATGACAATAATGTAAATGTACATTAAATATTAACATAAAATAATTTTAGGTGATTGTAGCAATTTGTTTGACCTGGAGAATGTACGCGAACAAAATTTAAAAAAAAAAAAAAGAAAGTAATTAATCAACAACAACAACAAAAAAAACCATCTATAATGAAAACGGAACGAGAACAAAATTTACCCGAAATTCATTCTCCAAGTCACACAAATGCTATAGAAATTTGGGTTCACACAGGGACTCTTCAGCGGTCGTTGCCGGCTAAGCATCAGGGTTTTGGGCGTGGGATTTGAAGAGTATATGTGAGCCAAGAGTAACCGCGGGGAAGGAAACGATGCCAATTACCTACCTATCTATGACCGGATACTTACCCTAATCCATCCCCATCATGCTCGTTCAATTAGTTCCACATATCTAAATTCACTTCACTTAATCAAAAAAACTCATGAAATTATTGCACATTTTTGACCCCATAATAACCCGCACAAATATTCGAAAAAAGAACCCCAATAGAAGAAAAACAATATGAATTTTGAGTAATGTTAAAAGTGTTTATTTATCCGTTGCGAAAAGCAATTTTTTTTAGGAAATGCAAGAGATAAATATTGTAAATAACGTTAGTAAGATTAGTGTTAACTATTTAATTCATAAATTTTTATAATTTTTTATTTCCCACGCAAACGATTTCAAATCGACTAAAAGAATTGTATTTGCTTTATTATTCAACCCCGATAATAAAATACAAGGAAAAATTTAATTAGGAAATAGTATTTGAAATCGTTGGCTTAAAAAATAAAAGGAAATAATTGGTATATAAAAAAAATTGAGAAAAAAAATAAGATTAATTACTTAAGATTAACCTAGTATTAATTAATTACTCTTTATTATTTTTGAATGTCTTATGTTTGGAGTTTTCATTTTAATTTTTTTTTTTAATTTGATGTTTAATAGTTTTAAATATGAAAATAATATGAATATAAAATTTGACTTCCCCGTTGTAGCGGCTAAATCCGGATTTACAGCTTGGTGTATAGTTGTTTCTGACTATTACGGTAGAGTATGCATACTTTTTTTTCCTAATTTTATATTAGTTCAATCACTGATTCACAAAATTTCTTTAGACACGGTATATATATATATATATATACGTCTATATTCGTACGTACTAAGAGTCCCATACAGATATTTAGTATACGCACTACATAACAAGAGTGTAACACAAATTAGCTTAAACACTGTAAAATCATTGTGCATCGATTCATCAATAAAAATTAATAATTTTTCTATGGTTATTGTTCTATTTATTATGAATCACACAAGCACCGAAATTTTATAATTATGATCGGTACGATATTCAGTTTATTTTTTTTCAGTTTATTTTTTTTTATTTAATTCACTTCCACTATGCAGAAATTCAGATATTTTTTCTTGCACATACGTTTCACAAATTCTTATACGTATGGCTCAGAAATTTGTCGTTACATACAATCTAGAATTTATCACTTTTCACAGTTTAGTCCAGTGTATTTTGGTACCGTTTTATTTAACGAACTTACACTTTTATGGATTTCTACTAATTTTTTTATTGTTTTCTTGATAAATATTTTTCTTTTGCATGAAATTCTTAACTTTTTTTTTATATTTTTTTTTCAACTTATTAAATATTATATATTAGATTTACACAAAAAAAATGAAATTTAATTTATTAACTTAATGTATGTACTATACAATTATTCTATATATTTCCAATATTTTTGTCTCACAATACTCAAAAATTTTTAATGTGACTCGCACAAAACTTAAAATTCAACCACCCCTGTTTCACTGCTAATCGCCCTTTTATATTTTTTTTTTTTTTTGTTTTCCGCCAAATTTTATGCGGGACTATTGACACACCTCACAGGGGGTTCCAAAATAAAAACATTGCAAATCATTTGATAACATCCAACTGGATTGCCATCTGTTGGTATCGATCGAATTACTGTCGGCAACATAGAGAATTGTGCGATCGTTGGATATAATGTCTAGCTATCATTTAGGGGTTTAATCAATCGCGTCATTGTACAGTATACCTCATACTCGTGTTGTATATTTTATGAACACAGGCAAATACATTTCATTGTTACGTGTGCGAACGCACCGTTACAAGTCGTGGGGACGACCTACACCCGAGAAAGTCTCATAGCCGGGCATAAGATGGTACTGAAGGGAAGAAGTACTGTAAACAGGTAACCAGCATCAATCGTATTATGTTTTAATATCTTTCCCGTGATATGTACCTAAGGGTTTGCCTTTTAAATCTTTAATCTTATATGCCACATTACCAACTTTGGCGTCTATGACCGCAGGAACGAATTTTGAAGCCACCTTGGCCGAAAACCTATTTGAGGCATTACTTTGCTGAAAAGACCTGACAAAAACTGATTGACCGACTTGGAGGTTGCGAGTTCTACTCCGTAAATTATAATGTCTTGCGACTCTCTCGTGTGCCACTTTAAGATAATGAGCAACATTGTTCCTTATCAAGTTTAATCTATCAGCTTTACACATAATTTGCACTTCATTCGCATCCTCGTTGAACAACAGCTTACGTAATCGGTACTCAGAACCGTGCAGCGACATATGTTGCCCAAACACTAAGTAGTGAGGAGAGTATCGAACGGATTCGTGTATAACGTTACGTAACGCGGCTGCCACCTCTGGTAGGTACTTATCCCATTCAGTGTGTTCTCGATCTTCGATATACGAGCGGATGGCGGACAGTAAGGTTCGATTTACTCGCTCCGACGCATTACTCTGGGGCGAGTAAACGGGAGTACGAATATGAGCAATGTGATACTTCTCAAGTAGGTCTTTAAATAAGTTTGACAGGAATTGTTTACCATTGTCAGATGTTACAACCTCCGGAACTGAAAACATCAGAAAAACGTCATTTTCGAGAAACGAGCACAGCAAAGAAGCCGACGCCTCTCTTAACGGTTTGATTATAATAAATTTGGAGAAATGATCTAGGACTATCACTATGAAACAATTTCCTCGTTTTGACCGCGGATATGGTCCCAAAAAGTCTATGAACAGCTTCTGGAAGGGCCTAGTGGATTCTGTCTGTGATCCCATGACAGGTCGAGTCGAATAATTTACCGGTTTGTTCATCTTACATTTTACACACTTAGAAATAAACTCCTTAACATCCAGTGACATTCGAGGCCAGTAAAATTGCCTTTGCAGTCTTTCTATCGTTTTAGCAATTCCCATGTGAGCTGAAGTAGGGGCTACGTGCGACTGTTCAATTAGATCCGGAGTTAAAGAGGCAGGTACTACCAGCTTATATTCGGGAAGATCTGAGTCCAGATACCGTGTACCAAATGACGGACATATTAACAGTTTACCATCTCGAACGGCAAAATTGTGATCACAATCCTTGAGTTTTTCCACTTGCTGGATCTGGTTCAAATATTCGTCATCTAAAAACCTTGGAGAATCCAAATCAATTTGAAGAACCGGTACTTCGTTTTCCGAACTTTTAGGTGTAACAGAAGTAAGGGCATCGCAAAACACTCGAGATAAGGCATCAGGTACTACATTAAGCGACCCTTTGCGGTATCCAATCTGGAAGTCGTATGATTGGAGCTGTAGACTCCATCTGGCCAGACGTCCTGATAAATCTTTCTGTCCCATCAGCCAGCGCAAACTGGCATGATCAGTGTAGATGGTAAAGGGATACCCTTCGATGTAGGGCCTAAATTTTTTCACGCTCAACACCGCGGCGTAACACTCAAGCTCGGTGATAGAATAGTTTTGTTGGGCGGAGTTGAGCTTATGAGAGATGTACTCTATGGGGTGTTCGGTACCTTCCGAATCAAGTTGATAGAGCACACTTCCTACTCCGACGGAACTTGCGTCACACTGTATAATGAAAGGTCGATTATAATCAGGGTTGGCTAAGATAGGGGCGGAAGAAAGGGCTAGTTTTAGTGAGGCGAATGAATTTTCTGCAGCATCGGTCCATTTTTGCTTCGTTTTGCCAGTGAGGTCCGTAAGGGGAGCGGCTAAGGAGGCGAAATTCTTAATAAAACGTCTATACCAGCCGCACATTCCTAAAAATCGTCGGATTTGTTTAGTAGTTTTAGGTCGCGGAAAGTCCAGAATAGCCCGACACTTTTCGGGGTTGGTCCGGAGGCATCCATTACCAACTACATATCCCAAATAGTTGACCTCTTTTAATAAAAATTTGCTTTTCTCGAGGTTTATCGTAAGACCAGCTGATTTCAAGCGACAGGCCACCTCTTTCAATAACTCAAAATGTTCCTCTAATGTAGCGGATGTGATTAGAAGATCGTCTAAATAAACGAATATTTTGTCATGAAGTTGGTGGGGGATCACTTGGTGCATCAGGCGGCAAAGGGTTTGCGGTGCATTGCACAACCCGAATGGCATGACCCGAAATTGATACAAAGGCCGTCCAGGGACCGTAAACGCTGTTTTATCTCTGGACTGCGGGTCGAGTGGTATCTGCCAAAAGGCATCTTTTAAATCGATAGCAGAAATGAAACGAGTTTGATCCAAACGACCCAACAATCCAGAAATAAGCGGAAGCGGATACGCGTCCTTGACGGTCACTTTGTTCAACTCGCGGGCATCCAGACACAAACGCGCTTTACCATTAGCCTTGCGTACCAGGGTGATAGGAGAACACCAGGAGCTCTGACATTCCTCGATCACACCAAGAGACAACATTCGATCTAACTCGGTGTACATCAATTTCTGGATGGCAGGTGATACTGCGTAATAGCGCTGTTTAACCGGTTTCGCGGTGCCGATGTCTATAACGTGGTTTAATAAATTTGTTTGACCTAAACCGAGTTTAGCACTTGAAGGAAAGCTTTCTTTAATATTGTTCAATGCACTTTGATCTTCTGAATTTAATGTATGAAATATCGGGGATTCTTCATCTTGGACGGGTTCACAATTAAATGATAGGGATGACAAACTAGGAGAGATTTGAAAGAGGTTCCAAAAGTCAATCCCAAGATAAAGCGACTGTTCCAGAGAAGGTACTATGTAAAGCCTCATGTTATGAGCGGTGCCGAGAAAATTTACGAGAGCATTGATATACCCAAAAATGCGTTCTTGTTGTCCACTTGCTGTATTAATAAACGACGGAAAGTGATGAAATTTAGGAGTAGCGTTTGACAAAAAAATTTCCGATCCCTTTCCTAGAACACTTATACTGGCCCCACTATCTAGGAGACCGGTATATGGAATATTGTTTATAGTAACGTGGGCGTATGGTCTCATGTCCCCCTTTTCTGAGCAAATTATGGATGAAAGAATAAGGGATTTTCTGTATCTTCGATGATTCCAATAAGTTTGTGACCGGGCTTTTCGTTGTTCACTGTACAATCGGCCGGAAACCGAAGTTATATCAGATACTGAACTCAATGAGCTGGAAACTGTATCGTTTTCCGGGTTAGAATTAGTACCGGGCCCACCTGATGCGAGCAAATTTCCATCAGTGGGAGCTTTGGTTGTATCAGGATCCCGTGAGTTCAATATTTTGGATGAGACCTCGAATGGGCTACATGTGCTATAATTGAAGCTAGGATTTGTGATAGTAAGGTCATTGAGACGAACAGAGTTGGAAGTGTTTGTGGTTTCGGAATTATTGGCGGAAAATTCTTCGGAAGCAGTGACGGAGTCTATTTCGACGGATTTGCCGATGTTGAAGTTGATTGGGTAATTGGAGGAGTATCTTGCCGAGGCGTGCTGGGCTGAATGTATTTTGGGGTACTGTGGTTCCCAGTTCTCCACGGTGCCCTCATTGAGTTTTCCGAGCATCTCGAGCATCTTGAGGAAATGGTTCCTTTTAGACCACACCGATAACAAAACAACCCAGTCGGAGGTATCGGACAGTCCATAAACATATGACCGATGTCATCGCAATTGAAACAGATTACGTAATCTGCCTTATTTGACGAGTGAGAACGGGTAGTATTTGAAATATGGTTGAGGTTTTGTTGTGAGGTTCCTGCGAGACGTTGGGAGGTCCCCGCAGCATTCGAATTATTATTAAATGCAGCTAATGAATAGGGCGCATTATTTTCCGTAACGGTCGATTCACGCCGTTCTTCTCTGACAGAACCATTATCCTCTTGGTAAACATTAAATGCATGAATCGCACGTTTATGACTGGCAATACTGTCCGGTTGAATACGCAGCCTCTTAAATGTATCTTCCCATGCCACACAGCTCTTAATCAGATCATTGATATTTGAAAAATGTCGGTCCGTTAATTGATATTGCAATGCAGGAATCATATTGGTCATTAGTAATTGAATGAGCTCAGCGTCGCTATAAGGCGTCTGACACTGCAAGGTTAAGCTCCAAACGCTGTGATAAAATTCCATAAAACTTTCCTTATACTGTTGCTTGCGTGATTCCACCATTCTCCGGATTTCATACTCAGTGCGTCGGTCTTTAAATCGCTCGATAAAATCCCGCTTGAGGTCGCCCCAGGACGCGAAAGGATTGTGCTTCCGATAAGTCCAGTACCAATGTAAAGCGACCCCTTTTAGCACCGAATACATTTCCACCAACAAGGTTTCTGGTCTTAAATTCATAGAGGAAGCCACTGACTCTAACTGAAAGAAAAACATTTGTACGGTTATACCAGTAGGATCCCCGTTATAGGAAATACCACTTTGAGAAAGTTGCTTCATTCCAGAATGATTATGATTGCTTGTTGTGGTACCATACACCGGTGATGATGTTGAATTCCTTACCTGATTGGTGGGATCATTGGTGAATGGGGCATTAAATGACATATTATGTGGTTGCGTTGGCTCGCTGTGATTCCAAGCTGTACCAGTATTTACGAAATGTTGATTCGGATGAATGGTATTATTAACCAATGGAAAGCTGGAAGCAGTAGCGGAATAAGTTTGACTTGGTGTGGGATTTGGAAGAGAAGACTCTACAAATCGCACATGTGATGGGGTTGGCTGATTGACAAATCCAGCGGCAGATGTTATTCCAGCAACAGATGGGGCGGGAGGAGGATATGCAACTGATCTAACCGGAATTGAAGGCGTATGTATACGATTATCTAGTTGAGTTTGAAAATCATTCTGCCTTTTCGTTATCAATGTCAACTGTGAAGATAGTTGATTCAATTGTGCCATCATAGTTGTCATAAATAAATTTTGATTATCTGAAAGCTTTCTACCATCAGTCTCAGTTTGATTATTGTCAAAGTTATTAGACGTAGACTTCAAATCTGCAGTCGGAATTGTATTAGGTGTCTCACTGGCTTTAGACGAAGACGGGTCATTCGGAAGCGCGCTTAAATTTTCGGACGTAACCTGAGTGATGGTTACTTGACTAGCTGCCTCAAGGGATTCATTTAATTTTTCTCCATCATCTAAGTAAATATTGATTGAGGACAATAGGCCTTCACAGGAGGTTTTCACTTGAAGCGCTTGGTCTCGGTAAGTGCGTGATTGAGAGGCGCGTTCTAACCTCCGCAAAACATGTAACAAACGGGAAGCAATGTAACAGGCCGTTGTATTTCTTGTCTCGTCCGGTAGGTCTTTCAAATTAGAAACGTCGCTTTGTAATTTAATTAATTTTGTACTGCAGGTTTCAATCTCAGTATCAGGTCGTTTCGATGCTTTTGAATGCATTCGCTGCGGAACGGTTACCGTACCGAGTTTCTCAGAAGCTATTAGGTCTAGCAGATGATTCGTTGCCTCGGGTGTATCGGGATCAATTCCGCGAATCTCGTATTCAACTTCAAGTTCATCCGCCTTTAATGATAATATGTCCATTTTGTTTATATAAAAAAAAATTCTTAAAAAAATTAAAATAACTTTTACGATGCTAGTGATATGATGTGTTAACAAACAAACTCAAGATGTATCCGATTCACGAACTATCATATTGAAACGGAACGCTAAATAAAAAAATTTTGTATTTATATGCAATTAGATATTATATATGTAATACTCATATAATATCTATATATGTAAATGTATAAAATTTTGTGTTCATATAGAACAAAAATGTAAATTTGGATTTGATGCGAATGGTTAGCACCCAAAAAAAATAATAATAAAACTAATTTATATAACCACAAATATTGAGTTAAATATCTGAGAATGATAAATGATTTGCAAGTCCTTCCTGTTTCTTATTTCCCAACAATAAGAATAAAATAAAAAAAAAAATCCAAAACTAAGATATAAAAATAAAAAAAATATAAACTTTCACGAAAAGCAGTGTAGCAAACAAATAATTTAATTTGCGAATTCGTTAAAATTTTAACACAATTTTTATTATGACTGAATATTAATAAGTAATGATTAATGATAAATAAAGTACAAAATATGTGCAACTCAAACAAAATTAATAAATGAGCCGAAATGATATTAATGAGATGAAATTAATAAGACGCAGGTGAGGATGAATTAGAGCAGTATTTTTTGTCATTAGAAACGTTATTTAGCATTTGCGAATTTATTTATAGTAGGTAATTGGCATCTTAGGGAAAGGAAGAGAAGGAAATGGACAATGATAATTTAAATTACAATTCAGCAATTCAACAAATCAAACAGTACAAAACCGGAAGTACTCAAATTTGCTAAACTGTACTTACACGAACAGGTTTGACATCAACTGAGTCAAGCGATCAAACTCCGGAGAGGAAATCAAGTCAGATGATGTAAAACAATTATTATAGTGTATTATGACCAACCAAAATTTGTAACCAAAATCTATACAAAATGTAGTATTAGGTAGATTCGAGTTGATCAGAAACACCATGTATTATGGAAGATAGAGGGGGAAAAAAAAAATGAATAAATTTTTATACAAAACTATGTTCGATTCCTAATTCAACAAAAGAAAAAATACCAACAAAAAAAATTATAAAATTTTATCCATTTTGGATATTAGGAAAAAAAAAACATAAGCTAAAAATCGGAAGGAAGAAAGATGGATACCGGAAAAAGGAAATGATTTTATAAGGGAAAGCCATATTTGATTGGGCGCCACTGTAGCAATTTGTTTGACCTGGAGAATGTACGCGAACAAAATTTAAAAAAAAAAAAAAGAAAGTAATTAATCAACAACAACAACAAAAAAAACCATCTATAATGAAAACGGAACGAGAACAAAATTTACCCGAAATTCATTCTCCAAGTCACACAAATGCTATAGAAATTTGGGTTCACACAGGGACTCTTCAGCGGTCGTTGCCGGCTAAGCATCAGGGTTTTGGGCGTGGGATTTGAAGAGTATATGTGAGCCAAGAGTAACCGCGGGGAAGGAAACGATGCCAATTACCTACCTATCTATGACCGGATACTTACCCTAATCCATCCCCATCATGCTCGTTCAATTAGTTCCACATATCTAAATTCACTTCACTTAATCAAAAAAACTCATGAAATTATTGCACATTTTTGACCCCATAATAACCCGCACAAATATTCGAAAAAAGAACCCCAATAGAAGAAAAACAATATGAATTTTGAGTAATGTTAAAAGTGTTTATTTATCCGTTGCGAAAAGCAATTTTTTTTAGGAAATGCAAGAGATAAATATTGTAAATAACGTTAGTAAGATTAGTGTTAACTATTTAATTCATAAATTTTTATAATTTTTTATTTCCCACGCAAACGATTTCAAATCGACTAAAAGAATTGTATTTGCTTTATTATTCAACCCCGATAATAAAATACAAGGAAAAATTTAATTAGGAAATAGTATTTGAAATCGTTGGCTTAAAAAATAAAAGGAAATAATTGGTATATAAAAAAAATTGAGAAAAAAAATAAGATTAATTACTTAAGATTAACCTAGTATTAATTAATTACTCTTTATTATTTTTGAATGTCTTATGTTTGGAGTTTTCATTTTAATTTTTTTTTTTAATTTGATGTTTAATAGTTTTAAATATGAAAATAATATGAATATAAAATTTGACTTCCCCGTTGTAGCGGCTAAATCCGGATTTACAGCTTGGTGTATAGTTGTTTCTGACTATTACGGTAGAGTATGCATACTTTTTTTTCCTAATTTTATATTAGTTCAATCACTGATTCACAAAATTTCTTTAGACACGGTATATATATATATATATATACGTCTATATTCGTACGTACTAAGAGTCCCATACAGATATTTAGTATACGCACTACATAACAAGAGTGTAACACAAATTAGCTTAAACACTGTAAAATCATTGTGCATCGATTCATCAATAAAAATTAATAATTTTTCTATGGTTATTGTTCTATTTATTATGAATCACACAAGCACCGAAATTTTATAATTATGATCGGTACGATATTCAGTTTATTTTTTTTCAGTTTATTTTTTTTTATTTAATTCACTTCCACTATGCAGAAATTCAGATATTTTTTCTTGCACATACGTTTCACAAATTCTTATACGTATGGCTCAGAAATTTGTCGTTACATACAATCTAGAATTTATCACTTTTCACAGTTTAGTCCAGTGTATTTTGGTACCGTTTTATTTAACGAACTTACACTTTTATGGATTTCTACTAATTTTTTTATTGTTTTCTTGATAAATATTTTTCTTTTGCATGAAATTCTTAACTTTTTTTTTATATTTTTTTTTCAACTTATTAAATATTATATATTAGATTTACACAAAAAAAATGAAATTTAATTTATTAACTTAATGTATGTACTATACAATTATTCTATATATTTCCAATATTTTTGTCTCACAATACTCAAAAATTTTTAATGTGACTCGCACAAAACTTAAAATTCAACCACCCCTGTTTCACTGCTAATCGCCCTTTTATATTTTTTTTTTTTTTTGTTTTCCGCCAAATTTTATGCGGGACTATTGACACACCTCACAGGGGGTTCCAAAATAAAAACATTGCAAATCATTTGATAACATCCAACTGGATTGCCATCTGTTGGTATCGATCGAATTACTGTCGGCAACATAGAGAATTGTGCGATCGTTGGATATAATGTCTAGCTATCATTTAGGGGTTTAATCAATCGCGTCATTGTACAGTATACCTCATACTCGTGTTGTATATTTTATGAACACAGGCAAATACATTTCATTGTTACGTGTGCGAACGCACCGTTACATGATGTTGCAATTATATAATACAAAACAGCTGATCATCTGTATAAACATATTTGCCCTTGAACTTGATACTTTATAAATTTGTGTAAGTGAGGTTAAATAAATATATAAAATAATAAATTAGCGTTAATTAGTTATTTATGCTATCTGAACACCTACCAAAAAGAAAAATAATTGCACCATTCATTTATGCAAGATTTTGTACTATATTTCTAACCCTATTTTCATCGCACGTGACGAATTCCAACATAATCGATTAAGAATTGGCCTAGTTCAATCCCTAATGACAATATTCCGTAACTTTATCAAACATTATTTTAAAATCTCATTTAGAACCCACATGTCGATTTTCGACGTAATCGGTTAAGAAATGGCTAGGTTTCATCCCTATCCGCCTTGTTCCACAACTTTATCAAAAATGCATTTTTTGAATCCCATTTGGGACCCACATGTCGAATTTCAACTAAATCGGTTAAAATACGGCCTAGTTCCATAGCGATGGCCAATTTTCAGAACTTTATCATAAAATCATTTTAGAAATCCATTATTTCCATTGCACGCGTAGGTTTTCAACAAAATCGGTTTAGAAATGGCCTAATTCCATCTCTATTGGCCGCTTTATTGAAAAATAATTTTAGAATCCGATTTCCATCGCACGTATCGAATTTCAATAAAATCTGTTAAGAAATAGCCAAATTCCATCCCTAATATTCATTTTATGGAAATTTATCGCAATCGAGTCCAATTTTCTCCATGTCAAATTCTAAAAATTCAGAACCGGGATTTCCTAAAAATCGGGATTTTTTTTTTATACAATACAAAACGGGGATTTTGAAAACCAGGATTTCGTTACACATCCGTTTACATATGCCTCTAGTACACCACACTTCATTTCCAAACCGAAAAATTAAACCAATGGGATTTTTGTGAAATTGTTTATTATAATCAAAAAAGAGTAACCGACCAAATGGCACACTGGCTGAAGCTTTGGCGTTTTAATCGGGTGATACCAGGTTCGAATTCTGATAGGAACAGGATGCAAAAGGCATTTTCGTCAACAAATTATGATCTATGCTGAAATGAAACACATCTATGACCCCCTATCGAAGTACAAACCTCATGGACCAAGTCATCTTCCAGGCCATTATAGGCTGGCATGGAGCTATGCAATGTACAGATGGTGATAAAATCGGACATATTACCGTACGTCCTCGAATTGGCTGGCACTGGATGAAGTAAAGATGGAAAAAGCAAACCGCGAAAGAGTTCGGAGAGCCTTGGCCCCAGAACAGATTGCAGGGATAGTAAAAAAAAAACAAAAAAAAAATTAATTTCGCGTTAATTTCAGAAAACTTATGTTGACGCATCATCATAATGTTCAACATAACTACAATAAATTGAGAGGCGATGCGGCAAAGCAAGACGTCAACGTGGAATACAATTTTAATTCCATTAGTGTTAAGGAAGCTGGACAGAGAGACACATCGTCTATATGAAGTTACTCTGGTGAATCCTCGAGAAATTCAATGTGATTGCAACATTCAATTTTGGATTACAACGAAAAACATCCGATTTACCTACCAATAAAAGGGTCATCTCACAAGTTTGATAATCAATTGGGTACATAAAAGTACTAAGCATGGAGGTTTGAACTTAACGCTCGCATTCATAAGGAAGCAATTTTGTATCCTCCAAGGCAAAAGAGGAACAAAACAACACAATCGCCAATGCCAAAAGTGTTTTAGTGCTCAATGATAACAAAGCAACTCAACTGATGGAAAGTGTACCTCCTCCAAGAGTAATACCCTCAAGAGCATTTACCCATACGGGAATAGACTATGCTGGGCCCATCAATTTTCGAATTCCAAGGACCGCGGAACAATGAGTCTGAAGGGATACATTGCCATTTTCATCTGTTTAACAACGAAAGCGATGCATATAGAATTGGTTAGTGATTTAACAACACAAGGATTTCTCGCTGCGCTCAAACGTTTTACAGCCCGTATATAGTTACAACGCCATGATTTTTGTGGCTGCAAATAAATATTCATCCGATATTTTAAACGTAGTAACACACCAAGGGCTCCAATGGCATTTCATTCCACCAGGCTTCCACATTTCGGCGGCATATGGGAAGCAGGAGTGACATCGGTAAAGCGGCACTTGAAGCAGGACGCAGCATCTGTACTACTAACATATAGGAATTAACAACTCTGTTGTGCCAAGTTGAAGCAACGTTAAATTATAGACCGCTATGTCCATTATCAGAGGATCCTAATGAACTTGAATCTTTTAATACCCGGGCATTTTTTAATTGGCGATTTATGCTCGGCCCGCTTGATGATGAAACCATTAACCCGAACCAAAATCTATTGACAAGATGGCAGCAAATCGAGAGAATGCATGGAAACTTCTAGAAAATGTGGAGTAAAAATTACCTCCATAATATGCAGCAGCGAATGAAATGAACAAAACAACAACCAAATATAGAGGAAAACCAATTAGTTCTTATAAGAGACGAAAATTTGCCACCCCCCAAGTGGCTAACGGGAAGAGTTTCTACTCACCCAGGACATGACAAATTAACCAGAGTCGTGACCTTAAAAACTCAGAAGGGAATACTAAAAAGGTCCATAGCTACAATCAGCCCCTTACTAACACACTACACCATTGAGTCAGAAGCCGAACCAATTATTTAAGATTCCGAAGTGCAACAGTTTATAACAAATAACGATAATTCGACGGAAAGTTGATCTCGAGAGAAAGTTCCTGAACCAACTGAAAGAAGAACACGAAGTCAATCTAAGAAACCAATCTTATCCTTTATTCAGTATGCATTATGAGCCTTTTATTCTGCGCATCTAGTGCAGAGACGGCAAATGAAATAAAATGTAGCATTGAATACCTTAACCACCAATAAGGATTATATTTTGAAAAACGAAATAAACGCACTTGTCCCCAATTGGAATATAATAATCTACTGTGATCTCAGAGAATTTGAAGGGGAACTAACAAATATGAACATACATTATAAGCAATTGAAACGCTTCGGTCAAGAAAGTAATATTCATATTAATGATCCCGATATTTGCGCTGCCACCATTCAAGGAAACATTAATCGCAGAACATAATAATGATCTACACTGGAATGACCCTATCCGCCACGATGTTCATCATTATAGTATATCTTATGTCAATTTCGCTGTTTTAATTATAATCATATAGCATTAATTATTATATTGTGGCAGAGAAAAACCAACGAAATCAAAGTACAGCGGCCTTTCCTGCACCAAGAATACATAGACGTTCTGACGTAGTAGTTTGACAACAGCTCTTGTCAAGGTGGGGGAGAATGTTGACGCCTCATCATAATGTTTAACATAACTACAATAAATTGGATCGTATTAAATTGCATTTTAATGCATTTTTTGTAATAATAAAATTATGGTCACTTCCACAATATATCGACCTGTAAATTGTGCTGATTAGTAAATATGTATATGTAATTAGACTAATTTTAAACTTGAAAAATTGTATAAAATAGAACGATTAATAAAATAAAAAGGTATTCACTTGCGCTTTAGTTTTGGAGTTACCCGTGGTAACCCAAACTAATCTTGTGAATATAAAAACCGCAGAATTTATGTATTAAAAAATATTTAACAATTCGGAAGCAATTTCGAAGCGTTAACAACTTAGTTTTTAAATTTGGACTAGTTTCATCCTTCTACCCCGATTCCGTGATATGCAGGCATGACAAAATGCGCAAAAAATACAGGGATCTACATTTAAAAATCTGGGCCGTAGCCTTCTTCATATACTTCCATCTACGTTTCGTGACATACAGGTACGACAAAATACGAAAATACACCGATAAAATGTACAACATTCCAAAAAGCTTTAAGTTCCGGGATTTAAAATGAAAATCGCGTCCGTGATCCTACTTCTAATATTGGTTTTATATTTAGCTTTTGAAGATTACGAGATATACCGTTTTCGTGATATACTGGTACGACAAAATGTGAAAATCCACCGATTGAACCGGTTTTCGTTTAGAAATTAATAAAAAATGATATTTAGTCGTTATATTCTTACTTTAAAACAAATATGATTAATAAAAAAGTCACTGCACAAGTTATTTAGTTGTGCTTGACAATTTAACACTTGCAGATCAAAAAATTATGAGTTATGAAAGGTGATAATTTTCAGATGTTACAGTAATTTTTTATTTTTTTGTGCATTTTCAAAATACAGTAATTGTGGATCTTGTTAAAGTTAGCCGAAAGTTACCAGCAGATAGTGTCTTTACTAGTTCAGCCGAAAGTTAAACAAATATATTAAGTTGAAGTATATCATGCGCAAGTAACTAAACCTACAAAATCAACCGAAAACAAACATTATAACAAACAACTTAAAATCTGGCAATAAAATCGTTTATCATTCAAGTTTTTGGCAGATGAACACCAATCTGACTCTGCCAATGCAATAGCCCAAGACCATAGATAGATTCTGAGTATAGATTTTGGGTGGAACTGATGGGGTTAAAGGGATGAAGCGGCATGTCTGGTTCATACAGCCGAAAGTAGTCGATAAAGAAGATTCAAATTTATCAAGCATCGTTCGTAATTCGAGATTTTGTTATATAGACACTAATCTCACTCTGCTGATTCGATAGCCCATGACCATAGGTAGGTTCCGAGAATAGGTTAGGGTGAGTCTGATAAGGTTATAGCGATAAAATGGCATATTTGCTCCATACAGTCGGAAGTAGTCGAATTGGGTTCCATCTTCATTTGGGTTCATTTTACTCCATTTTCATCAGACCCACCCCAACCCTATACTCAGAATGGTGTATATGTGCCAAAATTATGAATGACGAACGATTTTATCGATGAAAAATGGGGAAGAACAAAATTTCACCACTATAACCCCATTAGACAAACCCTTAACCTTTACTCAGAATCTACCTATGGTAATGGGCTATCGGATTGGCATAGTCATATTGGTGTCCATATGCCAAAATCTCGAATAACGAACGATTTTATTGTTGAAAAATGGGGAAAAGGAAAATTTCATCCCTATAACCCCATCAGACCCACCCCAACCCTGTACTCAGAATCTACCTATGGTTATGGAATATCGAACCGGCATAGTGATAATGGTGTCTATATGTCAAAATCTCGAATGAAGGATTAATTCGACGAAAATTGGGAAATATCAAAATTTCACCGCTATAACCCCATAAGACCCACCATTAACCTATACTCAGAATCTACCTATAGTCATGGGCTATCGAATCGGCATAATCAGATTGGTGTTTATATGCCAAAATCACGAATGACCAACGATTTTATCTATGAAAAATGGGGAACATCAAAATATCACCCCCACAACCCCGTCAGACCCCATCATCACCCTATAAACCCATCTATTTGGTACAGTTAAATAGTTCATTGGTCAAAATGTTGATATCATTCATCGGCTAAACGTGACTGTGTCTCATGGCTAATGTATAGATGCCTTTTATTGGCATTTTATGTTCGACGATTGATGATTCATTTGTAATTTTTAAATCTGTATTTTTCGGTTTGAATATTGAAGTTAATCTTCTTTATCGATACAATCTACATTATCGACATTTTAAAATATTTTCAAATTAATATCTGCATTGCCGTATTAAGGATGACATAGCATAGCAAAGTCACTATCTGCATTACCATCTTTTTCCTGGAGACTTTCGGCTAACTTTAACAGTATTAATTGTGGAACAGTATAGTAATAAAAAATACAAAAAGTGCCTAAAAGTTTTTTTAAATTAATTTATAACCTTAATTTTAGTGTACCATTATGACTACATTAGACCAATGTACTTCTAAAATATTTACATTTTTATATTATTTTTTGTAGACCATTAACAACACTCAATGAAATTATTAATATTCTGGAGGAAGGTTCAGACGACGAGAACAACAATACAGTGGGTATCACTATTTTTTTCGACTTTGTTCAATAATTCTTGAACTGATAAAGATTCAGGAGAGGAAAATCAGGTCAATTTAGCCTATTTGCCACGATCATTATTAAATACCCAGGCTGAAATGAATAATAGACGCGATGAATCTGATTAACATATGAATCTGATGATATACCATTATCAAATATGAAATCGATCGCCCAAGAACTATCCAAATCAAAGAAAAAAAGACGGAACAGAAATTATGCATGGACGAAATTAGATTATAATATAGATCAAAATGTGACAATTTTAGATAAAGGACCGCCCATGAAATTTTATCGCCTCTTGAAATATTCAACTTGTTCTTAAATGATGAACTTTATAACCTAATGTTAGATAACATCAATAAATACATAAATTCAAAAAATGCGCGAACATGTCAGCCTAGAGGAAATAAAAGCGATCTTTGGGATTCTAGTTTTGAGTGGTTATAATAATCTACCTCGGCGCCGCTTGTTGTTGGGACACAGAGAGTGATGAACATTGTGAAATGGTTGCTAAAACAATGATTCAAAACCGATTCGTCCTTCTACGAGATAAGTAATTTACACGTGCGTGATAACTCAAAATGATAAATTTGCTGAAGTTCGTATACACTATTTAGCACCTTAACAGACAGATTTTAGAGCATGCCTCCGTGAAAGACAGTTAAAGCATCGACGAGGCAATAGAAAACCGATTCGATGGGGTTAATAGTTATAGATTGGAGCGACGAACAGAATATATATAGTGTGGTTCGACCCTTATCAAGTAGCAGATAAACAAAAGACGGGGTATATGAATTTGAACACTAAAATTGTATTGCAATTTTGTGACGCATTACAATCCCGGAATCTAAATATTGGTTATTCATTGTTTTTCGACAATTTTTTCTCCAGTATCGAGTTATTTGACGAGGTTAATAAGAGAAATTTGAACGGAACAGGAACATTCGGAGAAAATCGATTATCCCATTCCCGCAAATGACGGCTATAGCCGTCAAATTTTTGTTGATATATATGCAAATGACGGCTATAGCCGTCCTGCATATTTTAATTAATAAAATAGGAACATCATTCTTACGAAGTGTTAATGCATTTATTTGTTAATTATTCAGTAATACATCTAAGAAAAAAAGATGAAACATTTCAGCTATAACATATCAATTGTTTTTTAGTGCGATTTTTCATGATTAGCAATTTGATATATTTCCGCCTACAGAAATAAATGACGGCTATAACCGTCCTATTATGTTCGCGCAAATGACGGCTATAGCCGTCATTTGTCTATATATAACCAAAAAATCGGACGGCTATAGCCGCCATTTGTTTCTGTAGGCGGAAATATATAGCAAAAACGATGTGATGAGCAAATGACGGCTATAGCCGCTCAAAATGACGCTCAATTTCATATAGCAGTCATAAACAATTGAAAAACAATAAGTGTGTTTCTAAGCGCGGTCGTCAATTAAAAAGTGTGCGGCAACACTCTTCGTAATAATATACAAAAATTTTTAAATACGGATCGCGGGTCTCTTGAATACAGTTTCTGTGTAGAAGAAAACATGGTAGTCTGCAAATGGAATGACAACAGTGTGGTGATAATTTGATCAAATTCCATCCCCGTGTATCCAACAAATTTGGTGAAAAGATATTCCAGTAAAAAAGAGAAAAAGATGCAAGTCTTTAACCCGGGATTGACACATTAGTATAATATAGGAATGGGTGGTGTGGATCGTCCGATCAAAATATGAGCTTATACCGAACTTCTTTTAGAGGGAAAAAATGGTACTTTCCTTTAATTGCCCACAACGTTGGTATGGCGGTGACAAATGCTTGGCATTTACATCAGAAAATGGACAGAAAATTAAATGTCTTTTCGTCGTTTGATAGCCATTTATATTTTGAAGCAACAGCAGAAGTTCAATACTTTAGGTGATGTTCTATCATTGAAAGCAGTGATTCCAGATACGATAGTTATGATCATTGGATTCACCCTAAGCTTTCTAAAACAAGATGCCGATGGTGACATAATCAGGCATCCCGGAAATGTTGCCTTACATCTAGAATGCTTCCAAAAATGGCATACAAAAGAGTGAACTAGTACTTTTATAAGTTTCTGAACTCAACTGATTTTATTTTGAATAATCAATAATTAGCTATATTTTTTTTCTGATGAATAAATATTTCTTGTGATATACATTATGATAAAATGAATTAAATAAATATTTGAATTACATTAAATTAATTTTCTCATGTGTCTAATATTGTAGTCGATTTTACTATCGTACCATGTACGCCCCTGTTTCCAGAAACTTTCGAAAAAAAAAATGTTTTTGTTTGTTTTTCATTATTAACCACTTTCCAATATTATCATGTTCAAAATTATTCTCAAAATTTCAAAAAAAAATCTTGGTAATGTCTTGCTAAGTGATTTAAATGCAAAAATTTGAAATGAGTTTTACATTATTACTGAACCAGTTTCATGATTCTGTTTATATTTCCAGAATCACAGATTCAACCTTATATCTAGGTTCCGTGATATACGGGTAAGGCGAAATGTCAAAATACCCATACAATTATTAAAATGCAAAATTTTAAAAGTTCAGGAATTTATCCATCCATCTTCTGATATTAATTGTATTTGAAGATATTGAGTTTTACTTTTAATGGACCAGATCTCTATCTGGGTTCCGTGATATAAAGACGAAAATTTAAAAAAAAGATAAAATGATTAAATTAGGAAAACAATGAAAGTTGTGGAATTTATTTTAAAATTCTGGCGAGGATGCCCTCTCTGATATTCACTTTATTTTAAAATATTGAAACTAACATTTATTGGACCAGTTTTATCATTCTACCCAACCCATATTCCGTGATATACAGGTATGTCCAAATGCGAAAACACACCAATAAAATAATTAAAATGCAAACAACTTGATAGTTCAATGATTTATTATGGAAAATCTAACCGGTGAGTATTACATTTAATGTACTTGTTCCATACTTCTATCTAGGTTCCGTGGTACCCAGGTACAGCAAAATGCGAAAATATTTTGAAAAATCTAGCCGGTGATCCTGCTTCTGTTTTTGATTTTACTTTTAGCTATTGAGTTTTACATTTACTGGGTTAGTTCGATAAAATTATTAAAATGCGAAAAAATTAAGCCCGTGTAAAAAGGATCTTTGATTTTATTTAATAAAATTATCGGCAGTTAGACATTGTTTTTAAATATTCTACACATTTACCTGAGATAAATTCTAAGACTCGCAATAATAGTTGCCTATTTGTAAAGGAAGGCTATAATTTACGCTACTTTTCGAAATGGTTTTCTCACCATTCCACAATATTGAAACTTCTAAGTAGAAGACGAGTAGAAACTTCTCTTAAGTTAAAAAGAAATTTTGCTTGAATTGTTCAAAATTTCAAAGAGTTCATCGATGCCCGATAAAATGATACGTACTGTCTAATATTAAAAAGACCATAGTCGTGATTACTTCTCTGGGCCATGTCGACAATTTTGTTTGAATTTGCCAAAAAGAATCGCAAAAAAATGTAAACAGCAAACAAATTTTACTATTATCAATTGAAAAGCGGACTTCAGTTAAAAACTTGTGGCTTTGTCGTAAATATGGCAGAATTATCAATAGCTTAAAATAAAATTTGAATAGCTTAAAAAAGTGAATGTCAAAAGTCTCAACAATCAATAATTTCGTCTACATATATATGTTTAATCAAGATATTTGATTTGCAAATGCATTGACAGTAAAAGTTATGGTAAAAATTGTCCTAAATATAGTGACGTCATCTAGGACAAACTTAAGTCATTCATCATTTGCAAAAATGATATGGATCGGTATTGGTACAACTGATATTGATCGGTATTGGTACAAAACTAATTTACAATCTTTTAGTTCATAGTCGGGTTTCTATTTAAATTACGATATATGTACTTTTCAAAATATTTGCTAAAAAATTAAAAAGCTCATATCGAGGCTTCCACTGCGGTGGACCGATTTCATCCAAAAAACACTGGGATCTGATTTATAAGAAAACAAGTATGAAGTTTAATCTCGATCAGTCAATCCGTCAGAACTTGTGGAGAAGCTACAGGCAATTAGTCTGCACTGAAGCATTTACTATAAAAGCAAATACCTTGTAAAAACTATTCTGTATTAATAGGAAGTTGATGCTACCGGTACAGGGTTTTTAAGAGGCGGAGGATTTTAAATTGAAATAAAACGTAAAAATTGTCTTTAATATTCATGAAATTGCATGTATTTGGCATATAATTTTTTGGCATTAATATTTAAATATGATTTGGTTTCGATAACCGCTGAACTATTACTTTCGGTAATATATGCAAATCATAAGTCGAGTTATAATGTTTTGTCTAATTCAATTTATTTAAGAAATGTAAATAAGTTACAATATTCAATTTGGTTACAAACTAAAAAATATTTAAAATTATTGAAAATTCGCAGATCTTTATTTAATTCATTGTGTCATCCACAAATTGTAATATTTTTCTTAAACATCGGGTTCAGATACATCTACATTCATCTAAATTCACGTCGTCATCCGATAAAGCATCAGTTTCTAAATTTTTATTAAAGAAATAAACTTCTTTACCTATTAGTGGTAAGATGACCAAGAGATCATGTTTCTTTTGTTCAATAATTTTTACCGAAGAAGATTAGCACATTTTTTAGATCCTCGCGAGTTAAACAATTTCTCGGACCCATCAATTAATATTAATCACTTTAAAATCCGAATCCCGGCTTAAAGTATTTTTATATTCAAAATTTACGGGTGTATCTCAGCTTAATCAAATCGTTCCACCAGAAACGGTCACCTAAAGGAAAAAGTTCAAGTTATTATTGAAAACAAAATAAACACAGTTATAATCATTACCCAAAGTATTATTCTTTCTCCACATAAATTTTTCTTTTAAATGTCCCGCAAAGTTAAAAAATTTATATTTCGATTAAGAATTAATTTGCATTCACGGACCGAACAAAATTAAACCAATCATGGGGATGATGAATACTAGCCGTTATCTTCTTGTTCTTCCTTTCGATTAATGCATGCTGTAACCCATTCCATATGGGTGTGGCCAGAAACGAGAAATTTGTGATCAATTGTTTCTTAATGAAGAATAGTTTGACTAAGTACTTAGAACATGATGGTGATGAATGAATTTTTAATTTGTCCAGCACAAGAATCACTGTACAATATTTTATGTCTAACATCACTTGATATATTCAAAAAGTGGTGGAATAAGAATGACACAATTTCGTTCCCGCCTCTGTTTCCATCGGCTTATCATGTTGTAGGGGTTGTTTAGGTGAACATCGTTGTGCAATGTTACACGGTTGCTGGTTCTAATTTATTTTAAAATTATTCTGGTTTTATTTTATTTAAATGTCACTAAACTTTTTTATTATTGGTATTTCTTCTTTCTTTGATAAATTTACAACCACAGTCCCATATATGTAATTCCTTATGGGAATAGTTTTAAACTAATTTTTCTGCTGGTTTAGAATAATTCTATTCGAAATTATTTACGATTTGTAATAATATTCAATAATGTTCTAGCACATTACTATTTAATTGAATATATTTAGTTGCATTTTTACGTTGTTTTGAAATTCAAAATGTAATTGTCACCAACTAATAAAAATAAATTAAAAAATATCTTTGGTGGTTTCTTTGAGCACAATATTAATTCCTATGCAGTATGGGAACTACTTGTACCAAAAGAAGTCCACATAAATATGTATACAGATTTTGAGAATGAGAGTTCGAAGATTATTCTCGGAAAATAAAGTTCAAACACAGATGTCGTGGCGAGCAAAATTCTCGCTTTTATCATTGTACTGCACTAAAAAGCGCATTCAAATCAAACTAAAACTTTTTTGACATTTCAAGTTGACATTTGGATTCGATGGAAATTTAATATCATTTTCTGTGGGAGCAAAATATTGATCCCGGATCAATAATATGACGTCATTTTTGATCCAACATGGCTTCTTTGTTTACATTTTTTGTCTTTTTATTTTTTGATCCCGGATCAATTAAAAATCCAAAAAATTTGTTGGATTATTTTAACGTTTACTCACACAATATCACAATATGTGTGAGTAAACGTCAAAAAAAATCCAACAAATTTTTTGGATTTTTTAATTGATCCGGGATCAAAAAATAAAGTGACAAAAAATGTAAACAAAGAGGATGTTGAATCAAAAATGACTTCATATTATTGATCCGGGATCAATATTTATGGTATAAGATAAGTGAAATTGTGTTTGTTTTCGTTTAAATTGTACAAAGAATTAATTATAATCATAATTTCAATACAAAAGATAAAGGTTTGGTTAACTTGGCTAAACATTCATGTTGGTTCCTTTTAATTTATGTAAGTTTTAATAATTTTCTAAAATGTCCTTCATTCCAATATTAATCGTTTGCAACTATTTCAGATAAATTAAAACTAATGCGATCGTAGTATAAAGCTCTACTGAACTAATGTTGGATATCCTGGACAGATAAGTGAAGGTGAACTAGGTATGGTAACTTAAATATTAACTATTTACGTTTTTTTATTTAGTTTAAGTAGTTGCAACTGGAACATCATTGATGACGTCATCGATCAGCTGATTTGCTTCAACAATATTTGCGTAACTTAAATAGACACGACATCAATAACATTCCAGTTGCATTAACAGTTTATTTCTTTTCAGATTAAATTTTGATTTGGGGTGCGTAGACATGCCGCGGACGTTGAACAAGAGTTCAAGATACTGGTAATAGGATGACCTTTGTAATTGGTAGCCTGAAGATAGCGGATTTGGTTTTAATGGAAACTACTCGGACTAGCCCATCTGTCCCATTTATATGATTTAGCCCAATAGCCATTTTGCTGGTGGCGTAATCTCTTTGCGTATTAATACTATTGCACACAATTTGAGATTGCCATTTTTATGTTGCCACTTGGAACGATTATGAAGCGTGGTTAAATATTCCAGATAGAATCGCTTCCACAAATGCTGTATCATATGTTGGACTTGCCTCCATCTGGTCAGGTGGTTTATATTGTTTGAGGTGTTGTCTCGGTTTGGTGACAATTGGAGCGATAGACCAAGGATAGAGTGAGCCCCGGGTCAACATGTTGATGTCGTCTGGGCCTGATGATAAGGAACATCATGGCCTTGAATTCAATATGGCCTCAATTTGCGTTACTAACGTTGACATCTCCTCGAAGTTGAGTGTTGCGGTTCACACCACGCGTTGTAGAGGGAATTTGATTGATCTGACGGCCGATTCGTATAATCCACCGAAATTCGGTTCGATTGGTGGTAAGGAATGCCATTGCATTTGGTGATCTAATAAAAAGGCAGAAACAGTATTATTATACTGAATTGACTTGTTTAATTTATAAATGTCTTGGAATTGGTTTTTTGCGCCAACGAAATTGGTGCCGTTGTCGCTGAATATGTCTGAAAACACTCCTCTTGTGGACATAAACCATTTTAATGCGGCTATAAATTCACTGGTTGTCAGGTCACTATAACCAGTTCTATAGGAACCGCATTGCTGCTCATACATACATACAAATATTGCGACATATCCCTTATGTGGTTTGATTCATTTTCCGATCATTAATCGCAAATTAGGCCCGCTTAGTCGATTCCCGTTTGGTTGAACGAATGTTTGAATTTTACTCATGCCGCTGGTAAATCTCCTATTAACTGATTGGGGTTTTGGTGCTTGTATCGAGTACATAGGCAAGAATGAATTGCTTGTCGTACCAAATACTTGCAGTTAAGTATTCGCAGTAGCTTTGCCTTGGAAATGGATGTCGACAATGGTTGGGCTGCATGCAAATATCTGGTGTGAATCTCGTCAATAATCCGCTCGGTGACGAAATGTTTGACTAGTAATATGACAGGAAACTTTTGTTTAGAGAAATTTTGTGCTAACGCCAGATATAGATATGTTGATTAGACAGAAAAATAGCCTATTTTTAAAAGATTAATTTTATATTAAATAATTAAATATGACTTAAGTCGAGATAAGCAGTTTTGCCTTTGGAATTTATTTAATTAAAATCAAATTCCAGAACTTCTCTAAAATCCATTTTTAAATCCCCACCCAATTCTACTTGATTTGACAATAGTTGGTTGGGATATGGGTGGGGGGGGGGGAGGTTATTAGGGATGGTCCAATTTTGATGCTTCATCAAAAAGGCAGGTTGAAATCACAATATAAGTTGACAATATGAGGTGTCTGAAACTGGGTCGTTCCGTCCCAAAAAATCCTTCCTGTTGTTATGTGTAAACAGGTTGTAGAAATAGGCCCGGCGTTACCCAGGACACTTGTCAAGTACTTGGTGTGACAGTGCAATCAATAAATTAATATTTAAATATGATTTGGGGCATGTGGCCGACGCGACTGCTGCATACATGGCGAAATTTGGCGGTAATTAGGCTATATTTCGTCAATAATGCGTCGAACATTGGCTTCCTTCCTTAACAGGACCATTTCGTGAAATTAATCGTTCATCAATAATGTTTCTTGCATTAAATTGTATCGCGCCCTGTGTGGCATGTAGCGCCGTCCTACTGAAACCACAAATTAGTAATCATGTCTCTGTACCGCTCATTGTTGACTGTAACATTTTGATCATCATCATTTTTGAAGGCATATGAACCAATGATTACACCGGCCCATAAAGCGTACCAAACGGTGACTTTTTCTGGATATAATGGCGTTTCGACAATGGCTTCATCGCTCCAAATGAACGAATTGACACATTTGGATCATCAACAACACTGCGCTGCACATCATTAATCGCTTATTGTGTGTGCACTATACGGTGTCTTACGGGATGCGGATTATAGTTTAGAGTAAACGTATTGCGAAAATGATCCACAGTTTCTCGAATTAATCACTCTGATGGACGATCAGGTTATAATATATACACGTATATTTTTAAATTACCATAATGTAAAGAAATAATTAAGAATTATTGTATTCCAAACAAGTAAGGTTGGAATTGCGTCAGCAAGTATTTTGTATTTCCGGTGGCACTAAAGTTACACCGGATAAATATTTGAAGAGAGAATGTCTCCATTCGCGTCTCACTTAATCCCTTTGTGATTCACATTACTTGTCCTTTTCATATCCTAGAAGTCTGGTCAGCTTTTCTATAGTCTTAACTTCCCATGATGATCTCTCAATGAATTTCCTTTACAGTGAATTTTGTGCCTCATCAGCAGATCAGAATGATCAATAATTATTTTATATTTAATCCTCTTTAAAGTTGTACAGCACTTCTTTTGATTAAAATGTTGAATGACATTTCTAAATTTTCGTTTTTCACCGTTTTAAATGTATACGGTTCTCTTTGATTTAAAAAAATCTGTATACCCAATCCCAAAATCTGAAAAATCCATCATAAAATCTGGTCTATTTATCAAATTTTCCGGTTCAATAAATTGTTGATTCAAAATATAAATATTTCGCTCGGTGCCCTTCCGCCCCCTAAAATAAAGAAAAAATCGAACCAAATGTATTCCGGATACAAAATTAATGATTATTACCTTAACAAGAAGTATAAATGAAATATTAGGTTAAATCAAATTTGACATTTTCTTGTAATATTTCCCATGAATTTTTCTTCTGTAAACCCTTGTATGTATTGTAATGTGTATAACACAACATATAACAATTTCCTTTCTTGTTCTACCACAATTTCCGATTTTTAGGTTTTCCCTTATGTTGCTCAACCACTTGTTTTACAGAAAATTTAATTTTTTGTTCTTTTGTTGTAAAAAAAAAATATTTTTACAATTTTATCTGGAACATGTAATCTGACTTTTAACAAAATAAAAAGTTTTAATTTGATTGATGGCCAATTTTTATTTTAATTAATAAAATTGGGGAAGCTCACGTCACATTTAAATATAGCATAAGCGGGATACAGGACGACTTCATTAAAACGGTGAGCTTGATATTATTGGTGGTGCTACATAATTCCTTTTTTGTTTTACACAAGACAAATTGTTTACGTGATTTCAATGATTCACAAAATCGTGCTGAAGATTTTATTTTATTGTTTTGTGGGAAATGTACGGAATTCATAACTAAAATATATAAAAAAAAATATTGATGTTGACATGGGAGGGTAGATACGCATGTATAAAGGACCTCAACGAACGCAAAATAATAGCATGACAAATGATAAAACTGAAAACCAATTTGTATATGAATGGATATATAGTATGTATGAATGTAGAGAGTGAGATAGATAGAGGGAGAACCAAAACCCAGGGATAAAAACCTCATTAAATTTTCTTTGTCAATTTATTATATGGGGAAAACGATTGGGAAATTGGAAAAAACATCAACGGAAAATCGCTAAGATATTATTTTCAATAAATTTTTTGTTTTGTGTTTTATTGAATTTGCTGTTTTCAATTTTTACAATTCCCGAAATGATAATTTATTTGTGATTTGTTATTATTGTTGCTATTTATTTTCCATTCGATTTGTATATGAATTCTATTGAATATAATAATTTTTAAATCGGCTTGTAATGTATGCGTATTGTTTTCGGTTCTTTTATTCAATTCCGATTGGTTTAGAGCTGGTAGAAGAGAACATTATATAGTAATGCAAAACGGAATCGTTCGCTTATCGTTGTATATATTATTGGGCCCTGGTCTCTGTAGAGAATATATTGAGGTCTACCGATTCAAAAAAACTATAGCGCATGAAATTATTTTTAATGTAATCAGCTTTGCGGCTCTTGTCAAGATATTAAAAAGTTGAGTAACAACTTCTTACATATTGGTCAGTGTTGATGCGTATGTTGGAGAAATCATGCAATACTTACCTGGAATACTTACCGCATCAAAATAAAACTCTCAACCTAAACACATAAAACATCATAACATATAAACCTAGAAATAAGAATTATAAATTAATTAATCAAATTCATACTACCTTTTACCATTATAACTTTAAAGATTAATTACGTCCATTACCTGAAATATATAGTTTATTAGAATATTATTTGTTAAAATTAATATTACATAGATCTTACCTTTAGAGATTTATCCACTTCTTGTAACACTGTTTATCTATACGACAGCAAAACCAATATCCAAATAATTTGTAAACAAAACAAATTCATTTCATTTATCCTTGAACTTGAACTTGATACAAATTTTTGGATGCGGTTATGTTTATACATAAACAAACAAATTTTATATTATATAAAGGTTTAATTATGAAACACAAATAATTTTAATTGTATATTGATAATTATAGTTACCTATTTGTTAATCACTTTTAATATCACTATCATATTATATTTAAATAACTAATTTAATTTTTAAGTAAATCTTGTTTACAATAAAATGTAAACAAAATATTGACAACTAGATTTAATCGCCATTTAAATATTGTAAAGGTAACAAAAAATTGTACTAGACTTTGGTAGCTCAAATAGAATAAGCATGAGTACGTTCCATGCAGAAATCATTTTTTACAACAACTATCGGCGGTTAGATGAACTGCACACAACATAAAAATTTACTTTTAATAAATCTTCCCTTTTCAATTGAGACCACCAAAGCGTCTACACCAATTTAATAAAATATTATAAAATTGTAAATTATAAACCAGTGGAAAAGACTCGTGTTTTAATATCAGCAATTACCCATTACCAACACCAAGTTTATTGCACCTTCTGTACCAACACCCATTTTGGTACAGTCAGTATTGAAGAATCCGCATCCCGCAACTAAGTGGACGAAATGAGCACTAAAATGAGTAAAACTGTGAAGGTAAAATTTGAACTAATTAACATTTGACCTTTTCTCTATATTTCAAGGGAAAAAATTGCAATTTTTTACAAAAGCTCATGTTTCAATTTTAAGTTTAGTGAAAAAAAAACACTTGCAAAAGATGGCTGTTATAAATTTAGTAGCTGTACTATAGCCATGGACAAATTTTATAAGCTTTCAAATGAAAAATAATATAAAATTCTAATCACCGGTGATGTCCCTCAACCGACTGAAACAAGCGAAACTAAAGGGACATCCTGTATATTCTATGTCAAATCATAAATTTGTTACTAGCGCAATATGGCGGATTTGTGAACTTGCTTGTGAAGATTTTAGTTGTCTAAAGCGCCTTAATCGTAGTATTGAATACTAAGGTGATCCAAATAAGTTTTCGGTATTTTTCAAAACCGTTTCAAAGACGTACGATAAGAATTTATTCTATAATAAACTTTAATTCTATTGTCAACAGCTCCAAAACGGTAAATTCATTAAATAAAGTGGGCACATATTTTCAACATTTTTGTCTTATCCGTAATTTAAAGTATTTCGTGTTATTGATGAAACTTGTTATTGGTCAAAAGTATTTGGAACCAGTTCTAGTAGTAAAAGTATACTTATGTTTATCAGGATTCCAATGAGAGACCGAGGTTAGTAATTTAAATTTAAATTTTGATATTAAATTTTAAACGGATTATGGGTAATTGTTGTTGTCAGAATTTGTCGTCGGCAGGAAGGGGCAAAATATAATTTTTTATTAAGCGATAATCGCAAAGCTCGATGAGAGTTAGATTTGAAATAGTTTAAATTAACTTGTAGTGTTTATCCGTATTGCACGTACAAACAATGTATGTAGAAAATTAAAAACTGGAGTCGACAATGTAGAAAATGTAGTTAATGTCGAAAAATATTATTTCTGTTATCAATCAGTAAAATTTTATGATTTCCTTGTAAATGGAACCATTTAATCAAAGTGGAGTGCATAACACTTATGTGAGTGACAAGGTACCCGGGTACCTTTAGTACTTTTAAACGTCTAGGTTTATATGTTCCGGTCACAATATAAAGTTTTAATTTTATGAGAACTTCTATTTCAATTGATAGATTACGATCACACTTAAAAATGAGAAATTTTATAACTTGGACGCACGTGAGAGCAAAAAGTAGTTTAGTTGTACGAATTAGAGTAACAAAGGTACCCGGGTACCTTTACATATTTTACACTATATTTGAAAGAAATAGTATGCAAATATTTAATATTTTTGTGTTATATGTCGTTGTATTTCATTGTTTGTATTTCTGTTTATTTATTTCATTTAATTTATGTTTATATTTTTATTTATTTCAAAAAAACTAACCAACATTTATTTATTACTATCGATCATTTTTTTTCACTGATGTGATATGCTGGATTATTTACGTTTTTTTACAGAATGTTCAACGAAAACTGACATGTTACAGCTAATGCAAAATTGTTTTCAATTTATGTAATTTTAGCAAAATCCGCTATATATTTCGAAATTGCAAAAAAATTTAAAAAAAATTAGTTTTAAGAAAAATTGCATGTAGGGTACCCGGGTACCTTAGTCACTCAAATTAAGATATTTTTGTCCCGATAGGGACAGAATGCAAAGTGAAATTTCATCAACCGATTTCGATCTGCGACGAATGTAACACATCTATGACCTCCTGTCGGTGTGCAAAACCCATGGGCCGACCCATCTTCCATACCATTATAGGCTGCTGGCATGGAGCTATGCAATGTGCAGATGGTGATAAAAATCGGACCTGTACGTCCTCGAGTTGGCTGAGTAGGCGTAAAGTAAGGACGTTAAAAGCACAACCACAAAAAAAAGGGTGAGCCTTGAGCCCCAAAACAGATTGCATTGTAAATAATAATAAAAAAAAAATTAAATAGTTCCGTTGATAAAGCCAGGCCATACTCTAGAACCTCTTCCAAAGATAATTTCAAATCCTATTTCAATCCACCATGCTCAATTATAGTATGGGCATTAGAATGCTCCCAAAAATAATTTAAGAAAACAATTTTCATTCATTATACTCAATTACATCATGATGAACTTCTTCTAAAAATCATTTAAGACTCCGATTTCAATCCATCTTACGAAATCATAATCTGTTAAGAAATAAATAAATTTCGTCCCTTTTTGTCATATACCAAAAATTCTTCCATCATCGTTTAAGAGTCTCATTTCCATTTTAGTCACAAAAATTTTCCAGAACTATATTACTGAAAATTTTCTAAAAATCATTTTAGAATCCCATTTCCATCCACCATTCCCAATTTAATCCCAGCTAAAAAATATATTTTAGTTCTGTCTTAGCTGGCCATATTGACGAAGCTGGCCATATTGACCAAAACTATTTCCAAAAAAGTATTTTAGAATTCTATTATGATTATTTGACTATATTTCATTTGTCTATATCCAGAACTCTTTCTAAAAATTATTGTAGAATCGGATTTCGTTCCATGATACCAAGTTTCATCATAATCTGTTCAAAAATAATCTAGTTCCAATTTCATCATAATCAGTGAGGAAATGGCTTAGTTCCATCCTAGTTGGGCATATTTTAGCACTTCTTCTAAAAATCGTTTTAGAATTCCATTTCAATCCAGCTAAAAAACTTCATCATAATCGGTTCCGAAATGTACTAGTCCCGTCCCAGCTGGCAATATTACAGAATTTCTTCCAAAAATCATTTTAGATACCCATTTCTCATCAGCATTAAAATTTTCAGCATATAATTTGTTAAGAAATAACCGAGTTCACAGATGGTGAAATTCCAAAATATCTGTAAAACACGATTTTAGAAATCCATTTGCATTCAAGCGGCCCAACTTTATCATGAACTTTTACGAAATGGCTTAGACCCATAAATCAGAACTTTTTACAAAAATAATTTAAGAAACCCATTTTCATCCAGCATAAAATACTTCATCATAATCTGTTCAGGAACAATCTTGCTCCTTCCCAGCTGGCCATATTCCAGAACTGCTTTAAAGGAAGAACCATACACTCCCATCTACGAATTGGCCACATCACTAGCAATTCTCGGCATTATCTACTTTAAAATAAATGGGTTCTCTATTTTCGACACCTACTGGCGCCCCACACTGCTTTTCCGTATTGAACCTTAAAAGAATTATGTGCTATTGTTGTTGTTGTCAGAATCAAGTAGTTGTTGTTGTCAGTATGTGAAAGAGAAACATTTCGTAATTAGCGATAATCGGTAGCTCGTTCAGAATTCGATTTGAATTAATTGAAATTAAAAAATGAAGCGCACAATCAAAATTATATATTTAGTGACGGGGGAAGGGGAATTCGGAGTTTCTATAAATGGATTGAATTTTAAATAATTAATTTAAAAGTATATATAATTGTTGGTGGTACCAAACATAGGAGTATGTTTTATAATGCAACCCGAGTGAATTGTGTTTAACTCACGAATATTCGATTCTCAATATTTCACTCTGAAAATAATGTCAATATCCGCAGAGTGAACGATGCAAAAAGAAATTACGTGTCACATTATTCGCTCGCTGTATCGGGGTAACTCGGCTCTATCGTGATAATACAAAAATAACCAAATCTCGTTAAATATATGTAGAAATTATTTATTTTATTGACTCGTTTGCTACAGAATTCATGACACCAATTAACTCTCAATCCAAATTTACATAAACAACAAAATGTTAGTCGACATTAACAAACCTCGTGAACCACAATTTTTGAAATCATCACTGCTAAATAATCATTATGCAGACAAAATATATTTTATATTAAATATTTGCGGTTAATTTTAAAATTTTTAATTAATATTGAATCAGTTCAATTAAATAATTATAAACAAATAGACATCCTCTATTATTATTATTGATACATTAATAAACTAATTATAATAATATTATGAATTATATTTGCATCAACAATTTAATTGTATGCAATATTTATATAATTTATTTTAATTAACTCCAAACAGTAAATAAATTTGTTTTATTTATTTTACATTACAAAAGCAAAACAAAAAATGTTGTGTTCATAAAATTCACACAAAACAACAAGCACTTTCGGTGAGCTTTTCACATGTTACTGTGCACCAGTTTGTATTCAATGTGTGGAGTTCAATTATTTTATAATAAAATGCGTATTCAGGTTAATGGTAGAAAATATTTTCGATTGGGATTTTTAAATAAAACGTATAGGTGTAAATTTAATTAGCTATGTGACGTTAGCCCAAAATTTCATCCCAAAAAAATAAATCGGGTAACACTAAAACAGGGATATTATTGCAGCCCAGGATTTAATATAATGGGTTGGGGAAAAAGAAATTCATTATTTTATCGTTAAGTGGTTTTAGTGACATATGTGTATCTCGGAATGTATTTGTCGCAGTAGGCCTTGCCTAGACTCGTTGGAATGGGGGATTCATGTAGTAAAAAAATTATATTGTCATTGTTTTGATGATCGATTCAGTTGTGACACGCTGTAAGTCAAGGAGAGAACACAAAGAGAACATTCGCTAGTTTGGCAGGTGAAATTGTCAAAGGTGTTTCAATATACTGTCACAGGCAATCTTGCGGGATTTTTGATTCGCCGATTCCGTTTCGATAATTTCGATATCAAAAATGCACTATGTACTGGAAGGCCTATCTTTGAAAATGTCGATAAAATCTTGGAAATTATCGAAGTAGACCGACATTTGAGCTATCGCAGCATCGTCCAGGAGCTGAAGATCGATCACAAAACAGTTTTAAACTATTTGCTGGTATCAAAAAGAACCTTGATGTTTGGATGCCACACGAGTGGACCGTGTTTCCCTTCGCCAATCCTTGACCAACCGGAACGAAACCGAGTCATTTCTGAAGCGGATAGTGACTGGCGACAATAAATGGGGCACATACGACGATGTCTAGTGAAAATCATCATGGTCCAAGGCCGGCGATGCGGCCCAAACGATGACCTAAGCTGGATTGACGACCAAGAAGGTTTTGCTGTGTGTTTGGCGGGATTGGACGGCAATCATATACTGAAACGCTTCGCTGAAACGCTTAATTCGGACCTCTACTGCAAGCAATTAGACCGAATGAAGGCAGCAATCGACAAGAAGCGGCCAGAATTAGCCAATAGAAAGGGTGTCGCGTTCCACCAGGACAACGTCAAGCCTCACACACTGACGATGACCCGTCAGAAGTGCCAGGATCTTGGTTGGGAAGTTGTTATGCATCCACTTTACTGCCCGGACCTGACACCAAACGATAATTATCCCTTGGAGAGCCCTCTAGGTTGTGAAAAAATGGCTCAAGAGAGAAACCGACTGAGAGTGAAAGCTGGTAACCTCAGTTTTTGCTAATAGGAACAAGGCGTTTTGGAAAAGCGACATAATGAAATTTAATTCTAGGTGTAATAAGGTGCAATACCTTATAGTATCGTCCAATTTCGAAATTTTATTATATAGCCTAGAAATTGAATTTAAATTTTAATATTAAAATATTAAAATCAAAATTAAAAATTATGTAAAAATAATAAAAGTTTAAATTAAAAGAACGGAATTTTTCACTGTGTATGCAAAGTTGGTCAGCTCGTTGAATTTGAATAATAATCAAACGTGTTCTACATAACATAATAGCGACTGAATATGGTGCAAATCTCAAAACAATTTCCGGTTTAGACAGCTGGTTCATAACTATGGATAAAAATGAACCCCCCACCCTCCCCCCAAATGACGATTACATTTTTGTCATAAATCTGCGGTAATAAATTTCACATGTATTAGGTGTGCAAGTAGAAACTCGGCTCTGAAGTTGGTTGCATTTAAATATACTTCTCAATCGCTTAGTCATTGCTTGCTACCCATGCTATCAGAATCCAGTCAATTGAGCGCCTTGCTCGGGTTTTTGATCCTTGTGTTCTGAAAGTAGTTGAGTGATTTGTTCAACTTGATGAATCAGTTGGGGGCTGAGGCTGCTCCCTCGATCAATGTGGTTGATACGGGTGAAATTCTGTTTGTTATTCCTTCGTAGCTGATCAAGTTGATGATGTGAGTGAATCAGCTTGAATTTCAAAATGATGATTCGTCCGATCCTTTTTTAAGTGGCGGTACAGCGGCTTGCTGTACTCGTAGAAATTCTTTACGTTATCTTGGTCTAGAGATAGGAGCTAAAAATGAAATAGATGGTCTTCATTCATTCGGTTATATTTTTTATATTAGTTTTTTGTATTTCTCCCTTCCAATGCTGGTATCACTGTAATTTTGTTGTTTTTTTTTGCAGTTTTGTGTGTACTTGTTTATCAGGTTTGTCATTTGTGGTAAGTGGTATTTTTCGAGAATTTGTTCTTTATTCTCTGTCCAGTTTCGGTGAGCCCTTTTATATTTCTCGAATTTTAGGGTACGAGGATTTTGAATCCAGCGAGCTGTTCTATGAATATCTCCTGTAAATTTCTCTTTGTCTGAATTTCCTAGATTATTTCTCGAATGCTGATAAAATGCCTATGGTAATTTGGGTGAAGTTCTTCACAGACATGAACATCTCTATTTTGGGTAAAAATAAGTTGATATATCGTATAAGTTTATCGGTGCATCAATGCGGTGCATCTGCGCGATGAGTTGTGTCATCTATTGATGGTATATTAGTCTCTGAATTCTGGATAATCCGGGCGCAACATTTTTGGAACAACCTAGTTTATATAGACTAGTTTTAAGGAAAGAATAGTATTTTTTGGTGAAATGTGCGAACTTCCTTCATGGTCAGGGTAGTTTTAACCGTTTTTGGATCGATAAGAGTCCATGATAAATGGAAAGAACCATGGTAAGACTACCTCACGATCCACATAGGCAAGCGGTAGCTAAATTCAATGTGCCAAAATCTCAAGGATTCACTCCACAGATTTTCCATTATCGGTATTTTTCGTTATAACCTTCCAAAATGAACTAATTCAAATGTAGCAAATGGGATACTTTCGATCTATTGTAGCAGAGACAACCTAACAGGGATATTTCATCCTATGTAAACGTAAAAATTTAAACTGCGATTTCATTTTCTGTAAATA
Organism: Nephrotoma appendiculata; assembly: GCA_947310385.1. NCBI lineage: Eukaryota > Metazoa > Arthropoda > Insecta > Diptera > Tipulidae > Nephrotoma > Nephrotoma appendiculata. The sequence continues at coordinate 44,832,316 of OX371224.1, read as the reverse complement.
GCCGCATACAATCAAAAATATTTTGTTTTTTGCGTATACGTATACGCAGTTTAACGAAAAATCACAGATACAACGATGACATTGAAATTATCAGAAATATATTTTGTTTTAATTTTTTTAGTTCAAATGAAAAATCTAATTTGATTGTCTGTGTTTGTAGTATGGAGATGGCTATATGCCCAAATCCCCAGAATTCGTTTCACAAAATATTGCTAGGTTATGGTATAGGGCAAATTATACAAAATTTCGAACATGGTTATCGTTGGTTAATTGGTTAAAGACGACGTCTGGTCGTCGCTTCTACTACGCGAAATCGACCAGAGGTACCAAGAAGAGGGTGAAACTTTATTTTTGTACTTAGCTAAAATTGAGTTGCTTTACCAAAATTTGCTTATACCGATTCCAGAGCAAACACTATTATTCGAAATTTGCACCCGTCTTACTTAGAAAAATTTCCCGATAAAAAAATTAGATCTATCAATCAATTGAAATCTATATGTAAAAACATTGAAGATTTAAAATATAATCTCAAAAAACGTGTAACAGTTTCTCGGGAACCCACCCCAAAAGAGAAGGATAAGTTCGACCCATCAACGGTAGTAGAAGATACCGAAATTGCGAAGGAACTTTTAGACCCAAAATCAAGAACAAAATGTATGTCGAGTTGATAATGTAAAATTGTCGAAATTAATGAAATGTTGGAATTATCGTAAAGATGGTCATTCCTATTACCAATGTAAGGCGCCTAAAACAAAAATATTTTGTTTTCGTTGTGGAAAGGAGGATTCATTTCCAGACTTTATCCGAATTGTGTTCCACCGGAGGAATAAAACTGGTAAAAATGGGTGGTATGGGGAGTCAGCCAACTCATGGATCGATGGCGACTCCATCAAATTTCTTTTATTTCTCAAATAGTTTGAAATCTATAATCAATTTTAAAACCGACGGCCGACTATCCATTGTTGTAAACGTTTTAGACGTTCAAATTGAGGGCCTGCTAGATTCTGGTGCTAGCTGTTCCATTTTCGGTAAAACAGTGAAGTAGTTATTAAGTCTCTTGAATTAAAAATTTTCAATATCGAATCCCAAATAGCTACAGCTGATGGAAGCAGATATGAGACAAAAGGTTATGTTAATGTGCCGTTTAGTTACAACAATCAAACTTGTGTTTTACCGGTTTTGATTGTTCCTTCAATCACAACGTTTCTTATCCTTATGGAATTGATTTTTGGAAATCATTCAATATTACCACGGTCGTAAATTCCTTATCCGTTTCACCTTTGGATAATAAAATTGCCCAGTGTCAACATCCTCTGTCAAAAACTCAAATTGAGGATTTAAAATCAATCTTTAATACATTTTTGATTTCAGACTGTGAAAAAATCGGCCGAACCCATTTAACAAAACATTTTATTGAAACAAATGACGCAAGGCCAATAAAACAATGGAACTATCCCGTTTCTCCATTCGTAGAAATAAGACCAAGAACTCAATCGTATGGTACGTCTTGGCGTAATAGAATAATCCTGTAGCCCTTGGTCTAGTTCTTTAGTTTGTATATCTAAACCAAATGATAAATTAAGAGTTTGTTTAGATTCCAGAAAACTAAATGCGGTGACTAAAGCTGATGCGTCCCGCTACCGCATATTTCAAGAATCCTGGGAAGATTTAAAAGCATGAACTAGCATGAAATATCTCGGGTACATTATTTCTAAAGAAGGTTTGCATACTGATCCTGAGAAGGTTGAAGCCGTTCTGAATTACCCTGTCCTAAATTCGGCGAAAGCAGTTCGACGATTTTTGGGAATGGCAGGGCGGTACAGGCGATTAATATATAACTTTGCTACTGTAACTTCAGCTATTTCAGATACAGTCAAAACTAACAAACGGTTTTTGTGGACCGAATCAGCAAATAAGGCTTTCCTAGAAATGAAATCTTTGTTAATTCCACCACACGTGCTGATTAATCTAAATTTTTCTTTAGAATTTATAATTCAGGCCAATGCTTCCGATATGGGGGGTCAGTGCAGTTTTAACCCAAGGCGAAGGATCAGAGGAACGTGTGATTGCATTTTTTAGTCAAAAGCTTAGTACTCAACAGAAAAAGTATCACACCACGGAGAAGGAGTGTTTAGCTGTCATTCTGGCAGTAGAAAAATTTAGACCTTACATTCAAGGCGGTAAATTTACCGTGATTACCGATCACGCCTCCCTAATTTGGTTGAATAATCTAAAAGATCCCAATGGTCGTCTTGGTCGATGGTCACTTAAATTACAGCAACACCGATTTGATCTCAAACACAGAAAATGAAAATTTCATTTAGTGCCGGATGCCCTTTCTCGCGAATTTTATTTTGATATCATTACAAATGATAATATGTCAGATTTATGGTATTCGAACATTTTTGAGGGCATTTCTAAAAATCCTGAAAAATTTTCCGACTTTAAAATCGATAAGGGTAAAATATTCAAAAATTGTGGGAATTCAAATTGGAAATTAGTGGTTGTCACGATGGTCCCATGTCGGCTCATTTAGGAACAACAAAAACTCTATTCCGGGTTAAACAAATATTTTTGGCCTGATCTTGCTAAAACGGTTAAAGACTATGTGAAGAATTGTGATATTTGCAAGGCCATCAAGGACGGTCCCATTCCTAAATCTATAATGGGGCGTCGTAAAATTCCAGGTGAACCATGGTCAATGATTGCAATTGATTATCTTGGTCCCTTACCTAGATCAAAGAAAGGGAATTGTTTTATATTAGTCGTAGTCGATGTTTTTAAAAAACTTACTTTACTTTTTCCATTAAGAAACGCGGACACCAAGTCAACGATAAAATTATTAAACGAGAATGTGTTCTTGGTGTTTGGTTCACCGAATACTCTAATATCGGACAATGGCCGACAATTTGTGTCTGCCCAGTTTAGCCAGTTTCTAGCGGATAACGGCGTTACTCATATCAAAAATGCTTGATACCATCCCCAGAATAATCCTGCGGAGAGAATAATCAGAGTGATATTGTCTTCCATAAGGGCATATGTAAAGAACGATCACGGAGAATGGGACTCAGAAATCCATTAAATTGCTTGTGCTCTTCGAGCAACTTTACACGAATCAAGTGGCTTTACACCTTATTTTTTGAATTTCGGAAACTAATGATGCTTTAGCCTCCAGACTTTCAGCAATAAATGAGGAAATAGTTAAGACGCGGGATATTGTCACACAAAATCTGGCTAAATCATTTCATAAGAATGCCCATCGTTGCAATCTACGAACGCGTCCGCCAGTTCATAAAGTTGTAGTCATCGTTTGGAAACGCAACTTCCAGCTCTCGGATGCATCTAAATATTTTTCTACCAAACTTGCTCCAAAGTGGATTAAGTGTCGAGTAAAAAGACAACTAGGTAGTAGTGTGAGTTTGCTCGAGACATTGGATAACAAAGAATTGCGGGGCATTTCATACGAAAGACTTCAAAGCTAATCATAATAGCTGATTTTACATTAAATTAATTAGTTTAAGGAAATCGTTTAAAAATTTAATAAGTAAGATGTTCAAACAACCAAAAAAATCATTAGCCAGTAATTAATTTTAATTTTGTTTTCATAGTTAGTAATTTTTCAATTAGTCTTTATGCTTTGGTTAAATAAAATGTCTTTCCGCTGTGGACAGTATACAAGTTCCACTGTCACAAAAACTAACAATATTTTAGTTTAAACAAAAAGTCAGTCAATATTTGTGTTTTCTCAGGTCCGGTTTTATAGTAAGATGTTAGCTATATTTCTATTTTGTATGGAAGTCAATCCGAATTTTTATTATGTTTGTTCAGTTTTCAGTATGAATTCTACCAACAACATCGGTAGATACAAAATTTAAATATTTGTTTTTTGTTTTGGCCGATCAATAGTGCCTGTTGGATCTCCATTTTTATTTTTATTTAGTTTTATTATTTAGGAGTTTTTAGTTTTTTTTGGCCGATTAATAGTGCTAGTTTTCTTCTAAATAATGTTTTAACCTTTACTAGAATTCTAATATTCAGTAAAAGGTGACGATTAATTTTGGTTTCCTTTCTTAGTTTTGTATATATATATAAAACTGGATTGGAACTATGTTTTTGATTTTTTTTTGTGGCTAAGTATTTGAGCTTGAGCCGTGAGATTGCAAGAGATCTCAAGTAAATAATTTTTTGTAACGTGTAACTTCATAAGGGGAGTAGTCTTCGAAGTATGTACATTCCGCGTGTAAACACAAACATTTAGTGAACCTTTCATATTCATTTTGGATTGACGTAGGGAACTTCCATTTTCGGGTTTTGAGAAAAAAGAAATATTAATAAATATAATATAAAAAAATATGGCAAAAAATTCTTCAACTCACAAATTCACTCTATGGAGCCATAAGTCATGTTTCAATTTTATGATTTTGATGTTTTGAATGTGTAGCCTTGACTAAAACAAACATTTTGAGTTACTTAAATTTTTTTGGTTGTTGTTGTTGTTAAAGATATAGGGTGTCAAATTTTGAGAAAAACGATAATCATGATGTTGTATATATGTCAATAAAAAGAAAAATAATTGTCCGATAATTATGATTTTCGGCTCATTTTAAAGGTAAGTTAATAAGGATTTATAAAAAATATAAAAATAGTATACTGTTTAATTCCTTCATCTCTAAATTTCCCGCCAAAATGTTCTTTTTAAATTTTCTCAAAAACCTATTTTTTTTAATTTTTTTTTTTTATATAATTCGACAATTAATATTTTACAATATATCAAAAAATTAGAATACCGTTATTTTTTGTTTTCTTGCAAAATTCGTTTTAGTAAGAGAAGTATTTCATTTTTATATAGAAGGCTATATAGATATTTCTCAGTGTTTTGAAATTGTTTACAAAAGACGTAGTTCACTTAATTTGTGTGTTTGGTTTATTATTTATTGCACAAATTTGCGTCATATGTAAGTATGAGTCACAGAATTATGAGGTGCCACCCCTGGTTTATATCGTTTGGTTAGTCGTAAGTACCATAAATTCCTTTTCTTTCTTCGAATAATTTATAAAAGAGTAAATAAAATGTTGTTTTCCCCCTTTTTATTGGGGTTTGATTATTTTTACTTGACGCAGGCGTACCTGTTAAACGATGAGTAATTCTTTTGACAACAAAAATTGAACATTGTTGATATAAATAAGAGTAAAAATTTAACTGTGTTGTAAACCATATCGCGATTCAAAGTATTCAAGTAAACTAAAACGAGTTACGGATTATGTTAAGCAATTTATGTCACAATCAGTTAAGAATTAAGATAATTTGTATCTCTGTTCAACGTGCTATATAAATATTACCTGCAAACGACGAAAAATACAACTAGAGTTGTCACCAGTTGCGGGACCATCAACAAGATCTCCTCCAACACCTCAAATAGCCGATAACGATATTAGCAGTGATAGTGAAGAATGTTATTTCAAAAATGTGTGTTTTGGAACAAATGAATGAAGTGTTACCCTTTCTTGGAAAGTCTCTTATATATCCGAGTACGTTAGAAGCCAGGCCATAACATCAGCAGCAAAAAGTAATAGATTTAGCTTCAATAACACCATCAACATCTTTGGTTGCGGGAATCGTGCCGCTTTTGCATCAGTCAACCGAAGATCAAAGGAAGGTTGCACTATATGATGAATTGATTGGAGATCTAAAAGCTAAATTCGAGAACTGGAGAAAAACAGTGATAAGATTCAGTTATTTACTATATTGCCAAACTCATTAACCATTCAAGAAATCCAGAATGAGTTCAAGGTAACGCAACATATGGTGCGAACCGCTAAAGATCTACGAGACAAGAATGGTTCACTAAGTCGTCCAGCAGGTAAAATATGAAAGCGGTTAAGTGATGAGCTGAAGCAAGCAGTATTATCTTATTATACTGATGATGATGCTAGTCGGATAATGCCAGGAAAAAACGATTGTTTAACAGTCGATAAAGCTAAAGTTCGAAAGCGGCTAATAATGTGTACACCGAAAGAGTGCTACGAAGGATATAAGACGATGTATCAGGATGACGAATCAAAAAAAGTTGGATTTTCTAGATTTTCACTACTTCGTCCAAAATACTGTGTACAACCAGGTAGTAGTGGAACGCACAGTCTGCGTGTGTACCATACATCAAAATGTAAAATTAATTATTTATGGCACCAAAATGGAAACTATTACCGGGATTGTATTTCAACTATTTTATGTGATGAGCCTACACCAACATGTTACCTTCTACAATGCGAAAGCTGCCCAGGACTGGATAACTTTAAAGAATATTTGAAAAATGCATTTCGGGAACATGGCTGCGAGGATGCTGAGTTTAAATTTAGTCAATGAGTTTCTACCGATAGGTGCAATCATGGAGACCTTTTTTCAATCGTTGGATGAATTTCTGGATTATTTCATAAATAAGCTGAAGAATATGTTACCTCATTGCTTCATTTCACTTCAGCAGTCCAGCTTCTTAAAAAATAAAAAATGGCGCTGAAGTCTACGGAGGTGATAGTTTTATGTGATTTGCAGAAAATTATGCATTTATAATGCAAAATGCCACACAAATATTTCTTTGGAATAATAAGCAAGCGACTATTCATCCATTTGTAATTTACCAAAATTTAGAAGGCAAATTACTTCACCACACGTTCATTATAATATCGGATTGTCTTCACCACGATACTGCGTAGCGGTTCACTTATTCATTGAAAAATTGATGCAGTTCTTGAAAACTAAAATACCTAGTTTATCTAAAATTTATTATATTACCGATGGCACAGTCACGCATTATAAAAATAAGAAAAATTTTAAGAACATTTAAAAACACAAAGAGGATTTTGGAGTTGATTGTGAATGGCATTTCCATGCAACAGCTCATGAAAAAGGTCCATGTGATGGAGTAGGAGGTACCATCAAAAGAATGGCATCCAGAGCTAGTCTCATAATAGAATACAGCAGTACAATAACCAATGCAGATGCATTATTTAAATGGGCTAAAACGTTGAAGACAGAAAACAAATTTGGATTTTGTTCAGACGCAGAACATCAATCCAAGCAAGTCAAACTTGCAACTAGGTTTGAAAATTTAAAAACAGTAAAATCGTCAACTCACGGTTTCCATGCAGTTACTCCAACAGAGGATGGCTATTTTAATTGTAAAAAATATTCTAATTCTGACGAATATGTTAAATTTAAATGGTAATTTTTAATTTGATATGTTTAAGATTTATGTTATGTTTTTTTTTATGTTTTTTAATCTATGCAATCTGTTCTGGGGCCGAAGCACTTCCAACTCTTTCGCAGTTTACTTCTACCGTCCTATTTTACGGATTGCTTGCCAAATCGAGGACGTATGGCTATAGGTCCGATTTACGTAGATCCATTTAAGATTTAATGTTAAACAATAAAATAAAATTTTCAAAAGAATTTGGGTTTGCAATTTTAAATATATGCAACTAAATTTGAATAATAAATATTAATAATTTAACTGAACTAACCGTTTTATAAACAATTTCAAAACACTGAGAAATATCTATATGGCCTTCCATATAAAAATGAAATACTTCTCTTACTAAAACGAATTTTGCAAGAAAACAAAAAATAACGGTATTCTAATTTTTTGATATATTGTAAAATATTAATTGTCAAATTTTATAAAAAAAAAAAAAATTAAAAAAATAGGTTTTTGAAAAAATTTAAAAAGAACATTTTGGCGGGAAATTTAGAGATGAAGGAATTAAACAGTATACTATTTTTATATTTTTTTATAAATCCTTATTAACTTACCTTTAAAATGAGCCCAAAATAATAATTATCGGACAATTATTTTTCTTTTTATTGACATATATACAACATCATGATTATCGTTTTTCTCACAATTTGACACCCTATACCTTTAACAACAACAACAACAACAACGACAACAAAAATTAAAGTATCTCAATTTTTTTTTCAATCAAGGCTACACATTCAAAACATAAAAATCATAAAATTAAAACATGACTTACAAAAATTTGTGATTTCACGTATTTTTCGCCATATCTATATTTACCCCCCAATTCTGACGATAAGACTACTAAGACCATCTTAGGTACAACTTTATTGTAAAGACTTTTTTTTAAAGACTAAAGTCTTCATTGAAATTCTGAAGGCAGTAGTCTTAAATAATATATTATAAACTCTCCAAACACTTTTGTAGAGCTGTCAAACCAAATTTATAAACGAAAAGCGACAGTTCAATTCCAAATAAATATAATTATTGTTTCTTTTTAATGTCAAAATTATGACTCCTAAGACCACCTATTTCGCTGATATTAACGAAGACAATTTTTAAAGACTACTGACAGATAAGACTAAGTGCAGAATAAGAATTGAAAGTTTATAGTCTTCGCTAAGACAAAAGTATTTGCTAAGACTGAAAATACGTCTGTGACTGTACGTTAGAATCGGGGGGTTAGTCTTTTCGGTCTTTTTCATTTACATATGATAAAATGAGCAAACCAAGTTGAGGTAACCTGACGATCCGCATATATATGTAGCCTATTTTCGAAAGTCTATTGCACAAAGTAGGTGGCTGTTTTCAAGTACTTCAGGATACGTTTAAGGGAATTTCTATTTCTATGCTAAAACGAACGAGCCAAATGGAACAACCTGACGATCTTTCATCTATTGCAGTAAATGAATTTTGATCTTCTTTTAGTTTTTCTTTAAATTAATGGTAAAATGAAAGGACGAAGGTGGAACACCCTGACGATCCACATAGACATGGGGTATTTTTGTCTGGTGGCTATCTGCGAACATCTATAGGAACTGCTTAACACAATTTTGATACTTTGAACTGTCAAAGATTCCTACCTGAGTAGCGATAAAAGGCCAGGCGTCAAAATCAGATATAATGGATGAACGACGAAATCATTAAATTTATTTAAAACCAAATCTTAATCAGTTATCACTAACATTTTTCACCTTCATTTGAATTACCTTAACGAACATAAATAATAAAGGAAAAACCTATTAAACCAAATCATTAATTTTGTTATATAACACGAGTAAAATTAAGTTGATTGCCTTCTAAAATTATATAAAACCGTAACATGAATTGTTTAACATACTCCTGTAGGTATTATAACAACAAACCATTTCTAATTAATTTGCGGAAGTGGAAATTTAATTTTAAAATCAATAAGCACAGTTCATTAGGGTAAAATTTAATTTAGTGCCATTTGAATTATGCAAAATTATATTACGGTTGATGTGAAATCTCGGCGCACAGCATGCAACGTGATTTGTAATAATCGAATATATAATTTGTATACACTCGTACGTATAAAATCAAGCAGAATTTAAAAAAAAAAATTAAAAACTATTTCAATAAAAACTAAATTTCGAATACAAAATTCTTACCGTTTTGTATTATAAATGGATACGAGATTGTGTATGAATACGCGAAATGCAGCATCCAAGTAGAAAACATAAGTTGGAAACATCTCGTAGATACAGAATTGATTAAAATTTATTAAAATTATATTTCATCTTTATTCAGTTTATGATTTTTATGTAGAAAATATATTTTGTTATTGCTCAATGTGTGTTGTATACATATATGAAACATAATTTGAACCGAAAGATTATGCTTCAGTTAACAAATAAAAATATGTTGGGTATTAAGCATATTTGCATTATGTTGAATAATGATTATTCCCTCAATAAACTTGCTTAAGACTGATATAAAAAAAAATTCACGAATAGGCTAAAATTTGATATCGAATGTATATGTAACTTGGTCGACCGTTAACACTCAAGTCAAACCTGATAAGCTCCTTAGAACAAACCTTTATAAAATTTAGCTGGTTCTAAACTTTTTGAGTATCAATTGTGGTATAAAATCATCAGGACTGGAAAGCTTGTTCTATAGCTGATCTCTTTCAATAATCGGTCAGCATAAAATAAGGCAGTCATTGATCAACTTAAAACCTTCGGACGTTCGACTCAAGAGTATTACCAAATTTATCGAACAGCTAAAATAAGAAAACATTGGGAAAGTTTAGTTTAATATTGTTGTTGTCCGTTGGTCGTGGGGAAGAATGATAGTGATAGGTGTGGGTAACTGCAGCAGGGAAACTTTCGCATTTCAAAATGAAACCTTGTATTCCGATTAAGCCCAATGTGTACTAATTAGTGGTCACGGAAAAACTTGTGCTAGTCCAGGAGTCGAGAAAACGGAACAGGAATTTTCATATTTCGCCTTAAAGACGCTAAAAATAAAATCCGGCTTGTAGAAAAAAAAAAATGAAAAACATTAAAAGCAAAATTTGTTTAAATTTATGCTTATCATAGAAATATAATTTTTATAAATTTTCATTCATAACTTAAGGAGCAACAAACTACCCCCTAAAAGATGATTGATATAGGACTCGGTAATCGAGTGACATTTATGTGCAACGAAAATTGATTTTTTTTTTAAAATACAAAATATTACTAATTTTCGTTTAAATTCGTGTTATTATTGTGATAATTATTAATAAACGTTAAATAATTAATATAGAACATAATTATATTTTATGTAATTAGTGCGTAATACTAGAAAATTGAAGCAGACGGAAAATTTTCCAACGGGAAAAAATTCTAAACCGAAAACCAAAAAGAAATATTTGTTTTTCTTGTGTCGTAAAAATAGAAATTTTTTAAATTTTCTTCGTTTATGAAATTGAATAGACAAATTTAAAATAATAAGTTACATTTTATACATATATACAATATAGTGATAACAAATCCAAATTAATTTTATAAAAAAAAACACTAAAAATTATATACTGTTAAAGTTAGCCGAAAGATTCCAGCCGAAAGATAATGCAGATAGTGTCTTGCATACAGCAAAAATCAGTCATAAACTCGAATTTAGGATGAATTTAGGATCGGGTTATATCCTTCGGGTGAAGGGGAAATTAATTCAGTTTATAGAAATTTAAAAATCGATAGGAGTGAGAGTATAAAGAGAGTTTAACTTTCTGTTGAAATAGTCAAGACACTATCTGCATTATCTTTCGGCTGGCATCTTTCGACTAACTTTAACAAGGTAAAAATTATAACGTAAGTGGGGTAACCCATTTACGATACAAACACCCAATGAAATGTCAGAAAATATGAACGTGATACCTGAATCGGTACACGTACAAAACGCAATGCAAAAATGTAAAATTGACGAGGTTGCATCAACCGAATCTCTAATGTCGGGGAAAACGAAATCACGGAAACCTAAACCCAATTTGATCTCTGCCGAGCAGAAAATGTACAATAATAAAATAAGACTACTGCGCTCTGAAAATGCAGAGTTACGTGAACGTATTATGTTCATTGAAAATGTGTTAAAATCCAATCCAAGTGCTACAAGTGAAAATTTGACATTACTTGAAAATAATAAATTTAAACCGTTGATGTGTTTAGATATGGATGAAGATGATGATCGACTTCAGACGTAACAAATGATGATGCAATACCAGGGACCGATTTCACCGTAGTGAAACAAGCCATAAAACGTAAAAATGACAGCAAATCGTGTTCATTGATGCGTTCGGCGAAGAATATCAAAACCAGCGATCAACAAAATACGACGAGAGACAACAGCGAAAATCTTTCAAAAGGAAACATTACGGAGAAGAGAATAGGGAAACCACCTCCACTACACATCCATAACCAAGCAATAAAGGACACTGTTGATTTGATGAAAGGAGCTCAATTGAAAATTTTTGAAGTGAAACGAGTGACTGCAGACAAGCACTCGGTCATCGTCAACTCGATGGATGACTATTTTAAAGCAAACAAAATTTTGAAAGAAGTCAACACTCAGTATTTCACTTACACTCCGAAAGAATTAAAACCTAAAACATTAGTACTCCGAGGACTAACCGAAGAAGAAGACATTGGTGGGATAAAAACAGAAGTGGAAGAGAATAATGTAAATATAAAAATTATAAACACAATTCAAATGAGGAAGAAGCACCCAAATGAAAATTCCAATAAATTACCATTATACTTGGTGCAATTTGAACCAAATACAAATATGGCGGACATCCTCAAAATAAAAACCATAAATTACCAACGAGTAACATGGGAGCATCTCAAAAATAAGAGCGAGATAATGCAATGCCGAAATTGCCAGAGATTTGGACATGCAGCAAGTAATTGCAATTTATTATATCGGTGTGTTAAATGTCATATGAGTCACATGCCAGAAGAGTGTACAATTAAGAATGAAATTGAACGTAAAGACATTTACTGTGTTAACTGTCAGAAGATGGGCCATCCGGCATCCTTTAAAGGCTGTCCAATTTATCAACAGATGCTAGAGAAGTTAAAAAATAAAATAAAAGAAACTAAAATAAATCCGCCTAGATCTTTCAAGACAACGTTGGTAAATGAAGAAACTGGTTCATACGCAAACGTTGTGTCACAAAATAATAAAGACGAATTGACTATCGCAAATTTGGCAAAAAAAATTGAAATAATGTCGCAAACAATTAAACAACAAAGTGAACAAATTACTCAACTTTTAAGTGTAATTAATTCATTATGAATAAATTAAAAATTTTGGCACTAAATGTAAATTCGATCGTCAGCATTAACAGACGACTAAACCTTTTAAAATTTTTGAACAACATCAACCGGATATTTTGTTAATGTGTGAAACTAAATTAAATTTTCGTCATAACATTGAATTTAAAAATTATAATTTGATAAGGCAAGATCGACAAAATTCAAAAAATGGCGGAGGAACCGCGATCCTAATTAAACGAGGCATACATTTTGAACACATCAAAATCAGCAAATTACAAAATTGTAAAGATCTGGAGAATACTATAATCAAAATTAAAATAAAAAACAACAAGCAGCTATATGTTATTTCGGTGTATTGTTCGAGTAGCAATAATACAGAAGCTGTTCAACAATTTGACACGGAATGGACGAGAATGTTTGACACGCTGGAGCTAATGAATACCAATAAATACTATATAATAGCTGGGGATATGAATGCTCGATACTCGAATTGGGGCAATATGATGCATAACAGAAGAGGCATTGCATTAAATCAATGGCAAAACGATAACGGTTTCCTTTATAAATCAGCAATTTATAAACCAAATGCACCAACATTTTACCAGCAAGAAGCCATAACTGACAGCAGATTAAAAATTACCACAAACGATAATGGGGAAATTCCAACTCATTTCTACGAAAGCGATCACCGGGCAATTGAGGTCAACTGCTTGGAAATAGAACCAACAAACACATACGAAGATGGACTAAAGGAAAATTTAATCTATCAATTCGATAATACAAAGTGGGCGGTGTGGACAAGGAAATTACGGAAAACATACTTAAATTATAAAAACCAACATCAAATCAGCACAAATATTGTTCCTGATGACAGAAACATTAATGATAAGGACCTGGAAAATTATATAAATATAATCACAAACATAATACATCAAAACCTGAGAACGACACTGTTACATTCAACGCCCTGCTCACATTACATGACGCTTCGTACATTTGTTAAATGCCTGCCGCCGTGTCAGTGCGTTTAACGCGACAGTTGAAATTGTTTATTTGGCAATATTTTTATGTTGTATAACGAAAAAACAAGTTCTGATTTCGTTAGACCGGGTGGGGGTTATGGCTATAAAAACAAAAAAAATTTGAAGCTGAGAGAGTTCGTGATGGTACATCGAGTTAGCGAGTACCAAATATTCAGTTTAGTGCGAGACCCCTTAAAAGTTAAGAATAAAATATAATTTTGTTGCTAAGTGAAAAACATAAATATTTGAATAAGTTAAAAAAAAAAATAAATATTTGAATTAGGTTTAAGTGATAATCTTAATGTAAATTTTGTTGTTTTTTTCTTATCAATCTAACAATATACTGTACATATAAGAATCTATGTACTAAATACAAACAAACACAGTACAATTTAAAATTTAGTGCATTCACAAAGACTGTTAAAATAAAAAATAAAAAAATAAAAAAATAATATGCAAGTGAAAAAGACGGTTGTAAATTTCTAATGTGTCTCTTAAGTGATAATCATACTGAACAAAAAAAAAAATCAAAGCTTAATTCGAGTGCATGAAAACTATATGAGAATTATCAGATAAAAAAAAAAATAAAACAGAATATAATAATAATTAAATTATAAGATAAATTTAACACAAATTTGCGAAACTAAAACAAAACAAAATAAAACTTTCAGTGAAATCAATAAAATGGGTGAATTTGTTTGCGATATTGCAAAATTCCCAAGCCCGAAATAAACGTTAAGTGTCGGTAAAGAACTGTTAAGTGCATAGACATTAAGGTGCGATAATTTCACGAGGTCAGTAAAATAATAATTAACTAAATAACATAAGACATAATAATAATAATAATATATACTTCATCCCTATGAAATAATATTAAAATAAAAATAATCTACTAATTAACATAACCATAACTAATTCTAAGTTTATATGCACCGAAACACAACCTTCACAGTGCGCGCATGATAATGATGTTGTGTGTACCGTAGAATTTTCATGAGTCCGAATTTGATTGATTGATTGATTCTGAATGCACGACCAAGTTCTTACACAGGAGCTCCCGGGTGACGCCGGGCCCACCGTACACTCTTTTTTACATATAACAAAACCGAAGGATTGGATAGGTTAGTTAAGTGGGACAGAATCGGCCCGGTTACAGACACCTAGGTATAGCCGATAGTTAGTAACACAAAGACAGCACAAAACTAATCTACTTGGGGAAGGATAAAGGTTTAACAGGTTAAATGGATATTGATGGTATTGGTCATCAATAACTGCTTCTTTAAATCAGCAACCTAGGAAAAAATGTTATTATTTCACGTGCATCTGGAAATTTCTTAAAATGTAATTGTAAATTAATACAAAATTTAATTGATTAAATCGACCCAGTTGCAGACCCTTAAATAAAGTCGATAGTTATTAATGCAATGACAACACCATTCTAATCTACACAATTAACAATTAATATTTCAAAGAAATATTATTTCACGTCTGTTAATTTCCTGAAATTTAATTCTAAATTAATATTTTCCGGCTTCCTAAATAATATAAACATTTATTAATTTAATCCTCCTGCAATTCCACGACTTACAATAGGATTTCCTGAAACCATAATTATTTAAATTATATCAAACTTAGTCTAAAATTCATTAGTATTTAACCCTTAAATCGAAAAAAAAAAAAAATATAAAAAAAACAAAAAACAAAAAATTTCATATGTAAGGCATCCCAAAGGCAATGGTTCCCGGAAAAATATCAATGTTATTCAATGCCAGATTAACTACCGGATAGGATATTTCAAACAAATTTAATTTAATTCGCAAAAATTTCAAATATTTTATTAATTTGTTCACCAAAGAAGAAAATATTCGATTCATTACCAGTATAATTATAGTGCACAGTATATTTATATCATGCTAAATGGAACTTAACTATTCCTCAACCAATAACTGTTAAATATGGTACGCAGAATTGGATTGGCACTCTAGCATGTTCAATGGAACTAAGCCAACTCAAAACAAATGATGATCAAATTCGGAGTGCAAAGCCGAATTTGACGAAATTTTCAGATTCAGCCATAATGAAAGAAACAGGCCGTTTCCAATTGAAATTTTCCAGTTCAGCTTGCAGAGCTGGGCTAGGATTCTAATAAACTAGGATCAACTTGTATTGGGATTTTAATGTTTCTATTTGATAAAGTTCTAAAATTCGATCATTCTGAATGGAACTTGGCCATATCCCGACCAATTATTGTCAAATCAGGTAAACAGAATTAAATGTGAATTTAAAAATGGGTTTTAGAGAAGTTTTTGAGTTCAGCCGTGCTAAGCAATGTCTTAACTAATCATGTGCGAATCTGATATGTTGAGCTGAATCGGGATTTCAACATAAATCCCGGGTGAATTACTGGATTTTTCAACAAAGTAAATCCGAAAATAATCGGCCAAAGAATTTTCCTATTCCTCCATTTACCCGTCAAGACAACCCGTTGACAGATGACCCAGCCGAACTAAGCCTCTCCCAAATTAATGCTAATTGCTAGAATTGCGATTTTCTAGAATTATGCCCAAAAATGATTTTATGCATCTTCCGCAGTATACCGTCTCAATCAAACAAAAACGACCATGATTTCTGTGAGGTGATGACACGAACGGAGGATAAAACCACGCGGAAGGCTTTTTACACAATTGGTGCATGAGCAAGTCGTTGATTAGGATTTAGAACTCAAATCAATCGATATTCGTATATATCATTCCCATGCAAAGACGAACCTGTTTCGAGAAATATTATTGAGCCAAAACTTCTTTTAGATAAAATAGTGCAAGCAGTAAGCAATCTAAGAAAAACAGTCAACATTAAAAGGCCGAAGGATTTCACATCAAAGATTTAATTGTCATTACAAATGGAAATAAAAAATTAAAACCATTTTCCCTTTGCCATGCCGGAACACATATGATTTCTCATCCCTTTAAATCAATCTACAAAAAAGTCATGAATATTTATATATTATACCAGAATCCACCTAAATATAAGTCCTGCTCACTCCTCTCCTCTACATACACATACACATAGATACACATACACACACACACATTCATACATACACATACACACACATTCATACATACAGATACTCATACACATACTCATACCCATACACATATACATACATACATATTATATACATACATACATATTAAATACACACATCTATATATATATATATATATATATATATATACATATATATATATATATATATATATATATATATATATATATATATATATATATACATACATACATACATACATACATACATATATACATATTACAAATTAAAATAATTAATCATAAACATTTATACATTAAAGTATATTAATATGATAATATATCATATTAATTTTAAAATATTAAAATGATTATAAAAAGGTAAAAACAATCAATCATATTATATAAATATACAAACTAAACATATACATAAGTATAAATACATATGAACCTACACACACACGCATAAACATACACACATGCATATGCACACAAATCCACACATACGCATATATCAGGGTTTAAAAAAGTCGCTCGTCAAAATGTATTGTTCACTCTACACCGATCGAACAGTGTCATGTCCCTATTCCATGGAAAAAATCTGCTGTCACCAAAAATAAAAGCGAGAAAAAAATATAGATTTTACTGGTTGTGTACGAAACAAAACATGTTGTCAGTAAAATTTTATTGAGAGACTAGTTATGATGTTGGTAGTTTACTGCCATAATTCTACCATAAAAAATGTAAATTGTAGTATTTTTTATGGCAATATTTTTCACACATGTACACATGTAAAATGTATGTAAAGATAAGAAATTTTTCTCACGCTCATACAAATAAGTCACCCGTCATTTTTATACTCAGATGTCGATTTGTTTTTTTTTGTGTTGAAATTTGTTAACGTTAGAGGTTTTTTGTGGTATAGGATATTAAAATTAAAATATATAAAAAAAAATCGAATTGTACGAAAATAATGTACAAATTAAAAATTTTAAGAAATTTGTAGGTTATGCGAAAATGTAAAACCATAAAATTTTACTATAAAATGAAATAAAAAATATTTCTGTTCTTTGTCACTCTTATGAAATTTAAAGTTTTTTTTTGAGTATTATCAGTAAAAAAAAATTACTGTCAGCAAATCCTTCCACGGAATTAATGCATTATTTGTAAAACTGATCAACAAGAATAATGTAAAGGAACAAAAAATATTCTGTTTAATGGTTCACGCATGCGATCAAAAAACGATTCGCGAATCAAAGGAAAATTAAATCATTGAAAACATATACAAATTTCCCCGCCTGAGATGAAATTATTTTAACTTTGGGAAAATTTTGATCGGAAGCATCCAACATAATAAAAAAAAACAAATTATGAGTAATAATGCGAAATAATTACGCTCAAAGATTGGCTTGATTCGCGAATCATTCCCCGATCGCACACGTGAACCAAGCATTACCATTCACTTATCAAGAATAAAGTAAAAAGAAATGATATAAAGATATGATGTAAAAAGAAATACATTTTATCCCATCAGTACTACAATGAATTTTCGCTTTCTTATTAGAATAGAAAAGTAAAACCAAAATAGCAATAGATCCCGTTCACTAACACAAAAAATAAGATCAACCTTTTTAGTTTCTCATTATTCGCTCACTAGACACTTTTCGTTTTTTACTGCATAATATTTCTGAAAATTCATTTTACTATTCAAGAGCGAAGAGAAATTAGCATAAAAAATTCATTTAAAAATGAACGGAAAATGAATGATAAGCAACTGAAGAGTATTTTTATTTTCATCCTTTTTGTCTTATTTGACTTTAAACTAAACTGCGTGAATGTACGTACATATATCCATACACACACACACACACACAATCATAAACCATACGACACATATTAAAATGCGCATATTAAAAAATATTTATATTAATAAAATTAAAATGTATATAAATTTTTTATAAAAAAGTAAAAATTAAACAAAATATAAATTAAACAAAGTATAAATAAAAAATATCAAACATAAAAAACACTTAGCTTGTGAAGCGTTCACCACTGCTGCGTCAGTGCGTCACACAAATAATAAAATAATTAGTTATAATAATTTAGATATTTTCACGTTAATTCACGTTTTAATTTACTAATATTTATTTATTAACACTTTATATTATATATTTAATTTAATTAAAAACTTTTATATATAACATATTATTTATTTAAAACAGAAAAAAAATTTAAGTTTTAATTTTCTATACAGAGAAAGGCAAAAACACGTCTTTCTCGTACGACGATCGATCGCCGACCATCGTAGAATTTTCATGAGTCCGAATGAAAATAAATTCAAATGTTCATCGTACACAGCATACCAAAAAGTATGTTAGCTGTTGGTGCATGCCACGACTCGAAGTACCAGCACCAATACATTAATACGGGTGCTTGATAGTATGTTCGAGCGAGTGCATTCGAGAAGTACTGGGATATAAAACATTCAACGCTTCAACACATCATCTATAATCCACAATTCTGCAATCAACATAAGATGGCGTTTATCAAGTAAACTTTTTTTTTGATTTATTTAATTTTTTTTTGTTTTTTTTAATGCACTAAATATTTCATAAGTCTTACATTTTTTGTTTCCTTTTTTTTAATTATTAAATTTATCATTAGAATGATGATGGTCATTCTTGGTTTACATAAATATATGCGTATAGTAGTAGGTTTAGCTAGGTCGTAGTAGGTTAATTAAGTTCAACTATTCTATTTTGTAATTATTTCTCTCAATTTTTTTTTGTTCTGAAATACAAACTTTATAATGTTATTTTGTAAAATTCAAATATTTATGGGTTCTTATTTGATTTCAATTATGAGAATGATGGAGTAAATTCGTGGAGTATATCGTGGGTGGTGAGATTAGTGTGGTGGGGTTAGGTGAGTATGTTTCGTCTGCTTGAAATTTTTTTTTTCTTTAGAACCTGCTTTTTCTTTTCTTCCCTTTCAATCCTGTTGAGTTTTTCAATAATCCCTCCAAATCATATGCGGTCTGACAAGATTATATCATCCTCCAAGAAAGCCCACCCCATAGCTCCTGAGCCTCAGTCGGGCTCAAATGACCGCCTTGGAGGCTCTGATGTAATATTCACTTAAATTTCGGTTACGGCAGATATTTTCGGAACGATAGTTGATGATCGTCATCCCCTTTCAATCTGGCAATCCGTAACAACACAACCAAAAATTCGTCATAAAAATAATATGGAATGCTACACGAATAGGATCATTGAACAATTATTTAGACACAAAAGTCATGTTGTTACTAAATTAAAATATTTAAAACGTCAAGGCCATATAATTAATAATACACAACAAATTACATTATATAAGGCGGAGATTAAAAGAACTAACCAACTAATTAAGGAAAATATAAAAATTCAAGTAAATGTACATTGGCAAAATAAAATCGAGGCAATAAAACCGGGTGCAAAAATGTTTTCGGAAATCAGACGTATGTGGAGGCAAAACAAGAAAAAAATATAAATATATTGGAAATCGAAGAAAATGAAACAAGAAATATGCAATCGTTGAATATCAATTGGAATCAACTTCCAAAAACAGGTAACACGTTTGCCTGCTTCAATTCTCAACAAAATTTGGACAATATTGGACATTACATCGAAAAGCAAACTATATCGGATTCTGGACTTGAAAAAGCACCACACGAACATATTATCGAGCAACATGTAAAAATAATAAAAGAAAATCATCAACAAGAACGAGCGAATCTAATCACCAAGACGACGTTTACTTCTAACAAGCGGGCAAACGAGCAAGGATCAGAAAATTATTTTATCTGCATTAATGAACTGAAAGATATACTCGCGTGCTGTAACACTAAAAAATCATATGGTCTGGATAGAATACCAAATATAGTATTGAAATATTTACCAGAAGAAATCGTCACGGATATTTGCACTATATTCAATAATCTGCTTAATAATAGATCGTTCCCGTCATGTTGGAAAACCGCACGAATTTTTCCAATTCCGAAAAAAACAAAGACCCGAAAAATGCAGAAAATTATCGGCCCATCAGTTTACTTTCAAATTTAAGTAAAATTTTCGAAATAATAATCCACAACAAAATTCAAAATCATATAAACACCAACAATCTCTTACCAGACAATCAATTTGGCTTCAGATTTGGACATTGAACGAATCACGCGATCACAAAATTAATGTCTGATGTGTGTCATAACTTAAATAATGATATGTGCACGGGCGCAATTATGGTTGATATGGCGAGAGCCTTCGAATCTGTGTGGCTAGACGGACTAATATTTAAATTAAAAAAATTAAAATTTGATGACGATATCATATTCATGCTATTGGATATGCTATATGATAGAAATTTTATCACCTCAACGGGAGCTGAAACGTCCACTAATATATTTCATATACATAATGGTCTACAACAAGGAACCATTAATGCACCGATACTGTTTAATATTTATACGAGCGATTTAATAACTAACGAAATCTTAAACTCATCAAACGTGCAAACAATAGCGTATGCAGACGATGTTGTAGTTTACAGTGGTGCTAAACGAATAGACACTATAAAACATAATATTCAGTCAGCTGTTAATTTCATCACAGCATTTTTAAAACATGGCGAATCGAAATTAACGCAAATAAATGTGAAACGATTCTATTCCGTCGACCATACCAATTCGCAACGGGCGATACAAAGAAAAATTGGAAAACATTTAAGGTTAAAATCAACGAAGTATATCTGATACAGAAGAAAATAGTGAAATATCGCGGAATAAATCTGGATCGGTTCTGTTACCTCACAGAACACATTAACATACAACTTGGAAAAGCCAAACAAGCTATTTCGATGAACAAAAAGATTTTCTATTCCAAATACTTAGATTCGAAAGTGAAGAGAATTTGTTACCAAATACTGATTCGACCCATCATAACATATGGTTGTCTAATCTGGTATGATTGTTCCGCTAGCTATATGGAACGAATAAGAAAATTCGAAAGATGTTGTATACGGAGATGTCAAGGTGAATGGCGAAATGCTAGATCTGGTTACATAAAGTATATTTCAAACCAAACACAATACAATAATTTTGGCATAGAAAAAATCGACTTATACATTATAAAATTAACCAGAAATTATTTGGCACGAACCACGATTATAGGCACAAACTCTTTAATTTATGGACCACATCACACAGCAGAGATAATGGTACGAGACAGTATCCAAAATAATAAAGTTCCCGGTCCAGAGGCATTTATGTATCTGGATAATATTGGGTATATACAAAACGATGATTAAATACCAACAATTTACCATGTGAAAAGGCAACCAAACGAGAAAGGATTCAACCCCGTCAAATTCGATAATCCGGAAGCATACACAAGATATAGTACCGCTTTTAAAAAATTAAACGATCAAAAGTTCATCGAACAAAAGCAAAAATACTGGTGGTTGCAACTTCAATAATATTAAATTAGGTTAAGTTGTAAATAGTTGTATATATGTATGTATGTAGTATGGGGGAACGAAATTTATTTGGCAATGTTTTAATTGCTAACTTTTTTGCCAACCAAAATATTAATTTAAGTTAATTTAACTCGATTTGGTAATAGAAGGTTAAAACCCTAAACAAAATTGAAAACAAATGTGTCCTGAGAATCTATTGTAGGATCAGAGGATCTCAAAATTTATAAAATATTATTAATATTTCTTGTAATATTCTTATATTATCTAAAAAAATTGTTAACGAGCAAAGCATAATAAAAAGAATCATATTAAAAAAAAAAAAAAAAAAAAAAACCCTAAAAGATACTACATTAAACAAATAAAATACACAGGTGTACCTTTCAATAATATTCGTGTTGAACAACAAATTAAAGAATAGGAACAAAATGTTCTAGAATACAAGAAACATCAATTCAGAATGGATCCAATAAAATATAGTGGATTAATTTGTGCTAATCTAGATTTGGTTTAATACCATTGAACTACACAAAGACGCGTTGAATGAGTTATTTTATGATTAACCGATTCCATTTAGCTTTCGTTTCTATAACTTTTTATGCCAGAAAATCGTTCTATCAACGGTCTTTGTTGTTCATTGAAATTGGACCAGTTCTCGATTAGCGCAAGTCCAGCTACACCATTTTTCGGGTGGCAATGATCATGTGGAATGAAATATGCAATCTGAATTGATAACTTTCTTGGATTCTAGAACATTTTGTTTCTATTGTTTAGTCTGTTGTTCAACACAAATATTATTGAACGATGTACAATGAATTTTGTTTGTTTAATGCAGTATCTTTTAGGGGCTAGTTTGTTGTTCCTTAATTTAAAAATGAAAATTTATGAAAATTATATTTCTATGATAAGCACAAGTTTTGACAGTTTAGCCGCCTTTGACAAATGCTTAAAATGGCTTTTAATTATTTCTATTTTTTTCTACAAATCGGGTTTTATTTTTATCGTCTTTAAGGCGAAATATGAAAATTCCTTTGCCGTTTTCTCGGTTCTTGGACTATTTGCATTTAGGACGAGCTGTGGATAATGGGGCATCGTCTTGTTGGAATCACATTTTCTCTGTAGGCCTAGATCGGACACAAGAAATTTTCCAACATGTCCCGATAGCGTCCACCAATAACTGTTACAGCATTTTCTCTAGCATCCTCAACGAAATATGGCCCATTGATGACGCCGGCCTAAATGGCGAACCGTATCAAGTGACGGCTTTCAATGTCCGACTAGCCGCTATTCTGTTTATTAACCAAGCCAGTCAAGTCAAACTGCGATTCGTCACTCATAATGATTTTTTGGCAAAAATGGTAGTCGTGTGTACCGAGCTGTAAAAACAGACCGAGGACTTCAATCTCGCCGCCGTTCATTTTCATTTCCCAGAATTTTTCGTGTCAATTGAATTTTATACGAGTAAAAATACTAATCCTCTTTGAGAATTTTTAACAAACATGATGGAGACATTCCCAATTCTTGTGTACGGCGTCTTCAATAGGTACTTGGACAACAATCTGGATCACTGCATCAACTTTTTCTGGTATACGTTGGTTACATTGTCGCCAGCCTTTACTTTATGTCACAGGGTATGCAAATTTTAAGGTCAACAAACTCAACTCTCCTTTTTTCACCATCGATAACGATTATGGTCAGCTGCTAAATAAGGTTTTTCTCTAATAGCCGAAGCACATTACAATATACCCCTAAAGTATTCCACGGTTCATGTTATTCTGAAAACTGGTCATTTGCCTATATCTCAATAATGAAGACTAGATCCGACATGGTGCTCAATATTTTCCAAAATCGATCTCATCAGAGCATATCACTAAATTCCCATCGCCCCCGAGAATGTACAAAAAACGGCAATCATGGTTCAATTTGGCCTTTTCGATTTTTCGATGAGTTTGCCAAAACATTAAGAGCTAAAATGGCGTTTTCGTTCCGAACTCGGTTGCTTTGGACAGTTATAAAATCCCTCCTAATGGATTTCTGTCTTCACCTGAGTTCAGAATCAATTCATGCCATATTATGGAAACGCTTTCTACCAAAATTCGTTATAACGCTCGCCTATTTGAAGCCCATAAACATCTTTTGGTCCGACTAATGCCAAGACGCATTTTTAAAAGTAAAAACTGAATTGGGTACAATCGCGTTATTAGCACATCCACAGAATGTCGCTAAGTTCAGTAATACGACCTCATCGAATACCGCGGGTTGAGCTGTTTTACAGCAATTAAATAACAACTGTTGGGGACCCCTGCGATTCTACTCGAAAAAACTCTCGAATTCTGAACATCCATTAGTGAAACAATTTAAATATTTCGTCGTAGGTCGGAACGTTAAGATTTACACCAACGATCAACGAACGTTACTATTTTTACCACTGATATCCATGTGAAGAGTAAAATTAACGTCGTCGCGGACACACAGTCCCACACGACCAATATTGAAACTTCGCAATCAGACGAACAAATGACGATCGAATCAGACTATCACATAACTATACAGGCACAAAAAGAAGACATAGAACTTAAGAATTTACTGCTTGGTTGCGCATATCGTTCTAGCTACAAATACAAACTGCAGCTTTTTAAAATTCCTGGCTTTCAAATCTATTGCGTTAGGGCGCGAATACTTTGATATGTGACACAATTTTTCAAATCTAAGAATTCGCGCAACAAATTGACAAATTGATTGCTACTCGATACTTCTGGCCTAATATAAACAAAGACATGAACCATTGGGCAAAATCTTGTTTATCCTGCCAACAGTCGAACATCCAAGGACATACCAAGGCGCCAATTGAACCCTGGTCGGTTCGAACATATTCATTTGGATATAGTGGGTCCCCTTGCGCACCATCCGAGGGATATACTCACCTTTTAACCTGTATCGACTGATTCATTCGATGGTCCGAAAGATACTGAATTGCCGATATTATGACAACATAAACTATTCCCACAAGATTCGTCAACGGTCGTGTCACTCAATATTGCAACCGACTTCTTGGCTCACATCGGATATGCACAATATCATCTTATCTATGATTGAATGGCATGGTCTACAATTTTGCACAATACATTGGAGCTAATAAATTCTAATCATCCTATTACGATTTCGTGCAACGGTGCAAGAAGATCTTAAGTGTTCACGGGTTTATAAAAAAACCATCAAGATACCCACTCTTTATAGAAAATCCTTCTTCTCCTCTGTCATTAACCAACCAATTTGGCATTACGATGCAAAGTCCGACGACTTTAGTACCCCGACACCCACGACACAACGACATATATGATCTAAATTTGCTCGACCCTTGCGACTTTTTCTTTGTAAGACCCATTTTGTAAGGCCCTTATATAGCCATTTGAGGATTAAAAAAATCAGTATCTTTCGACCAATTAAAACCGGCCTACGGAATACTGTGTTGTGTTCTATGGAGCGAATTACTGCTTAAAGAATACGTTAATATGCGTACAAATTATGGATTAAATTATCTACTCCAGACTTTATATCGTTTTTCGAACTAAGAGTATTGCAATGGATAAATTATCGAAAATATTTTTCCAAGCAAACGATAAAAAAACTTCAATTAAAAAAATTCAGTAATTGACAGAATGACCGCGCGCTTTAAAAATCGATGGCAGTGCGAAAACAGGCTTTGACATATATCTTCAAAATCGATGCTCGTAGCGCTCGAGCGTACACAAAACGAGAAATAGTTTTGAAGAGTGCGACCAGTGTGGAAAGCCACCTAAACGGAAGGCCATATTACAACTTCAGTAAAGCGGGCAAAGTGAACTTGGATTTATACTTTAAAAATATCAACTGAAGGCGGATTCAGTGTTGCGTTCCTCCGTTCCTTCTGAAATTTTTTTAAAGCAATTTCATTGGTTAAAAATGACGTTTTTTCTCTTGTGAATTTTTTTCATCAACTTGGTTTAACTTTAACTTTTGTGCTGAACGAACATGGCAAGAAAGAGATAGCATGATATTTAAATGAAAGAGACGACAATAAAATCCTCTAATCTAATGTCAAGCAGCTATATTTTCAAAATATTTACAAAAACGAAAAAGCTCCTATGGAAGCTGCCACTTCCGGTGGACCGATCTCGGCTAAAAATCACTGGGATCTCCGAATTAATGAAAAAGCTTAATTGTGAAATTTCATTCTGATCGACCGTCTGTGCTCTAGAAAGAACACATACATTTAGTCTGTAGGCATACACACAAGCAAACACACAAGCCCACACGAAATAGCGAAAAGTGAAAAAGAACGCTTTCGCTTTAATTGAAATGTCAGTCGCAATTCAATTAGTTACGTAGCTTCCTTATCTTTTTTGTTATACCTTGCAAAATTGATGTACATATTTCACATTCAAGTACCGAGATTATTAATTAATTTTTTTCCTTATAGTCTATTAAAACCACATATAAGTAATTTAATTAAAAAATTTATCTTATTTCGATTTTTTGTTGGAAAATTTTGTCGTCAGTTGGAAAAGTGTTTAAATTACTTCTATTAGTTAATTCAATTTGTGTTAGATTTTAGTTTGGAAAAATTAATAAAATTACAGAAGAATTACAATTTAGGTTATGGATAGGTTTGAGTAAGGTACATAATGTGTAATGAAAGCTTGTTGTGTAGTAATTCTCCCATTATGCACTTAATTGCAAGACTATTGCCGAATTATATAGAAAATGAATTGGTAATACGAGTGTGTACGAAATTAGATTTTCAAAGTATTAGATAAATGCATTTCGATTCACATAATCGAAAAAAGCGCACAATAAAAGCTTCGTTCTTTGTTCCAAACATAATTTTTCTTTGTTTTTCCCCAAATTTTTCTCAATATATGTATGCGATATATGTGAATTGCATGTATACGATTTTATTGTGTGCTGTGCTGTGTGCCACAAATAAACTAAAAATTGGATGCTGAACAAACTTGAAAGTTTTATTAGTTATAGTAAAAAAAAGTACTAGCTATATATAGTTTAAATTAGTTTTTTTTCGTCGCTTTTCTAAATAATTTGTGTTATTTTTCAAAATAAATGTCTTTTACGTTGGTAAGAAAAGAAAAATAACAAGCTCGTATAATATGTATACACAAGAAGATTGATAATACCATAATTGAATTGGTTTAGATCTAGGATACAACAAAGTTTGTGATATGCGGTGTGCTTGTAATTTATATCTCCCATATAAGTTGAATAAACTACTTAACCATGTAGATTGTTTGATGCTGTGATGTAATAAAAAAAAATTTAATGACTTCAATGACTCGATGTACCTGTTTATGGCGCGCGCTTGTCTCATAAAATTTCCAAATGGCAAATAACAATAAACTCATATTTTCTTGTCAACATACAAAAAGATTATGTTGATATCACACTGCGCTTTTCCATAAATTTTCAATATTTTCCGGTATTAAAAGCCCACACCAATTCAACCGCGCACGTCCCCCAATGTATTCTAAAACCGCTTACAGACAAATTCACCTCTCCTGATATTTTATTTTAATATGTTTGTTTGTAAATTGTTTGTTGTTGTTTGTGCTTGTATTTTTTGATTCGTCTTACAGAAAAATTTATGTAAGTCGATTTACATGATTTATTCGTTATGTCATATTTGATGATGAAAAACAAACAATAAACGACATGAAAAATAGAAAATTTACTTAGACTTGATTTTGAGCTTTTATGTGTTATTGTTCCACTTTTTGCACGACATCGTTTTATTTCTGTTTTTATTGTTTTGCATATTTTTGTCGTAAAAAAAATTATTGCTGGTGATTGGACAACCAAATTGTTCTCACAAGAATGAAAGTCATCGTTAAAATGTTTCTTCAAGTATACGCTTAAACGAAATGTTTTATTTATTTGGGTCTATATAGTGTCATTTGGGATGACAAACAAACAATTTTTACAGCTTAATATATTTGAGCTTAAACGGTTTGATTTCATTTGTACTTTATCATCTTACACTGGTAAGAGAGAATACACGATACGTAATTTGTAAAACAAAAATTGAACCTACCGGATTTGTGGTAAAAATTGTCCTCTTTAAATTTAACAACACCAAGATCAACCGTTGTTAAAAATTTACATTGCAAACATTTAAAAAAGCTCCTACGCAAGTTGCCACTTCTGGTACACAGATGTTCACATTTCATTCCACCACTTAGTATGAAGTTTTAATCTGAATAGTCAATCCGTCTGGTCCATCGATCTCGGTCATAAATCATTATCAAGTTTCATCCCAAAAATTCAATGCGCTTGGGCTGTACCGTTCGAATCCTGATAGGGACAGGATTTCCGCTTAAATTTTGAAAAAATGATCTGGGCCGATATTGTTGCAAATTTTATTTTAAAACTTTTGGTTCACATCAGTTTTTGTCGTAAATGGTGTACTTTTCGTAATATTTGCAAACAACAAAAAAGCTCCTATGGAGGCTGGCCCTTCCCGTGAACCGGTTTCACCCAAAAAGTACTGGGATCTTCTAGCTTATGGAAAAAGCTTAAGTATGAAGTTTCATAGCGATCAATCAATCCGTGTGGTCCGAAGATAACCTACGGACATTTTTAGTCGAATTCGATACGTCATGTTGTATATGTTCTTGTATTTTACTACATGTATACGAAATGGTTTGGGTCAGTAATCGAGCAGCGAGAAAAACATTAGAACAAAAATAGACAAGAGGTTTGGTATATTTAAGTCAACTTCAAACACGAAATAATTGAAAAGTTAATTGAAATAAAGGTAGTAGTCACTTAAACTGAGGCACCTCACACCGTCATTAATTCTTTGTTTTTGTTATCTTTGACATCTGTTCTAGGGACATGCACTCCCAACTCTTTTGCGGTTTACTATTCACGCCCTATTTTTATGGCTTTGCCGGCTAATTTGAGAACGTATGGCTATACCATCTGCAAATTGCACAACTTCATGTCAGCCTGTCGTACTGGCATAGAAGATAGGTCAGCCGATGAGCTCTGCACTTCGAAAGGGGTCTTAGTTTTGTTCATTGTCATCATTGATCGTAATCTTGTGATGAAACATCATTTATCGGGATTCAAACCCGCCACCTCCCGAACCAAATGCCAAAGCTTTGACCACTGTGCCGTTTGGTCAGTGTCATTATTTTTAATTGATTAATAAGTATTGATTTTTCCAATACTCCAGGAAATGAAACTTTCGGCGATGTTAACGTTATTGATGCATGAACCGGTCCTGAGTGCTTATAATGCAAACATGTAACCTCTACTTTATTTGGTAATATATACCTATACCAAGGTTAAATTATAACATATGTCAAATCATTTGTATGATTTACTCGAAATTGTTGTAAATAAAACCTCGCATGCTGCAAACATTTTTTATTTTACAATTTCATCATTCCACTAGTAGCTGATCGACAGTTCTTGCGGAATAGATGCATTTTTTGTCCTCGATGCACACGCTGTAAGTTTGGCAGCACGAAAGAGTAAAAGAGCTCTTAGTGGCGGTTGTTTTTGAAAAAACCCTATAAGAAAATGGATGTATATTGTCCAATATATGAAGCAAGTTAGGAAGGCCATAGCTGCCACTTCAGGCTTGCCGTGATAAAAGATGTCAAGTTAACATCTTGTGCCTGCCACGATATTTGACCCTGCATAAAAATCTGTATATAATCCTAGATGAAGTTTGGTCTGGTGCTAGACTAGAAGTAGTCGCCAGGAGGAGTATATCCTCTGCAGACCTACAGCGATATCTGAAAAATCTGATTATACATCAGTCATCAGTGGCTGATTCTACATATCGCTGAGGGGCGAGTTGAGGGTGACATCTTGAGGGCTCTAATACCAGTAGGGATAACAACCTTAATGCTTGAGAAGCTAGAAACACTCTCTACAGACACAAAGTTGTCGACTTCGATGGGATTATCGTGTAGATACTTGGAAAAGTCACAGTCAGAGAAGGACTCGGCTACAACTGTGGTGGATGTTGAGTAAATGAGCAAACCTAATGTCGAGGTTCCTACAAATTTACCTCCATCACTCCAAGCCATAGGTTGCGCTTATGCTCAAACTAAGACCAGACGTGATGGGCATTGCTCTAGTAAAATTTGTTTCTATATTCTTGCTAAGTAAAATCTAAATATCTTTCTGTTATGAAATTACAGAAGCTTAGGTGTGGTCACAAAAAATATTGAGATGGATGATGAAAATCTCTGGCTAATACCAAATTATCTTCTTCATAATAGGGAATATATCCCACATGTCATTTTAAGATTCTCATTAAAGAAGGGTCAAAACGATAAAAACCAAAGGCATGTTGGGAAGCAATGCAAATTCACATCACGCAATTTGAGTAAGCACTGATACAAATGAATGAGGTGACTCCTTAATTTTATTGTTAGTACTATCTTATGTATATGCAATATTGGCTGTAAACCATCATGTATAACTAGAAATAGACAAACTAGACATTACACTTGTCTCAGATACCATTTTTGATATTTTCGTGATTTGGAAGTCTCGGAGGATCATTTCTTTTCTAATCCCACTTGAATTAGAGACAAAACCCATAAACAACCTAGCAATAGAAACAGGAGGAAAACCGACTGGGATATCTTTAGAAATATTCTAAGAAATTCACTACCGATACGGGTTTCAAACCCCTTGATTCTACTGAAGAGCTCCCTGCTTAGCAACCCATCATTTGATGCCCTTAATAAGGCCATATAGGTGCGTGTCCTCCTAGTAGACTAGGAGAACTCTGGGTAAAACTCGAGAACCGTGGTAGTCGATACGACCTCAAAACTCCTAAAAAACTGCAGGAGGCTGTTTAGAAGAGCCAATGAAACTGAAGCTGCTAAGGAATTGGACTGTTAAAAGGAATTCCTCTAAACATACAAATACGAATTAGGAAATGATAAAACAAATGCCTTCAGGCTATACTGTAACCAATACAGGAGTCCTCTGTGATATTTAGGCTGCGTGAAGTAATATCTCTAAATCCCACCACTCCCAATTTTCTCCAACGCTACTACGAAAAACTCATTTTCCAGGTAGCTTTGACTATGTGCCACAAAAGCCTATAGGTATAAGATAGTCGCAAGCATTGTAAGCCAGGTTATAAGGAGGATCCTGTGAGCTTTTTATAGCTCTAAGCCTTATAAGTAGATAGGACATAATCGTACCCTGGCTAGCTGGATCAAAGTAAATGTAATATTTATACTTTCTGCGGGAAAAAATTCTCAATGCAGTTCCAAAATCATAGACCTATAAGTTTAATCTTGTCCCTACTAAAAATTTTGAGAAGACAGATGACTATAATTAATGGCTTCAATTAAGAATTCGATTGCAAGGAGAAATCTATGGAAACTGCTTTTAAAACCTTTATTGTCCTATCGAGAAATGAGAAGAGAAAATAATCTGGCACGAGTACGAACCTCATAGTGCCGATGCCAGTCCTTTAGTGCAACCACTCTAACCTAACCTAATCTTATGCCACATAATAATTTGGCTTTTGGCAACTTTTAATTCTACAGCGTTTTGAAGTAATTGAGCGTCTTTTATGGATGAAATGACTATAATAAAAAAATTATTAAATTTTATAGTTCGTATGCCCCAGGGGTAGTCCATGATGAGCAAATATAATAAATTAATTTACTATAGGCTTACTGAGCCAGAAAGTATGCGAATGGAAATAGTATATTAAGAGTTCTAATTAGCTATGAGGAGTCGAATTAACTTCTGTGAAGTAGAAATAAATTTGATAACGAAGATTCATTCATCCAATCTAACAACCTTCTTTCATTAAAAAATTAAGCATCGCTGGAGACTAGAGTTACTAGAGCTGTAACTGGCTATTTGTACCTGTACAGTATCAACCAAAAATGGTACGCAATATAATCAGCCATAACAAGTCCTGCGATGGTCGTCGTAAGAAAAATCTTCGTGTAAAATGGTTGGCTTGAAAAAATGGTTGGAAAAATGGTATGAGATCACACGCAGAGAAATAATTGGTCATATTGACCAAAAAAGTAAGATAACTTTACCAAAAAATTGTTAGAAACTCAATTTACTTATTGATTGGTAAATATTATAAAAGTTAAATAGTAAAATTAACATAGAGAATAGTAAAATAATTAAAAAAATAAAAAATTTAGTTTACTATTGTGTAAGTAAATTCAACCAATATATATGTAGATTTTACTACAATATAAAGTGAAATATGAATAGCATTTTGGTAAAATTAACCGAACGATTAAGTAAAACCGACAACCATTTAAAGTTAATAAAACCCACACTATAAAAATAATAGGGTAAAGTCTACAACAAATATAAGTAAATGTAACTTAAAATCTATATTTATTTGAGCCTACGTAACTCAAAGTAAACTTCACAAATTTTGAAATGTGAAATGGGGTCATTTGTATGATAACAAAATATTTGTTATCACGTCGAGATGAGGTCTCATCTTTTCAAAACTGATGAGGTAAACATTTTGAATCTTTTTAATTAAAAGATTCGATATCCTCATCAGATTATGTAGTTATCAAACTAATGTTGTTTAAAATAATGTTTATACTTCATGAATTTAAATGAAGCGAATTATATTGAAAATGCAATAATAATTGTTACCTATCGCCGATGTAAATTTAACACACCAATTTGTAAACTTTACATTGCAAGAGTCAATTTTTGTTGAAATATTTATTTTACATTGTAGATTAGTAAAATTAGCATGTCTCTCGGTTAATTTTACAAATCTAATAGTATTTTTCAAAAAATAATTTATTTTACGAAAATTATTATTTTACTTTATCAATTTAGTTGAATTAACAAAGCATATGTTAACTTATATTATAAAGAGTAGGATACATTAACTACAAAATAGGTTGATTTTACATTAACAATTTTCGGCTTTTTTATAGACAAATATTATTTTCTATGACATTCACAATGTTTGAGACCTTTCGGGCCACCAAAAAAAGAGGTCATTTACTTACAATATCTCTACCACAAAGTAGAAAATTCATTCCCCCCCATTTTTAACCCCAAGGGTACTTGTGTGTTCAAAGCCACACAACCCTTTACAAAAATGTGAACTTCCTCAAGTTTCCTCTTGGTAGTTTGGTTTCGTACTGATAAAAATTGGTCTACTCATCAGGTTGCAACGACCAAACTACAAAAATTTATCTCTTGCTTCACATCAATAGTATGAAACAAGAACACGTCGATTTAGCGAATTATACCACTAAATCAGAAAACTTTTGGAACTTCTCATTTTTATATGTGTGTATTAAGCCCACACTAATATAAATTAAGAAATTTTAAATTCGTCTGTATTACTTTAACAATTTTCGGCTTTTTTATAGACAAATATTATTTTCTATGACATTCACAATGTTTGAGACCTTTCGGGCCACCAAAAAAAGAGGTCATTTACTTACAATATCTCTACCATAAAGTAGAAAATTCATTCCCCCCCATTTTTAACCCCAAGGGTACTTGTGTGTTCAAAGCCACACAACCCTTTACAAAAATGTGAACTTCCTCAAGTTTCCTCTTGGTAGTTTGGTTTCGTACTGATAAAAATTGGTCTACTCATCAGGTTGCAACGACCAAACTACAAAAATTTATCTCTTGCTTCACACCAATAGTATGAAACAAGAACAC
This sequence comes from Nephrotoma appendiculata, assembly GCA_947310385.1. Classification (NCBI taxonomy): domain Eukaryota; kingdom Metazoa; phylum Arthropoda; class Insecta; order Diptera; family Tipulidae; genus Nephrotoma; species Nephrotoma appendiculata. Next base: position 44,798,455 of record OX371224.1, on the reverse strand, counting down.
GTCGATTAAGCGAATTATACCACTAAATCAGAAAACTTTTGGAACTTCTCATTTTTATATGTGTGTATTAAGCCCACACTAATATAAATTAAGAAATTTTAAATTCGTCTGTATTACTTTAACAATTTTCGGCTTTTTTATAGACAAATATTATTTTCTATGACATTCACAATGTTTGAGACCTTTCGGGCCACCAAAAAAAGAGGTCATTTACTTACAATATCTCTACCATAAAGTAGAAAATTCATTCCCCCCCATTTTTAACCCCAAGGGTACTTGTGTGTTCAAAGCCACACAACCCTTTACAAAAATGTGAACTTCCTCAAGTTTCCTCTTGGTAGTTTGGTTTCGTACTGATAAAAATTGGTCTACTCATCAGGTTGCAACGACCAAACTTCAAAAATTTATCTCTTGCTTCACACCAATAGTATGAAACAAGAACACGTCGATTTAGCGAATTATACCACTAAATCAGAAAACTTTTGGAACTTCTCATTTTTATATGTGTGTATTAAGCCCACACTAATATAAATTAAGAAATTTTAAATTCGTCTGTATTACTTTAACAATTTTCGGCTTTTTTATAGACAAATATTATTTTCTATGGCATTCACAATGTTTGAGACCTTTCGGGCCACCAAAAAAAGAGGTCATTTACTTACAATATCTCTACCATAAAGTAGAAAATTCATTCCCCCCCATTTTTAACCCCAAGGGTACTTGTGTGTTCAAAGCCACACAACCCTTTACAAAAATGTGAACTTCCTCAAGTTTCCTCTTGGTAGTTTGGTTTCGTACTGATAAAAATTGGTCTACTCATCAGGTTGCAACGACCAAACTACAAAAATTTATCTCTTGCTTCACACCAATAGTATGAAACAAGAACACGTCGATTTAGCGATGTATAATTAAATTTCCGGATCGATTTAACTTTACTTTTAAAGTGAACAATTTATAATTTTTATTTATTAATTTTATTTTACAAAACGGACGATGCAATTCGTTTTCTGGTTGAATTTATAATGAACGATTTGTTCTAAAAAATGACATACCTAAATTTTATTGGAAGCTCGAAAAAACACCATTCCAATACAATAATAATATTACAGTGCAGTGTCGTTTCGAACTTGGAATAAATTATAGGTTTACAAACACATCCAATAATTTGACGTTAATATTCAATACAATAAAATGGAGGCTAAATGTTTACATTATGAAATCAAGATAAGTAGAATAAAATTATTATATTATAATTAAATATTATCTAAATTTTATGTTTTAGATCATCTATATAAATTAAATTTATCATGGGATATACTACATATTTACAAGGGGATACTCATTGAATCAACATACATCATGAAGTTGTGTAAGCTATACACATACAAGGAAATTGAACTGGGAAAGGCATTCCATTAATCGGTAAGTAAATTATTATAATATACGTATGAACTTAATTAAATTAATCTAATTACATTTCAGATGACTACATATATTAATGAGGGACGACCCTCGGATGGTAATATTAATAACTCAGCTGTAGTGTTGGGTTCGACGATAAATTGGTGGTGGTTTTCTTTCAGGCGATGATTTATGTATTCCAGGTGACAACAAATGTATTTCAGGAACTCGTAATTTGATTTTAGATTGAACATACCGCCGCCGTTGACTCAATTGAGTCAATATTGGGTAAGAAGCACAATTTACTTATCGGTCGTTTGAGAATGCGGCCCCCGGGTAACTTGAGGGATACAATACGAGTGAGTTGATCCTGGCCGGGATGCATTTCGGATATTCTGGCGATGGGCCATTTGGCTGGGGGCAACTTCGGATCTCGTAGGAGTACAAGATCTCCTTTTTCTAACTGGTGGTTCACCTTGTACCATTTGTAGAATGTATTCAGCGAGGTAACGTATTCTTGCGACCACTGCTTCCAGAATCCCTGCATCATTTGCTGGATCAATTGCCACCGGTTCAGATGGGACATTTTAACTGGGTGTAGACTGGGTTCGGGTAACATCGTTAATGGCTGGGTGATTAAAAAGTGAGCTGGGGTTAATGGGTTCCAATCCTCTTCTTGTAAGTCTCCCAACGGACGAGAATTTAATAACGCTTCGATTTGCTTGATGATTGTCAGAAATTCCTCGTACGTCAATACAACATCCTTAATAACGCGGCGTAGGTGGTATTTACATGATTTCACGGTAGCCTCCCATAGGCCACCGAAATTGGGAGTGGCAGGTGGGATGAAATGCCACTGAATATGGTTATCTTTGCACCAATCATCTACTTGGGATTGCTGGACTTCACTCTTAAATTGGTTATAAAGATGTTTAAGTTCTCTACTAGCACCCACTAGATTACTGCCGTTGTCGCAGTAAATGTGTTGTGGCAGGCCCCGCATTGCACTAAAACGTTTTAGCGCGGCGATGAACAATTCGGAGCTCATATCCGATACAATTTCAATCGTGGTGGCTTTGGTGGCCATACAAACAAATATTACTATATAGGATTTATAAGATTTGGCACCTCTACTCCTATACGGTTTAAGATTAAATGGACCAGCTAGGTCGATACCGACCTCGATGAATGGTCTAGCTGGTGGGTTCACACGGCAGCCGGGAAGCTGACCCATAAGTTGATGTTCCAACTTGGTATTAAAGCGTCTGCAGGTGATACATAGATGGATAATCCGGCGTATAACGTTTTTTGCTCTAAGAATGGCAAACCGTTGTTTTAAAATGGTATGCACTAATTTGTGACTGGCATGTAAATTCCTGTGATGTATGTCCCGGATAATACCTTCGGTGATAACATGGTTGCTTGGCAATATTATGGGGTGCTTAGCATCGTGAGCCATAGGAGCGTTCTCCAGACGTCCTCGCATTCGCAGCAGTCCGTGGTTGTCGATATATGGATAAAGATAAAAAATGTTAGATTTATTCGGTAATAATTTATGATTTAGTAATGAGTTAATATCGCTTTTATAACCTTGATGTTGGACAAATCGGTATAGGCAATATTCGGCATTTATAACCTCCTCTACAGATAAGTGTTTACAAGACCTTCGGTTTATTCTTCGGGTTTGGAGGATTGTCTTGAATCTCAGAATGTAGGCTAAAATACGGGTTAAGGTTCTTATATTTGAATATCTAAGGCATAATTTCTCGAGAACATCAAAGCCTTGCGAAATTGAGACTAAGTTTGAAATGACTGGGATGGTATCGTCATGTACTCTTATTGGCGAAGCCGGATAAACGAGAGGATTTTCGTTTAAAAAATTGGGACCTCGTATCCAAAGGTTATCGGTTACAAAAATATTTGGTGTAACACCTCTTGTTGCTTTGTCCGCTGGGTTCTCGTGGCTCGGTACGAAATGCCATTGCGTTGGGTTAGTAGAGGACATAATTTCAGCAACTCGGTTTGCTTGAAATGTCTCTAGAGTTTTCGGAGGTTTTGAGAGCCACTGTAGAACAATCGTTGAGTCGGTGTACAAATGAATAGATGCATTTTTCGACAGTTGGAGCGAATCTACTACTAATTTTAGCAATCGTACCAGTAATGTGGCGCCGTTTAGCTCCAGTTTTGGTATTGTGAGGGTTTTAATGGGAGCTACTCGCGTTTTGGCTATGACGAGATTAGTTTTAACAGCTCCATTAGGGGAGATAATCCGCGAGTAAATGGTAGCTGCATAAGCATCCTTCGACGCATCGGAGAATCCGTGCAGTTCCACTTCATCGGTTGTACCTAGCCATCTTGGAAACCTTAAGCGAGCTAACACTTCCAGCTGTTCTCGTAGCAACAGATAATCATCCAAGGTATTTGATGGTAATTCATCATCCCAGCCAATGCCTTCCAACCATAAGGACTGGAATAAAATTTTAAAACCAATCGTAACGGGTGATAAAAGCCCCAGCGGGTCGTATATACGTGAAGTTTCAGACAAATATAACCTTTTAGTAATCTTAGTTGGTGCTGCTGGCAATGATACCTTGAAACTGAAATAGTCTTCTAGAGCATTGTACTTGATTCCCAATATCGAAATTATTTGTTTATTATCTGTAACTTCCCATGCTGACATTTCGCGACTTTCCGGTGGAATATTTTTTAGTAGCGATGGGTGATTTGCCGACCATTTTCGTATATTAAATCCACCACAATTGAGCAGTTGTATGATATCACCCTGTAACTTTATTGCTGACTCAAGACTATGACTTCCACTCAATAAGTCATCCATGTAGAAATCCGCCTTAATGATCTTACTGGCTTCAGGATAGCTCTTCTCGTACTTATCGGCAAGATAATGTAATGAAGCGGTGGCTAGGAACGGTGCTGGCGATGTACCGTAGGTTACTGTCTTCAAACGGTATTGTGATAATTTCATACCTGGGTTTTCTCTCCACAGGATACGATGGTAATCTTTATCTCTATCGGAGATGGAAATCTGCCGGAACATCTTCTCGATATCCGCCGAAAAAATGTATCGATGCTTTCGAAAGCGTATTAGAAGGTTGACTAAGTTATCCTGCACGGTCGGACCGACCATTAAGTTGTCATTTAAAGAGTACCCATTGCTCGATTTCGCCGAAGCATCAAAAACTACGCGAACCTTTGTGGTTGAGCTGGACTCCTTTACAACCGGATGATGTGGTAAATAACATATTTGATTATTAGGCTTTGAAATTTCATCTTCCGGTATCAATTCCATATGATTTAATTTAAGGTATTCTTGCATAAATTTAACGTATGGCTTTCTCATATCTTCATCACGAACCAGTCTTTTTTCTAAATGTTGATATCTACGTTGTGCTTGCGTATAGGACTCCCCAATTCCAGGACGGTCGTTTTTAAAGGGTAACTGCACGACTATCTTATTTTGAATTTCGGATTCTTCTATTTTGGTAGTTGCGTTAAAGAACTTAACACAATTTCGTTCTTCGGCCGTCAATGCCTTGGGCAAAAGCACCTCTTCTGTCCGCCAAAATCTCTCGATAGCTACCTCTAACCGTTGAAGAGTTTCAGCATCAACATGAAGGCAGGTTTTACTGGTGGTGGAAATAGGTTGTTCAATGTCGTAGATAGTTCCCCCAACTAACCATCCGAGTTTAGAATTTTGTATATAGGGATAATCTGGTTTAGGTTGGGATTTGCCGTCTAACAAAATCTCAAAAAAAGTCTCACATCCCAATAACAACTCAACATCTGCTGTAAGATAATATTCTGGATCGGCTAACGGCCTATTGGCCCCAAAATTTAACAATCCTTTATCGAAGGATTCATGTGGTAATCTTGCCGATATTGATGGCAGGATGTAGGCTTCAACATTCATACAAAATAGCTGATTGATTGAAGATCGTAGTGTAATCTCGGATTTACCTCTTGAGATGCATAATCGCGATTGATTTATGGAACTAATTGTAATATCCGACTTTGAACGCGGGATTTTCAATCGGTTTATAAGACCTTCCGTAATAAAATTGTGCGTCGACCCCGAATCCAACAGAGCTCGACATTTTGTCCAATTCCCATATTTATCCTGTATGTCCAACCTTGCGGTAGGTAAAATAGGGATATTACCTTTGGTCGAACGGGCAACTTCTACTGTCTCCTTAATTGGCATTGGTTTCTCTAGGTCTCGACACCTCGGTACGGCCAACATCGTGGTAGCTGATTCGATACTACGAGGGGGAGTGGGCTGAACGGTATTTTGATTAACGTTCACATACGTATTCGGTGATACTTTATTATCTTGTGAACCCTCGGTTATTTGTGGGGTATGGATGTAATGCAACAAAGTATTGTGCCGTTTGGAACATTTTTGACAATGTTTTCTGCTTTTACAGCTCGTGATTAGGTGTCGATCAGTAAGGCAGTTAAAACAGCGGTTGGATTTGGATATGAACTCGCGGCGTGAGATACTGTCCATTGCACGAAATTTAGGACATTCGTATAGTATATGTGCTTCATTTTCACAAAGCGGACAGGGCGGTAATTGTATAGCGGTATAATATGAATTAATCGCTGTTGCTGGCTTGGGTGCAGCAAATCGTTTGGTTGTAGGCTCAGCGAGTGAATTCATTCTCTTACATAGAAATTCTAAGAATTCATCAATTGTTGGATAGTCGGTTTCAGCTGACTCGTATTTCCATAGCTGTCTTGTATCATCGTCCAATTTTTCGGCTGCTAACAGGATTAACCACGGGTCACGGTGCGTTGCTGGATCTCCGAGGGCCTTTAGACCTCGAATGGTTTCATCTAACGTATCATGAAGCTTAGTGATATTCAAAGCTGACGGTTTACTAAATTTTGGCGACAAAAGGAATTCGCGAATGTAACCTTCTACTATAGTCCGTTTTCTATCGTATTTTTTAACCAATCGTTTTAACGCTTCATAGTAACTTGCATCGTCCACACGGAAATGACAAACAGTTGTATATGCGGCTCCACGTAACTGCCCTAGGAGATATTTGAACTTCTGGGCGGATGATAGGTTTGTGTTCTCGTGGACCGTGGATATGTAAATATCGTAAAATGATTGCCATTGTTTCAAATTACCATCGAAAGTAGGGAGACTCAATCTCGGTAATTTGAAATCAGATCGAAAATTAATCTGGGTGGTATTCAAAGAAACCTCGGTATCATCAGGCGTCGGTATTGCGGACTTCGTCGAGAGTTGTCTTATAAGCACCTGCAATTTCGCAACGATTGAATAATATGCTTCGTCGAAAATATCCATATCCGAATTCGCTTCGGCATCCAAGTTAAAAATTTGATCTTCAAGTGAAATAAATTGGTTATACATATCATTCACTTTAGATAACCGAATTGCCAGTTCGTCATAAGTGGCATTTTCGCCTTTCGTATTCACAAAATTAGCAATCTTCGTTAACTGGCCTTTGATCACACTTTTACGTTTAGCTAATGCTTCCATGTCAATATGAGGTTGCAATATAATTAAATTGGTCAATAACTTATTTAATGTATTATAAACACAGCGCGAGCACACAGAAAATGGCAAACAACCACTCGAGATATAATTTTAATTTGACTATATTTTTAATATAAATTGAGGTTAGGGGATCAATTTACTTAAATAATTTGGAACGGCTCACCTGATTTTTATCCTGTACTCGACTTTCAAACCATGCGGTAAATGGCGGCTGGAAGATATGGCCACGCGATGTGGTCGTTGATTTGTAATTCCGTACTTGTATATTTTTTTGCCAACCGGAAACAATAAATACCATGCGATGAATGGCGGCTGGTATATGGATGCACGTTGAATAGTGGTTGATTTGTAATTCCGTACTTGTGTATTTGTCTGCCAACCGGAAACAATAAATACCATGCGATGAATGGCGGCTGGTATATGGATACACGTTGAATAGTGGTTGATTTGTAATTCCGTACTTGTGTATTTGTCTGCCAACCGGAAACAATAAATACCATACGATGAATGGCGGCTGGTATATGGATGCACGTTGAATAGTGGTTGCTTTACAATCCTCTACTTGAATTTTTCAACCATGCGGTAAATGGTGGCTGGTAGCGCGCGATGTATCGAATTGCAATCGCCTTCGTTTATAAAAATTACACTTTTAATGATTGCTATGGTATCGATCCGGCTCGAAGGACCAACAAATGTATAATTAAATTTCCGGATCGATTTAACTTTACTTTTAAAGTGAACAATTTATAATTTTTATTTATTAATTTTATTTTACAAAACGGACGATGCAATTCGTTTTCTGGTTGAATTTATAATGAACGATTTGTTCTAAAAAATGACATACCTAAATTTTATTGGAAGCTCGAAAAAACACCATTCCAATACAATAATAATATTACAGTGCAGTGTCGTTTCGAACTTGGAATAAATTATAGGTTTACAAACACATCCAATAATTTGACGTTAATATTCAATACAATAAAATGGAGGCTAAATGTTTACATTATGAAATCAAGATAAGTAGAATAAAATTATTATATTATAATTAAATATTATCTAAATTTTATGTTTTAGATCATCTATATAAATTAAATTTATCATGGGATATACTACATATTTACAAGGGGATACTCATTGAATCAACATACATCATGAAGTTGTGTAAGCTATACACATACAAGGAAATTGAACTGGGAAAGGCATTCCATTAATCGGTAAGTAAATTATTATAATATACGTATGAACTTAATTAAATTAATCTAATTACATTTCAGATGACTACATATATTAATGAGGGACGACCCTCGGATGGTAATATTAATAACTCAGCTGTAGTGTTGGGTTCGACGATAAATTGGTGGTGGTTTTCTTTCAGGCGATGATTTATGTATTCCAGGTGACAACAAATGTATTTCAGGAACTCGTAATTTGATTTTAGATTGAACAAATTATACCACTAAATCAGAAAACTTTTGGAACTTCTCATTTTTATATGTGTGTATTAAGCCCACACTAATATAAATTAAGAAATTTTAAATTCGTCTGTATTACTTTAACAATTTTCGGCTTTTTTATAGACAAATATTATTTTCTATGACATTCACAATGTTTGAGACCTTTCGGGCCACCAAAAAAAGAGGTCATTTACTTACAATATCTCTACCATAAAGTAGAAAATTCATTCCCCCCCATTTTTAACCCCAAGGGTACTTGTGTGTTCAAAGCCACACAACCCTTTACAAAAATGTGAACTTCCTCAAGTTTCCTCTTGGTAGTTTGGTTTCGTACTGATAAAAATTGGTCTACTCATCAGGTTGCAACGACCAAACTACAAAAATTTATCTCTTGCTTCACACCAATAGTATGAAACAAGAACACGTCGATTTAGCGAATTATACCACTAAATCAGAAAACTTTTGGAACTTCTCATTTTTATATGTGTGTATTAAGCTGAAAATTATTAAGCGAAAATTGTTAAAGTAATACAGACGAATTTAAAATTTCTTAATATAGTTGATTTTACAATTTTAGGTTTACTTATCGATTTGCGAAATATTTTTCGTTGCGTGCACGCATTGAAAACATCAACCTCAGGAATTTCACTGAAGACTTCCAACCAAGAAGTAGAGCTATCAAAAACGGCAATGGAGGTCTAAAAACAAACGTTAGAAGACATTAGTAGATTTCAAATTGGAAAGACATTCGGTCTCGGTATGGAATCCCGGCAGAATTGATTAAGGTCAGAGGCGCATCAAAATTCTACGATCTAATCGTCTTAATTTGGGACCCAGGAGAGCTGCCGGAGAGTGGAAGACCGAGTTGGAAGACTGTGTTTATATATCCGTTGCCCAAAAAAGGCGTCCGTCTTAAACTTTAAAACTATTGTGGAATAGGTCTGTTGAACACAGCCTATAAAGTGTTTGTTAACGTTGTAACTCTCGCCAAAAACCTTATTGGCAATGTGGTTTTCGTCATAACCAATCTCACCACTGACCAGTGTTTCACCATAAGGAGAATTTTAGGTTAAATGTTGGGCTGCCAGAACGTCTGGGTCTGTATCTAGAATTGTAATTGATAGAACTATATCAGCTTTTGAAGTAATATGCGGTGCTCGACGGGGAAATGCACTCATCCCAGTGCTATTCAATTTGGAACATGAACTCGTAGTATATAAAAGCAACATTGAAATCAGTCCAAATTCTTGAGTTTGCAGATGATATCGTGCTACTTGCAGAACTAGCGATATTAAGGATGAAGTTTCATACTCGATCGCTACGCAAGAAGACTTGGTTTGGAGGTGAACAGTAGCAAATCCAAAATGTTAGCACACTGACAAAAATAAATTTTGTTTAATTGATAAACTCTAATTTATCACCTCTTTATAAATTTGGTTTATTTATTTGATAAAAAATATATACGCGTGAAAAGTAATCTGTAGGAAACTAGTTAAAATATAAAAGGAGTTATAGGTTTGATAAACTTGTTATCAAAACAAAATTTAATTTATAAAATTTTACATTTGATGTAGCTTGAATAAAATATATAAAAAGTGTTCATATAATTTGAAAATCGGTTTTATTTTTGATATATTAATTTATCAGCTATTTAAATTTATTATAAATGTTGAGATTTAAACAAACTATAATAAAATGATATATGTATTGTTGTAATGATAAGTTCTAAATCACCAAATTTCTAATCTGTTTGCGTACTAACAACTTAAGGAATACAAAATAAATTTCAGTTGAGATGAATTCTTTATTCAAAATTGAAATTTCGTAGGAATCTCTGTATAGTATTCCTGAACATTTTCACTTTTTATGCTTTAATTGTTTAGAATATAAAATATCTGAAATGAGGTGGCTAAATACTTTAAAAGGTTTTATTTAACCATGGGACTTCATCAAATATCCACATTTAGTCAAATGTGTATGTATACTGTTTAGTATTTTTTCGTGTCGTGAAAATTCAAAATGATATATTAAAAAAATTAACATTTGTCAAGCTGCTAAACAATTTATATACACTCCTCCTTAATTCAATTAAATACATAGACGATTGGTCATTTTAAATCTTGCACCTACACTTTCCTAGCGTAACTATGACAGACAATCAAGGAGCATATAATGTACATATTCATTTTCCTGCCGATGTTAATTTTAGTTAATACCAGTTACTTTGAAAAAATATTTTTACTTCAAATTGTGACATACGATAACTATCAGAGTAAGGGTAATGATACTTTACTGCTTAATATAGTTTAAAATAGTATAGTAATAAGCAGAATACTTTATAGTAAATCTTTATTTAAATTGCGAAGTCTTCTTTATTACTAATATCGGCACCTCGTTTGACGAGTGATTATACTGAATTGAAATACAGTCCTAACTACTTTAATGATTCATCATCTGCATCTCTGATCATTAACCAACGATGGCTCCCATGTCAAGAAAGACTTTAAGTTGATTCATACGGTTTTGTAGGAGGGAAATTAGTTCGGTTTATTGCACCAATATTTGGCGTCCTGTGGCCTTGCTTCACGAATACTAGTTCTTAACCAAGCGTTTTTTAGAGCATTTCTGGTGTTTTTGATTCTCCTACCAATTTACAATACCGAACATTTACTGATGCGGTGACTGATATAGAAGGACGGATAAAAAGTACGGTTAATAATATTCCGATAGACCTACGAATATTGTCTTCCAATATGTAAAAGACAATGTCATTGCATTTCGATGCTGATATTCCAAGTAAAAATATGTTCGTAAGCCAACCCAATATATCGTACCTCGTAGAAATTATAGACCTTAACACAATACAGAAAATCTTTGCAAAGACCAACTAAGTTTATAGGTGGCGATTCGTTGCCATTGTGCACAGAAAATATTAATTAATGTGCCAGCGGTACATTTTCAATATATTGACGAAGAAATGTTGGTTAAAGCTTGTTCGAAGAAATAATTACTAGGCGTTATAAACTTTCACATTAAATTTTAAATAATAATAAATATTTTTATTTTACGGTGATGCTATATGTGTTTCCATCGTTGTTATATGTTGTATGTAGTTTACAATAGAATTTTGATCGGTAAATATTCAGACCCGTTGCATAGTTTAGCTAAGCTTGAGATACGTGATGCAGGCTATGCCTCTCTAATATTAAAAATAGAAATGGGGATATTGAATCCCTCGATTATGAATGAGTATCATAATTCACACTGGAACATAAATAATATTTTCTTTTTGGGAAAGATCAATAAAAAATTCTGTTTTAATCAAAGATCGAAACTATAACGAGAAAATGAAATACATCAGAGTACATTAACTAACATTGTTAGCATCGAAGTTATTGATGCGTTAGAAATAACTTGGAAATCAAACAATTTCAGTTCTCGGCGTCATTTATTACATAATTCTGCTATTATATAAATGCTTAATAATATTTGTATATTATTTATAATCTGTTTATATAATGTAAACACTCATCCTTTATTTTATTAAAGAGGATTATAGGTGTTACAAATGCACATAAACTTTTGATTGTTTGATAAATTAAGTTTCTAATTTTACGTACAAATTTTATGATTCGATACAAATTTTTATCAATTTTGGTTTTTAAAAGTTAATTTATCATATACAATCACGAGTTATCAAATATACAAAGATAATTAGCTATTTTACATAAATCACATTTTTACTTCATTCTGGAACAAGTGACGCTATAAATCGGTCTCAAAAATGTAAAGTATTATTAAGTTGTAATTAAATTGTGATAACAGTGATAAGATCTGATTAAAATGTGAAAAGTACTTATTAATAATGGTTACTATGAAAAAAGTAATGTTTGAATAAATATAAAAGAATATTTGTTGGTGTGTAAATTGTGTAAATTATAGTAAGGTTATAGTATCCATGTTTAATAAATTTGTGGTTGTTTACCAATGGAAAAAATGATAAAATAATAAATAACAATAATAAAATAATAAAATAAATAAAAATAATAATAAAATAATAAACAATAATAAATTTGTGGTTGTTTACGTGGAATACTTGTAAGAATTACACATACATGAGCTGTCTTGCTTTCGCAAAGCCGCTTAGCTTTATTAGATGCCAATTTTGGTTTTAGCATTATTTGTTCGTGAATTTCCAGTAACGGAAAATAATTGTTCATCATAGTTGGCTTTTATGTCAGTAGTAATTGTAATCCGAATCGGTTTTATAAAAATCTTTTTTTTTTAGTTTTATTTCAAACAACTCTACTTTAACCACTTGAGTGATTTGCCCGAGCGTGATTTGATTTCGATTATTTTTTTGATTTGCCCGAGTCGTGCTCGTGACTTGAAAAAAATTGAAAAAAATATTTTATTCAGATTACTTGGTAATTATTTTCTAAAGAAATGTAAAAAAAAACCTGACATTTTATGGACACACTCTCGAAAAACGCCGTCACTTAAGTGGTTAATTACTACTGAAAAATACGCCAACTACATATGATGAACATTATTTTCGTTACTGGAAATTCATAAAGAAATATTGCTGAAACCAAAATTGGCCTCTAATATTAAATCTATTGCCTCGTTTATTTACTTTACGATTAATATCGCTGGAATCGAATTTAAAAACTAATTCTTACGTATATTTTTACAGAAATATTTTTCAGAAACAGAATTGCTTTCCATATCTAAGCGTAAAATGGATTGCTTTATTTGCACAAGAAAATGTGAGAATCTGGAAGATATAATACTCCATTGCAAATCTTTCCAAATGCCCAACTCATTTTAGTACGTATAAGTGCACAATAGCACAATGTAATTCCTCGTTCTACAGAATAAATAATTTTAAACGACTTACGAAAAACCATTTAACAAAGTGTTACAGGCTGGCTACTGCCAACCTGCAGATATTCACTAAGCTCCTGCAGAGGCCTCCACGGTGATGTTTTGCCGGCTACGTTCTCAGCGAGAAGTGCGAGGGTCGTGGGGTTTGAGGCATGCAGGGCTCCTGGCCTACACCGTGATTAACAGAAAGTTGGGGAAACGCAAATAATAAATAAAAACCGTAGTTCCGCCGAAATTCGTCGGCCGGAACTTGAGGAACGAACAACTCAAAAATTATAAACCGAGAACGGTGCCTTGGTGCGCGCATCCATCCGAATTCAAACGGGGTCAAGCCCTGGTTACGGAATTGGATGCGGGCACCAAGGGACCGCAAACACTAAACCGACACAGAGGGAGTCTCCGCTCCCATCACACCGACCGAAAAATAATTTAATAATTCATTTCATTTTAAGTTAAAACGAAAAACAACAAAAAGAAACAACTTCCCGAGAACAAAAGGAAAGGGAGGGAACGAGAGAGAGAGAGAGAGATCAGCAATGCGCATCGAGCGCGCACCAGCTGTGCGGCGCTCGATTACAAAATTTAAATTTAATATAATATATAAAAAAAATTATAAAAATGAAATCAAAAATTAAAAAAATAAAAATAAAAATAAAAAAAAATGGTACCTTAATTAATTTAATTTATGTTGCGGCCTTGCGCGGCCGTCATGCCTCAGGGTCACCGCCCCGGACCGTTGCGGCTTGGCTATACTGTTACCAAAATCCACCGATGCGACCCAACCGCCGGTAAAATACTGCAAATAATACGGCTGGCCTCAACTGGCCGCCGGATCCGTCCACTGTTGCCTGGTTTGGCAATATAACGTTGCGGCTTGATGCCGATAAATATTAAATCCAACAATAGCCGGTTGGCTACCGTTACCGTTGCGGCAGACCACCGATCCAAATATACAAAACAACAATAGCCGGTTGGCTACCGTTACCGGTGCGGCAGACCACCGATCCAAATATACAAAACAACAATAGCCGGTTGGCTACCGTTACCGGTGCGGCAGACCACCGATCCAAATATACAAAACAACAATAGCCGGTTGGCTACCGTTACCGTTGCGGCAGACCACCGATCCAAATATACAAAACAACAATAGCCGGTTGGCTACCGTTACCGTTGCGGCAGACCACCGATCCAAATATACAAAACAACAATAGCCGGTTGGCTACCGTTACCGTTGCGGCAGACCACCGATCCAAATATACAAAACAACAATAGCCGGTTGGCTACCGTTATGCGACTACTACGGCTGGCCTCAACTGGCCACCCGAAACTCGTTGGGCGTTGGCTCGCCTTAAAACCGTATATAACGTAAATAAAAGTGAGTGGCCTCACCTGGCCACCCGTAATTACGATCGTTCACACTCGTTAATGGTTATCTTGTACGGACAGATTGTTACCAACACACGTAAGTATTACGACCGACGATAAATTTTCGCGTACTCAAACACTCAACACAAGGTGTGGCTCCCAGCACACTTTCGTATAAATATACAAGAAATTATTTTCCTTCTTGTTGTTTAGGAAATTCGTAGGATCCGTTGCCCAATAAACTTTATATTTATAAAACTCACAGAATGCCAAAATTATAATAATTTTACATATGTATTTATTGAATTTATACATTCATTAATTGCACAATTGTAATGTTTTTTTTTTTATTTTTAATCCAACAATTTTTGTAACTTGTTTTAACAAAACCAAAAACTCGACTTTTAATATTTAAAATATATAATAATATTTTTTTTTTTTTTTTTGTTTAACAATATAATTCAAAAAAAAAATTCCAAACAAAATAGAACTCAAGCGTTCTTTTCCAAAAAATCAAAAACTCTTTTTTAAAATCACTACTCGAATTTTTCACCACCAAAATCACAAACTGAATGGCGACAACCAAAAAAAATTCGAGCGTCGCACAGCTCGTAAAACGTTCTAGAAGAAATTAATCTCTCTTCTCTGTCTCTCCCTTATATCAAATTTTCGTTGATATAAGGGAGATAGACATATAAGAAAAACATTTCTTCCAAAACGTTTTACTTTGCACACACTCGATGCGCATTGTTATCTCTCTCTCTCCTATTTTTGTTCCGTTGCCAACATAACCGAAGAAAACACACAAGAATCCATCCACCAAGACACCACGTTCACACAGTGAAAAACTCGGACGCAAGAAACCATGGAGAATAGAAACAAATTTACAAAAAATGTCTTGTTAAGACAATACAGTCGTAACAAACGTGGGAACGTCCCACACCCTGAGATGTCTCATAAGCCGGGCCTAAAACAAACAATACGAAAATAAAGATAGAGAGAGAAACGATTAAACACGGATGTCTTTGACATGATAAGTACCCAAGGATTTGCCATTCAAATCTTCGACGGTGTACGCTACCCGCCCGACTTTGCTAGTAATTATGGCGGGTTTGAATTTGCTTGCCAATTTGGCGGAGAATTTATTCGACGCATCGCTCAAAGCAAACGATCGTATAAACACGGGTTGTCCAATTCGAAAAGAACGCGTATTACTGCGTAAGTTATAATGTTGGGCCCCCTTTTCGTGTGCCACACGTAAATAATGTGTTATACGATCCTTTAAAAAGTTTACTCGATCTGGCTTAGCCCATACCTGGACTTCGCTGGGATCATGTTCATCGAGTAACCGTCGCAGTGAGTAATCTGAACCGTGCATCGACATATGTTGACCGAACACGACATAATGAGGGGAGTAATGTAACGTATCATGTACAGCATTTCGTAACGCGGCTGCAATTTCTTGCAAATTCTTGTCCCACAAATTATGATCGTGATCGCTCAAATACGATCGAATGCTGGCAAGTAACGTTCTATTAACACGCTCGGAGGCGTTGCTTTGCGGCGAATATACCGGCGTACGTAAATGGGTTACACCGTATTTAGATAGCAGATCCTTAAATAAATTCGAGGTAAATTGCTTCCCATTGTCAGAGGTGATAACTTCAGGTACGGAGAATAAAAGGAATACCTCATTTTCCAAAAATCGACACAATAAAGAGGCAGACGCTTCGCGTAAGGGTTTGACAACTACAAATTTCGAATAATGATCCAGAACGATAACGATACAGGTATTTCCGAGTTTCGAACGTGGATACGGACCCAAAAAATCGACATATAGTTTTTGAAACGGGCGAGTTGACGTAACCTGCGCTCCCATGGCTGGTTGTGTAGAGAAATTAACAGCTTTGTTCATTTTACATTTAGTGCAGCTAGCAACGTATTGTTTAACTTGTTTTGCCATTTGAGGCCAGTAAAATTGACGCTGAAGGCGTTCGAGAGTTTTGCTGCCGCCTAAATGTGCTGAAGTGGGAGGTACGTGAGCCTGTTCAATAAGCGTTGAAGTTAAGGAATTAGGAATAACAAGTTTCCAATTCGAAAGGTCGGTATCCGTATATTTAAAACCGAACGAAGGGGATATCAACAATTTATCATCCTGGATCTTATAGTTGTGCGAACAATCTTTTAATGAACGAATTTTCGCGATCTGATCGACGTAATCTGGATCTTGAAACGCCACCGAATTTTGATCAACGTGCAGAATTGGGACTGAAGAAGGTATTAACGCATTCACGGAAGGGTCGATGTTTTTACTCGACAAGGCTGGATCTCCAAATTGAACACCAGGATCAGGCGTGCTCTTACTTTCGGAATCATCCTCACAAGGAGCGGATTCATCCGGAAAAGCTCGAGACAACGCATCAGGTACAACGTTAACTGAACCTTTTCGGTATCCAATCTGAAAATCCAGCGCTTGGAGTTTAAGACTCCATCTCGCCAAACGTCCGGAGAGGTCTTTTTGACTCATTAACCAGCGCAAACTGGAATGGTCGGTATAAATGACGAATGGATAACCTTCCACGTAGGGAATTTTCGCACGCTGAGGACGGCAGCGTAGCATTCCAGCTCGGTCACCGAGTAGTTTCGCTGCGCCGCATTGAGCTTATGGGAATAAAACTCAATGGGCCGCTCTACCCCCTCGGCGTCCACCTGAAATAAGACACTACCGACCCCAACGGCACTGGCATCACACTGAATAAAAAAGGGTTTTGTATAATCAGGATGCGTTAAAACTGGGGCAGTTGACAAGGCGGTTTTGAGAGCGTTAAAAGAAGAATCAGCAGCTGCAGACCAACATACTTTAGTGTTTTTACCAGTAAGATCGGTGAGAGAAGAAGCTAAGGAGGCGAAATTAGGAATGAAGCGACGATACCATCCGCACATTCCCAGAAAACGTCTAATCTGTTTCGTCGTTTTCGGAATAGGGTACTCCAGAATAGCTTTACATTTATCTGGGTTTGTACGGAGGCAACCATCACCCACAATATAACCTCAATAGTCTACTTCTTTCAACACAAACTTACTTTTGGTCAAATTGATTGTTAAACCAGCGTCCTTCAGATATCCAGCAACCTGTTGTAGCAAATCGAAATGTTCAGCCAGAGTGGAGGATGTGACCAGAAGGTCATCGAGGTACACAAAGACCTTATCGTGCAGTTGGTACGGGATCACGCGGTGCATTAAGCGACAAAGCGTCTGTGGTGCGTTGCATAAACCGAACGGCATCACCTTGAACTGATACAAAGGCCGTCCAGGAACCGTAAACGCTGTTTTATCGCGGGATGCTGGGTCAAGTGGGATCTGCCAAAAGGCATCCTTCAAATCAATCGCCGAAATGAATCGGGTGTGTCCCAAACGACCCAACAATCCGTTGATTATGGGCAGCGGATACGCATCCTTGACGGTTGCCTTGTTCAGTTCTCTAGCATCCAAGCACAGACGAACTTTCCCATTGGCCTTACGCACCAACGTGACCGGTGAACACCAGGAACTTGGTGACTCCTCGATGACCCCCAAAGACAACATCCTATCCAACTCGGCATACATGAGTTTCTGGATAGCTGGGGACACGGAATAAAAACGTTGTTTGACTGGTTTTGCGGAACCTACATCGATCATATGAGTGATGAGGGATGTGCGGCCCAAACCTAAAATATCGCTGCTCGGGAAATATTCGCGGATAAGATCCAATTTACGACGATCATCAGATGTTAAAATATGGAATTTGGGTGTGTTGGTAGTTTCACCTAATTCGTCCGAATTATTCAACGCGGAGATTTTTGGGGAAATTCCAAAACGATTCCAAAAATCGATACCCAAATAAAGCGGTTGTTCCAAGGAAGGGACAACGTGAAAATTCATAAATTTAGTGACTCCGTTAAATTCGACGTTAGCCCTTATATAACCAAAGACTCGTTGGACTTGGCCACTCGCGGTAGTTATAGTGGAAGGAAAGTTATGGAATTCAACAAAGGGATTTGACAAAAGTTTCTCCGATCCACTCCCGAGAACACTGACACTCGCCCCGCTGTCGAGAAGACCCTTAAAAGGTATCTTATTTATTAAGACCTGGGCGTAAGGCCGAGTGTCACTACCCTCGGAGAATAGAACGGAGGAAATCACATCATTTCTCATGGCGACGCGACGGTTCCAATATTTTTTTGAACGCTTTAAACGATCTAACTTTGCCAATGATGGGGCATTATAGAAAAATTTAAGAGCGACAGGAAGGGAGGAAGGATTGGATGGGGAAGAAGGATCGGGAAAGGAATCATTACTGGCAGACGAGCTTACCACTTCGTCGGATTCGAATAGGAGCGGATTTCCGCGTCCGTATTGCTCGCTGCATCCTCCAGAATCGGTTTGAGTGGATTTGTCCGTGGTAACATCAGTCTGGGTTGCGGTTGTGGTTGTGGTGATTCTCGTGGCCCAGTCCTCCAAGAACCACTGTTCTGGTTTTCCGACAATCTTGATTGAACGTTTCTTTCATCAGCACAACGTCGACAACGCGCAGATATCGTCCCTCGAAGCCCACATCGATAACAAAATAATCCTACTGGAGCCAATTGACAATCCATAAATGTATGTCCCACATCCGAACAATTGAAACACACGATATTTTTGCCGTAATTTGCATGTTGTTTGTAAACTAATCCCGAACTGTCGGCTGGGACTTGTCCGCCCGAACGTCTCGCCGCTGCCGACGGATACCTGCTCCCCGTTTGAATTGCGGATACTGAGTTATCGGATAGAACATCAGTTAAGGGATAATTCTCATAAGAGTCATATGCTCCAACATCATCATACGGACTGCCTGATAACTCATTGATCACGCGTCGTGGATGGATTGCAGGATCCGCCGGAGCTTTGAGCCGCCGGAAAGACTCCTCCCAAGCAGAACAGCTTTTGATTAGTTCGTTGATGCTGCTGAACTGACGATCTGTAAGGTGGTATTGTAGCGTAGGCTTCATGTTGTTCATCAAAATTTGAATGAGCTCTTCGTCTGAGTACGGCGTTCGACATTGTAAGGTAAGGGTCCAGACGTGGTTGTAGAAATCCAGGAAGCTTTCGTTCGGTTGTTGTTTACGTGCCTCGACCATTCTGCGGATTTCGTAATTTGTGCGACGATCTTGAAAGCGCTCGATAATTCCGCTTCGTAGTTCTGACCAGGTCGCGTGCGGGTTGTGTTTACGAAATGTCCAGTACCACTGCAACGCGAGGTCTTTTAGAATGGTGTGGAGCTCTAACAATAAAATTTGTTCGGATAATCCCCGGGATGAAGCGATGGTATCAACTTGAAACAGGAACATATCGATGTTGATTCCCGATGGAGATCCCGTGAAACTTAGTCCACTACCGGACAACAAACGTCGATCGACAAATTTTGGCGATACTGGCGAACTGGTGGACGTCGGAGGCGCGCGATCCTGTACGGTGGGAATCGGGATGTCTTGTGAGAACAGATTATTTCCGACGATTTGAGTCTGGAGGTTGTTTTGCCGTTGATCCAACTTTACCAGCTGTTGTGATACCATTTCGAACTTTTGCAGCATGGATTCCAAGAGTGTGGTCTGTGCATTTGATTGTTGTACCGCCGCGTGATTCGTTTGGATCTGGCCAAGAAGATCCTCCAAAGTACTTCTTCGCTCCGGCTGCGGTGGGTTATCAGAATCATCCTCGCTACCGAGGTTTTGAACATGAATCTCTTCATTTATTTCCTCATGAGGAGGTATTTCCACCGTGAGATGTACGCCCTTTGCGCTTTCTATGGAAACGTTCAATTTTTCCTGGTCATCCAAGTACATCTGCAGACTAGTCAGTAATTCGGAACATGCTTGATGTACCTTACGCGCGAGCTGCTCGTATTTCGGTGATTTGAATGCGCGACTAAGCCGGCCGGACAAATGCAACAACCGGGAATGGTAACGTTGAGCCAATAATAGGGGATCCTTCGTAGTCGGACCCAAAAGGGTGATTTCTTCCCGAATCTCCTCCAATTTCTTGAGACACGTTGAAATCTCGATATCCGGTTTTTTTGATGCGCTTGTATGCATTTTTCCGGGCGTTGGTTTAATCTCGGCCTGCTCACTTCGGACCGCTTCCTCGAGTTGATGAATTGCATCTGATGTGTCGAAGCGTATGTCACGAAGGAGACATTCCACCTCCACTTCGTCTCGTTGCAGGAGGTTTACATCCATTTTAGAATTTAGGTAAGGTTAGGGAATAAGTTTGGTTAGTTCGAAAAAAAAACGTAGTCTTTATTGATTTATAAAAATACAAAAATTTTAATTCAAAATAACTCTAACTCAAACGGAAGGTTTTAAATTAGAGGAAATTACAACTAAAGATATTCCACACCCACTATATCTAGATAATAAAAAAAACACGAAATATTTTTATAAATAACACGAAAAGGAATGGATACCTTGTAAGAGTTTGTGGGTCCAGTATTCCCACGATTAGTTTAACGACGGATAGGACGAGATACCCCCGAAAGTGGCGCTGTTCGATGAGAACCTAATTTGGGGGCTCGTTAAAATAATTACAACAAAAATTCAACCAATGAATATCAAATCGTGATAAACAACCAGAAAGTTACCCCGTGCGTTGGATAATACTCAATTCGAATGTGAATTTGGTTAACTTCCACTCGATCCCACGAATGGTTACGTTGGATACGTGGTTCTACGTCCGAGTTATCCCACACTGTACGTCTTTGAGGTCTTTCTGGCGTATCCCACGGATTTGAATTCATACAAAATAATAATAAATAAAAGTTAATAATAATAATACCGTAGTTAATGAAACTACCAACACACCCAGATAAGGAGGCAAAGTAACAAGAAAAAAAATACAAGTAAGATAATAATAAAAGAAGGAAGGAATGGTTACCTTGTGGTGGTTTATGGGTCCAGTATTCCCACGGTTAGTTTAACGACGGAAGACGAGATACCCCCCAAAGTGGCGCTTTTCGATGAGAACCTAATTTGGAGGGGCTCGTTGAAATTTGAAACGATACGAAAAAACAATTCAAGCAACTACCAACACACCCAACGGTATGCAGGCAGGAGGCTGATACTCAAGAGATACAAAGGAAAAAGGAAAATAAAATCAAAATGAAATACTAATAAACCCGAGGGTTCCAATACAACCCATAGATCTATAAACCAAAATCAAAAACAATATCAAAATATCAAATAAAACATATAAAGTTTATAGAAAAATTTTTAATTAATACCACGATACGGATGGTATGATGAGAGTGGAAACCCCACTCCGTGTCAGCTAAATAATAAAATAATAAAGAAATAATAATAATAAAATAATAACAGTTGTTGTTCCTCAAATTTCGGTCGAGAAACTTCGGGGCTAAAGAAAGATGAAGCTAACAGCTAAACCCCAGACAAATGACATCCGAGCTCCACCACAATCGGACACAACATAGTGGAAATGGGAAAGAGCTCGGAAGTCGGATGTCTGAAGAATAGGGGATGACACCCCCCATCTACGCGCAATCAAACAGCCCGTGCTGGTTGCGATCGTAGATAGGGAATGTCAACCGGGAGACTGGCTTTGGTGTGCGCGTCCATGCGAATTCAAACAGTGTGAAACACCGGTTTCGACACTGGACGCGCACGCCAAAGGGAGTGCAGCTACAAATCATAAAAAATCAAAAAAAAATTATCAAAATTCGCGAAATTATGGTTTGGGCGCCACTGTTACAGGCTGGCTACTGCCAACCTGCAGATATTCACTAAGCTCCTGCAGAGGCCTCCACGGTGATGTTTTGCCGGCTACGTTCTCAGCGAGAAGTGCGAGGGTCGTGGGGTTTGAGGCATGCAGGGCTCCTGGCCTACACCGTGATTAACAGAAAGTTGGGGAAACGCAAATAATAAATAAAAACCGTAGTTCCGCCGAAATTCGTCGGCCGGAACTTGAGGAACGAACAACTCAAAAATTATAAACCGAGAACGGTGCCTTGGTGCGCGCATCCATCCGAATTCAAACGGGGTCAAGCCCTGGTTACGGAATTGGATGCGGGCACCAAGGGACCGCAAACACTAAACCGACACAGAGGGAGTCTCCGCTCCCATCACACCGACCGAAAAATAATTTAATAATTCATTTCATTTTAAGTTAAAACGAAAAACAACAAAAAGAAACAACTTCCCGAGAACAAAAGGAAAGGGAGGGAACGAGAGAGAGAGAGAGATCAGCAATGCGCATCGAGCGCGCACCAGCTGTGCGGCGCTCGATTACAAAATTTAAATTTAATATAATATATAAAAAAAATTATAAAAATGAAATCAAAAATTAAAAAAATAAAAAAAAAAATAAAAAAAAATGGTACCTTAATTAATTTAATTTATGTTGCGGCCTTGCGCGGCCGTCATGCCTCAGGGTCACCGCCCCGGACCGTTGCGGCTTGGCTATACTGTTACCAAAATCCACCGATGCGACCCAACCGCCGGTAAAATACTGCAAATAATACGGCTGGCCTCAACTGGCCGCCGGATCCGTCCACTGTTGCCTGGTTTGGCAATATAACGTTGCGGCTTGATGCCGATAAATATTAAATCCAACAATAGCCGGTTGGCTACCGTTACCGTTGCGGCAGACCACCGATCCAAATATACAAAACAACAATAGCCGGTTGGCTACCGTTACCGGTGCGGCAGACCACCGATCCAAATATACAAAACAACAATAGCCGGTTGGCTACCGTTACCGTTGCGGCAGACCACCGATCCAAATATACAAAACAACAATAGCCGGTTGGCTACCGTTACCGTTGCGGCAGACCACCGATCCAAATATACAAAACAACAATAGCCGGTTGGCTACCGTTACCGTTGCGGCAGACCACCGATCCAAATATACAAAACAACAATAGCCGGTTGGCTACCGTTACCGTTGCGGCAGACCACCGATCCAAATATACAAAACAACAATAGCCGGTTGGCTACCGTTATGCGACTACTACGGCTGGCCTCAACTGGCCACCCGAAACTCGTTGGGCGTTGGCTCGCCTTAAAACCGTATATAACGTAAATAAAAGTGAGTGGCCTCACCTGGCCACCCGTAATTACGATCGTTCACACTCGTTAATGGTTATCTTGTACGGACAGATTGTTACCAACACACGTAAGTATTACGACCGACGATAAATTTTCGCGTACTCAAACACTCAACACAAGGTGTGGCTCCCAGCACACTTTCGTATAAATATACAAGAAATTATTTTCCTTCTTGTTGTTTAGGAAATTCGTAGGATCCGTTGCCCAATAAACTTTATATTTATAAAACTCACAGAATGCCAAAATTATAATAATTTTACATATGTATTTATTGAATTTATACATTCATTAATTGCACAATTGTAATGTTTTTTTTTTTATTTTTAATCCAACAATTTTTGTAACTTGTTTTAACAAAACCAAAAACTCGACTTTTAATATTTAAAATATATAATAATATTTTTTTTTTTTTTTTTGTTTAACAATATAATTCAAAAAAAAAATTCCAAACAAAATAGAACTCAAGCGTTCTTTTCCAAAAAATCAAAAACTCTTTTTTAAAATCACTACTCGAATTTTTCACCACCAAAATCACAAACTGAATGGCGACAACCAAAAAAAATTCGAGCGTCGCACAGCTCGTAAAACGTTCTAGAAGAAATTAATCTCTCTTCTCTGTCTCTCCCTTATATCAAATTTTCGTTGATATAAGGGAGATAGACATATAAGAAAAACATTTCTTCCAAAACGTTTTACTTTGCACACACTCGATGCGCATTGTTATCTCTCTCTCTCCTATTTTTGTTCCGTTGCCAACATAACCGAAGAAAACACACAAGAATCCATCCACCAAGACACCACGTTCACACAGTGAAAAACTCGGACGCAAGAAACCATGGAGAATAGAAACAAATTTACAAAAAATGTCTTGTTAAGACAATACAGTCGTAACAAAAGTCGTAATCAATTATTTAAAGCGCAGCTGATTGTGATTCTTGCCCACAACACTTGATGGACCCACAGTTGGAAACAAAAATTAATCAAAACTTATAATGAAGAACTTCTTAATCAAAGAAATTGTTCTTTATTTGCCGATAAATGCGTACATATGTTTTGCTATCCATACGGATGCGGGTTTTAAAAAGCATCTAAATCCGTTAAATACGCCAAACCTTGTACTTGGCTAGACATTGAGAGTCACTAACAAGGAACGAGTGCAGCACAGATTACACAGTTTACGAAGACATCTACAGAACGCGCTTTTATTAAATGGCCACAATACAAGAAAAAGCTGGGATTCATTCATATTGGTAAATATATTTTTAAAGTTTATGAGATTAAATATTGTTTTAAATTTTTTTATTCATTTCAGATTGATAAATTTTAAACAAATGAATCCAAATCCAATACCACTGACTGAAGTATTTTACAACATTCAAAATGACCTAATGGGGATTTATGTCGAAAATTATTTAAAAAACTGCAGGCAAACTGGGACAAAATAAATCACAGTAAATATCATGAAGTAAATATCATTTTATTCGTATAATCCAATATTCCTCCCATTGTATGTTTGCAATTAAATTTAATTTAATAATAAGGATAAGGAGCTAAAAACCACCATTTAGCTGCGCTATAATTTTAGGTCATTTGTTACATGTGTTCATGTACCCCATTTTTTAACCATCTGCATGAATCTAAAATTTTGTATTACATTTTTTTTGTTATAAATGTTTGAAAACGACATGATTGGAAAGTTAAACAAAAATAATTTGGTTAGGTATGATTTCAATTGTGGACGTTTACATTTATTTGAACCAAAATTCATTTGATTTAATTGAACGTCACAACAAAATAATAGCTCGATAGTTTTGTGCTCATTGTGATCTTAGTTTACAATGTAGAGTTAAATATCTCTTAAATAATGTAGAGTTAAACAACGATGATAACATTAATTTAGATTTTTCATTTTAAGGGTCCATTTTGTACATTTATTATAAATATTACTCGTAAAATATTAATTTTATTATATTATTATTTTTATTACAGACAGTAAAGCCTGTTTGATCTTTTACCTATTGCCACATATAATTATTCCAACAAGAAGAAAATTTTCCAAGGATGAATCTGGTGAACAAGCAGTACAACAATTTTCGATTGACGATTCCCAAGAATGCCTCTTGACGATTATTCAAAGCATATCAGGAATTAAATCCTGCATATGGTACGAAGAAGATTTTTTTTGCGTATAAACATAACATTTACCGTGAAGTTTAAACATGGACTTTTATTAGATGCTATTTTGTGCAGCGTTACTCAGAACATTTTATCTAATAAATATATTAAAATATAAAATCTTGTTTGTTTGGTGTTTATTTTATTATTTATTTTATTTATACAGATATATCTTACACTTACAGTATATATATATATATATATATATATATATATATATATATATATATATATATATATATATATATATATATATATATATAGATATATCTTACAGTATATATATATATATTATATATATATATATATATATATATATATATATATATATATATATATATATATATATATATATATATTATATATATATATATATATATATATATATATATATATATATATATATATATATATATATATATATATATATATATATATATATATATTTATATATATATATATATATATCATATTGATAAATTATGTGTTTGGTTCGTTATAAAATTGAAACAATATTGTTTGTTTTCGATAAATTTTATTTCAGTTTTAAAACTAGTACTTTATATTCGCTTTGTTGTATTGATATTCGCCTGTATATAATTATTAAAAGTTATATTTTATCCACAACTAAATTTATACATGTTATACAAATTTATAATTATATGTGTAAGTATTACAAATTAATTAATCAAACAGTTCAAAAATTTTATCAATATCACACAAGAACCTGAAAATTTAAAAATTTAGTTTCTTGATTTCATAAATTTTGTATCGATAGCTTACAATTTTATATTTTAAGATTCGTTCTAAAATTCCCCTTCAGTTGATAAAAAAGTTTATCAAAATGCTCAATTTTATTTATGGGATCAATTTTTTATCAATATTAGTAATATTTTATCAATACTACTAAGTTTTTTTTTCTGTGAGCAACTAGTAGCATCTCCATGGCAAATTTTGGTATTGTCAACCATAATTTTGATATAGCGTTGAAAACTTTAAATACGTCGTGTCAGTTATAAAATTGCCAAATGATACTCAGGCAGCAATAAAACCCGAATCGCTGTCGATCAACGAATTTACCACGCCCATTAAAGGTTATTGCGATCTAAGCATGAATCTCAGTCAGCTTGCTTTTCGTTTTATAAAGCATTCATAAGACCTGTATTGGTTTTCGGAAGCGAGAGCTGGAATTCAAATTCTATAGAGAGAGAGAGTCATGTGGTTTTTATCCGGATTGCTACCTCTTTCCTTACAAACCATGCAATCTACTTCGTTAGTTCCTTGATATGTGACCCTCCATGTACCCCCAGCTTTCCAAACTATAAGCGATTTTCGGACCTTGTACAGCCTACATGAACTGATTAATTAGATAAAAAATTCGTACCAAGCTTTTTGCACAATTTTGAAGCTCCCGGTAGTGGCTAGAAGTCACCGGAAGTTACAGCTTCATTTTGAGATTTTGGTTTTTCAACCGAAAGCAAAAGCTGTAATAGGAGCTTTTTCATCAGATTCTAAATTAATTTTCAAACGAGGTGACGATATTTTCAGTGTCTCCTTAGCACCAATACTACTTTGCAAATGGTTTTGAAATTTTAATCGTAGTACATATTATGATCAATCGATATCACACGATTCTTTAGGTTCCTAGGGAACTATCCGTTTAAGTTCTAAATGTATAGTTTAAATACAATGGGTCATTCTGGGATGTTGTAGCGCCAATCTCAACATTTGGATGGCCATTTTCATTTTATTTCGGATAGTGGACATGTCAGGATGCGGTGCTCCGACGAGTACATAGAAATGTTGGAAAGTGACTCGTCCCTTACAGTGAAGAAAATTTTGAAGATAGTTTCATATTCCAACAAGATAATGCTGCTATACACGTTTCCAAGAAGTGTAAGGAGTGGTTTGCGTCCAGAGGGATTACTTTAATGAGTGGCTCGATTGTAGTCCAGATTGCAAACCAATGGAAAACCTGTGGGCAATACTTTCATGAAAAGTTTACAGAAATGGAAGACGGTTTAACACCATTCAAGAATTAAGGACTACTATTGCAAGTTGCTGGGACGAAATTGATGACCAAATTTTGCATAATCTCATACAATCCATGCCAAATCGTGTGTTTGATGTCGATAAACAAAATGGCAAGCAAAATAAATATTGAAATATTTTATAGACAATTTTTTTGTAATTTTATAATAGTGCGTATAATGATATGTTTACTACTGTATGAACTTATTGTACCAATAATCACTTGCTTTCATCATTTTATCATGTAGGTATTTGAAATAAAGACATATAGGTATGAAATAAAATTTGTTTTCCGGAATGCCTATGATATTGTCTTTTACCAAGATAACGAATCGAACCATTCCTGTTGTCGGCGGTATAAATAACGGGAATTTTACAAAGGGGTTGTTGCAAGAAATCTCAATTAATAAATTTGTTCAACAAATTTCAAAAGATTGAAATGTGGGTAGGTTTTATGGAATGAACGAGATACGTTCTCTTAACAATACAAACGGATCGAACGATCCTTGGGGTTAATTGAAACTTGTTGCAAAAACCTATTGATCGTGCAACGTTTATTGCATGCAACAAATTTATAATTTTTTTATTGGGACAAATTTCACTTCAGTAAATATTGCAGTACGCAGAGCTATTACTAAAATAAGAACTTTGTTATCATTACAGTTATTGTTTATAAAAGTCATCATTATGATAAACGTGTATTACATTGCTAGATGGTATTTGCTGTATTTAGAATCAAGAGCAGGCATGTTTATTAGTATTATAAATAAAAAGGAAAATTATTGCAAACATAATAAATAAATAACTAAAAGAAGCCTGGCAAGGCAAATAACAAATTACCTTTAGGCTTTTTTTTTATTAACCCAATCCAAACATTAAATATAAAATCATTGATGAATTGCTATCTATCTACCTAAATAATAATAACAACAATGATAATAGTAATAATCTCTATAACAATATTGGAAAACAATACGAGCATTGTTTTATAAATAAATCAAATTTTTCATGTAGCAACATAGTACAAGGAAAACCGTACATTTTCCTCTATATACATATATACGTGTATACCTACCTTTAACCCCAAATCACACTCTGTGTGTTCTGGTTTTCCTCTCTCTGTGCACGATATTACATAAAAATTTTCCAGCAAAAAAACATGTTTCCTTCGTAAATGTTCTCTGCTTCGCTTTATGTTCGAAATAAATTAACTTACATTTCTGGTACCAAACATACCTACAACGAGAAAAAAATAAAATCTTCAGAATTCAGACAAATGTAGAAAATTATTATTATTTTTCCAAAGCTTTTTTTTTTATATTTCACACAACAGCAGCAAAAAAAAAATTATCCAGAAAAACACCAACAAATAAAAAAAAAATCTAAACAATAATCGAATTTGGCAACAGATAAAAAGATTAAACAGATTTATCAAGAAAATGATGACATATAAATCAAAATGTGTTTAGGTATATAGTGAATATATTTATATATGAATCAGGTAGATATTTAAGAGGGGTGGGGGTCGAATTTTTTGCTATTGGTAAATTTACATAAAAAGATTTTTCACTCAATTTAGAAAATGGAATATGTTGGTTTAGATCTCACGGCATATAGGTACAAGTATAACATTTTCGACATGCAAATGAAATAGGTGACGTATTGGAATTTATTCACATATGCTTAGGCTTATCTAAATGCTAAAATGTAGCTGTATAATGTGCGTGTGTACAGAATCGATGGAAATTTGGGAATTCTGATTTTGAGGATCATGTAAAATTTTTATTTATTTCGCACACGTTTCGTGAATCAGAATCTTGAATTGGAATCGACACATTCACGCGCATATAGAAAATAAAATTTTGTTCCCCTTGAGCATGGTGTAGTATTCTTGTAGCTGAATTATGAATGAGATTTTAATATTAATTGACATTTAAAGGTCCGTATTTTTAAATAATATATTTATCTCGAAAAATTTTCCTTTTCTGTTCCTAACATATTAAAAAGAAAAAGCTGTTCAGCAGGTCGATTCTGGCTTTCCTATAGGAAAAAGGAATTAGGGAAAATGTTTTCATAGTAATTTTGTCACAAACATTTTTTTTCTGGCGTACTAGGGTAAACCGTTTGTATAAATTTTTTACACTCATTGTGAATATTTTTAATATAGACCCAGGAAAATATAAATCATCCCAGAAAAATAAAAATGTTCATCAGGCAATAACAAATTTTCTTCATACCTATATGTCTATATTTCAAATACCTACATGATAAAATGATGAAAGCAAGTGATTGGTCCAATAAGTTCATATGTGTATGGCACATTCAGCTTATACATGAATTCAAGTCAAATTAATGGATCCCAAAAACCATGAGTTTCGTAACCAATCTCTTCTAAGCTGAGCACCGCATCCTGACATGTCCACTACCGAAACAAAACTAAAATGGCCATCCAAATGTTGAGACTGGCGCTACAATATCCCAGAATGTCCTATTTTATTTAAACTATACATTTAGAATTTAAACGGGACCTAACGAATCGTGTGATATCGATTGAACATAATATGTACTACGATTAAAATTAGGCTTGGTAAAAGACAAAATCATAGGCATTCCGGAAAACCTACCAGCATGTCAATCTTTTGAAATGTGTTGAACAAATTTGTTAATCCATATGTGACATGAATCTTTTTTTTATTCAATTTTACATTTTTGTTTATTTTATAATTAGTTTTGGTCAAAATTAAGAGAAAATCAAATTAAAAAATTTAATATACGAGCAGTGCCGAAATAGGGGGTGTTTATTTTTTTTAAACTTTTGTCTTAATTCTTTGTTTAAAAAATATAATGCAAAAACAAAACAGATTTAAACAATTCATTACTTAAAAAAAATTAAACAAAAACTATTAAAAATATAAAAACTAATGGCTGAACCAGCTAATAAGTAATACAACTTGTCAAACTTTTACGGAAAACGACTGGCTAGTCGGCTGGAAACACAACTTGTCAAATGTTTCGCGCACACAAATGGTAGGCAATTTTTTTTTTTTGTTTAATTTGCATTACGTGAACGAATTTTTGCTGGATATATATAATATACTATTATATATCATTAAATTACCTCGTGATTTAACCATCGTGTTAGTATAAAAATGGATGATGCTTTTGCAAAGTTGCACGAGCTTTTAATAATATTTGGAAAATTGAAGACACGAAATTGAAGAACTTAAAACATTAAAAGACCAGTTAAAGAAGAAACGATCTTGTGCCGTGAGGCAAATTAATCATACGAGGGATCTCTTTGGATATTTTAAGGTAACCAACTATCTTTGTACAAAGATTTGAATATAACTATAGGTTATTTTATTTTTAGGTTACATTTTCCGAAATTAAAATAAACGACCGAAGTCAATTTTTTATACACACACGCATGACGGCAGCTATTTTTGATTTACTGCTTAATTTGGTAAATTTGTTGAGTGCGGAATTTCGTCTTGCACTAACGAAATTTGTTGAGTGCGGAATTTCGTCTTGCACTAACTTTACTGTGAGTTTGAAAATTAGTAATTTAAAAAATGTAACGAACTCATTATATTGAAGCTCGAATTTCCAGATATTTATCACAATTATGTTCATTCCAATCTCTTGCTTGAAGTTGGAAAGTTGGTAAGGAGACGGTGCGATTAATAGTATACGGTTCCTGTGTGACGCAATATGGGCGGTACTTGGGAGCCTTTACGTTGCAGAACCAAAATTGCATGACCTTCAATTAATTACGAATGATTTGTGTAACAGCTGGAATCTTCCAAATTGTGTAGGCGCAGTCGATTGGATTCACATAGCTATTCAATGTCCACCAGATTCCGTCAGCCAGTTTTTTATTTATAAAAATTCTATAGTATAGTGTTGATGGCTGCATGTGATGCCAAATATATATTTACCTATATAGATGTCGGAGCATATGGCTCACAAATGGATTTAGGTCATGCGCCTTACTACTAAAGTAATCATAAAAATTAATATTATATATATATAATATATAAGCCAGACAAATTTACCTAAAGAAATCAGCTGATTCTGACGTCTATCGTATTCACTCCATGAACGATATTTTTCATATCCAGAACATCATACACTAGCAATTGGATAAAGCGGTTGCTGCTTCGGTATCTAGAATTAAATAATGTAACGTTAAGTAGTTTTTTTATCTTACCTTTATTAGCTCATATTTGTTTTTTATATATTTTTTCCATATTCCAGCTTAACTCTTTATACATTTTGTTGTCAAAAATAATATTTGTTTATATTAATCAGTCAGCTGTTTTGATTCCGGTAATTATTTTTTTTATGGTGGTAGTGTTTGTTATGATTTGGATGATGTTTAAACACTGTTTGAGTTATTTTTTAGTGATTTACTCAAAAAACTTAAAACTTATTTTTTTAACATTTTCAAATTTATTTATAATTAGTCGGAATATTTTGAAATTTACTTGGAATAGATTACTCGTTGTTGTGATTTATCTGGCTGTATTGAAAATGTTGTACTTTGCTCTCACTCTTCAAAATTTGTTTTTCGGTATTTGTTGTATGCATATTGAATTGTTAGTCTTATATTATGAGTAGTGTAATTCACCAAAACATTCAAAGTTTGAGAGCAAACTTCGACATTTTCAATGCTTATTTATCTAGTTTAAAAGTGCAACCACTATTAATATTTGTTTCGGAAATCTGGATTTACTCACACGAATCTTCATATTACAGACTGCCAAATTATAATTTCATTGCTTGCTGTAATGATGATTATAGATCTGGTGGTGTTGGTGTGTTTATCAATCAAAATTTAACTGTATCTTCTTTTCATTGTTACAACTGGACCACAGCTGATGTTTTAATTTTAAATGTTACCTTGGGGCGTCATGATTGGACCTTTATCTGCATTTATAGATTTTGTAATAAACCGGTAAACGCGTTTTGTGTCGATATTGAGGAGTTACTTCTATCAATTAATAATAATAACATAGTTATTCTGGGAGACATCAACATAAATTTACTTAATATCAATGAATGCTATAGTTACCTTACCATGTTAGCCTCCCACGGATTTCTAAGTCTTTTAAATGAAGCTACTAGACATTCATCTTGTCTTGATCATGTGTTCATCAAATCAACAAATTCGTTTATTTTTACTGTGGAAAACACACCGATTCATCTATCTGACCACAACTTAATAAAGCTAAACATTTTTGCATCTCAGATCCCTGTGCTTCAAAATAGTGTAGCTGCTAATTTTTCGAGAGTTGACTATAGCCGTCTGAATGCTCGTCTACAATCTGAAAGTTGGGCGACTGTTTATGGTGAGAATAACTGCAATATCGCTTTTGATAGGTTCTTATTTATTCTGAAATCGCACATTCGTGAATCTAAGGTCGAATCTTCTGCCCCTACATTAAAAAAACTGAAACCGTGGATGAATTCTTATCTCCTTTTGAAGGTTCATAAATTAAAAAAATTCTCTAGAAAATTACGCCATAATCCCACTAATGCACGTTTGGAAAAATTTGTCAAGAAACTCTCCAAGGAAGTAAATGCTAGAATTAAATTTGTCAAAAATTCATTTTACAAGAAGAAATTTGAGTATGTTAAAAATAGTTCTAAACTCACATGGAAGGCTATTGATGAAGTTCTGGGAACAAATAAAGACAAAAACCGAATCACCAAAATTTACAAATACCAATCTGATGTTCTTATTTCAAATTATCAATCTATAAGTAATGAATTCAATATTTATTTCCTCAACATTCCATCGGAGATAACAAATAATTTGAACAACACTAACTTTTCGCCTAATTCTCCAGGCTATAGCAGATATGTTTTAGGCTCGACCACTTCACCTAGTATGTCTTGTGTGTTTGATTCGATTAGCGCCAGAGAGATTATAAAAGAGATTAGTAGTTTGAAAAATAAACACTCTTGTGGAATTGACGGAATCGACAACCTAATCTTAAAAAATTGCGTGTTGTATCTAGTAGATGTTTTAGCTTACCTCTTCAATTTCAGCCTAGAAAGTGGGGTATTTCCAGATGTTTTCAAATCAGCCCTTGTAATTCCAATTCATAAGAAAGGTGATGTGTTATTACTAAATAATTATCGACCTATTTCGTTGCTAAGTTCCTTCTCCAAACTATTTGAGAAAATAATAAAACGTATAGATTGCTCGGTTATCTGGAGAAAATCAATTTTTTTAGCCGTAGTCAATTTGGTTTCTTAGCAGGAAGATCCTCTGAAGAAGCACTACTACATCACCTCAGTTATGTTTACTCGGCTTTTAACAATTCGCAAAAATCCGCTTCGTTATTTTTAGACATTGCAAAAGCGTTTGGCACGGTGGATCACGAGGTTCTTGCAAACAAATTATTAAATATAGGTATCAGAGGTAAAGTTTTTGACTGGTTTGTTAGTTACTTCAACAATCGTAGCCAAATTGTTAAAATAAATGATAAATTTAGTGAACCTGGTTACATAAATTGCGGCGTTCCGCAGGGATCAGTATTAGGACCTATTCTATTCTTAATCTACATAAATTCTATATTCGACATCGATCTTCTGGGGCACACCAGTGCATTTGCGGACGATTTAGCATTAAGTTACACTTCAGCAAACCCTTCGGAATTACACAACCTAGTTTGCACAGACTTAGTGAATCTTGGTAATTGGTTTTACTACCATCGCCTGGCTCTTAGTAATAAATCCAGAGTAATGTTTTTTGGTCAGGCCGCATCTCCCAATTCTAAGGTTTTGTATCATGTTCCATTTTGCTCTGGACACTCATGTTCATCGCAGTGCTTTGAAATTTCCCTCGTAAATGAGTTTAAGTACTTAGGAGTTACCATCGATTCGCAGTTGAAATGGAATTCTCATCTCACCATTGTCAGAAAAAATGTTATTACTGCGGCTTATAAATTCTACCATCTGAAGCAATTATGCCCACCGTCAACACTGCGAGTTCTATATCATGCACTAGTTGAATCTATTATTATGTATGGTATATCAAGCTGGGGTGGGATTTATTTTTCCAATATAGAGGACCTATACATTTCACAAAAACGGATTATTAAATTGATTTATTGTCGGCCTTTAACAACTCCAACAATTCCCTTATTTCGAGATTTGAAATTATTACCTTTAAGATATCTCTATGTTTATAAGGTATTAAAGATGGTTTTGTTCGGAGTTCCAGTTTCCATAGTCGTATTCATCACACGTATACTTTAAGGAATCCGAACAACTTTGCCGGTTTACGTTGTAATAATGAAAGGTTCAGAAGGTCTTACTTTTATATGGGATTGTATTGGTTTCACAAATTACCAATAGAGTTGAAATCCATTCCGATTGGCCGCAAACACTATTTTGATAAAATGATTCGACATTGGCTGATTAATATAGACAACATTGAAACCTACTTCTAATTTTTCTTTTTTGTATTGTATTCACTAAATATGAGCTGAAATTTTAATTTTATTGTATGTATTATTTATTTATTCTTTTATGATAGTTTTTAATTTATTATTTTTATTTGTACACTTTTGGCAACCTAAATTTCATGATTTTTTTCTTTCTTGCTCCCCCACAGGTTCTAAAAACCTATTAGGAGCTCTAACTTTATTAGAAATAGTTTATGATTTGTATTAATGTATGTAACCTGTTTTTTTTTTCTAAATAAAGAGAATAATAATAATAATAATAATAATATAATTTATTTTAGGAATTTTCAATCAAAATAGTTTTGGGAGGAGACTTTGTGCTGGTAATCTCAGACTTCCAGAGCCAGCCGTATTACCAGGCACACAAAATATGGTATCACATAATTTCGTGGGGGATGCCGCATTCACTTTAACCACCAACTTAATGAAACCTTACCCGGGGGTAGGTCTCCCAAAAGCAAAGTAGATATTTAATAGGCGCCTATCCCGAGCCAGACGCGTAATTGAAAATGCCTTTAGGCATTTTGGTATGTAGATCGCGAATACTTTTAACCATACTGCACATGCTGCTGGATAATGCAGACAAAATTGTGCTAGCATGTGTCGCTTTGCACAATTTTCTTAGGCTTAATAAAGAAATTAAGACTCTATACGCACCATCGCAATGTACGGATTGTTAAGACGATAACCACCAAGAACACCAAGGGTTATGGCGACAAGAAGTAAATCGGAATCTCTCTTCTATTAAAGCGTCGCGATGTGTGCATGTATTAGGGGGTAGAAATGCCATAAAAATGAGGGATGATTTATGTCAGTTTGTAAATAATGAAGGCAGACTAGAATGGCTTCAATAAATGTTTAATTATAAAATTATCTGGAATACAAAATAAAATGAATAATAGATAATAAAATATATGAATATATGAGTTTGAGTAGATTATTTATTTAAAAATAAGGTAGTTCATTTCACGTTTTTTATAATTCACATAATTGTTAACATTAAATTATCACATTCTATATTACTTGTATATATAATTTTTTTGCTACGCTGGTCCGTTTACATCAGATAAATAATATTGGTCTCTTAAATTGGTGATGTTTGTGGTAATTTCCCGCCGAGCGGCATTTTTATACGATTCGGATAAATCCTTCATCATTAATTTGATGTTTTTTAGAAATTGATCATCTACATCTTTATCTTTCAGTTTTTGCCTCTCCTCAAATTTTGCCAAACACTCGTTAAATTTTGAACAGGATTCGGCAAAGGGATTTAATTTAGGCCGTTTCAATGGCATTATATCTGACACACCGTCATCTGTGCCACAAGGCTCTATATTGAAGTCGCTGGAATTCGACTTTGTAAAAAACATTTACTTAAAAAAACAAAACATTTACTTAAAAAACTGTTTGATAATATCATAATTATCATTCAAATACTAACCTTCTGGGTTGAATGAAATGTTTTAAAATCAAAAGACTTTGGAAGTATGGCCATTCCCTCGTGCCGTTTCAATTCTTTATTAAACTTTTCTCGAGGCAGCCCCCATCGTTTCTTGCAATCATCTTCTATAAATACTTTTAAGAAAAAGTTATTAAAGCACGGAGTTCACCATTTTACCATTTTAGTATTAAGATTTTAACTTACTTGATATTCCAGTAACTGCTGAGATTTCGATCCATTTATTCTCTTTGACTATAATTTTTTTATAATACTTGTCGGCCTTATCATATAGGTATTTATGGCTTTCTACAGCACTTATTAAAGTCGAATAATCCATTGATGGTGGCTAAATCAAAAATACAATATGAAAATTTAAAAATGTGCAAACATCTTATACATTTTCGCGGTTATACATTTTCAAAAAAAAAAAAAACTGTTTTGCGAAATTATTTTACTTTTCTATAAAATTATTACTATTTTTATTATAAATTTAATATAAAATGATTCACATTAAATTTTATTAAGAAAATGAATTTTAATTACTGATAAAAATAAAATAAGTACAGAGAGTTAAAATGTGTATGCTTACGATATGCATGGCGACGAAGGTATTTGAAGTTTCCTTCAGTTTACACGCAATTTTTCGGTCTGCTAAGTGACAAACATATTTTAACGAAACTGAACGAAAAGATGTTAAAGTTTCGCTGGCCAGTAACTAACAAAACCTATTTATCGCATTTTTACGTTAAGTTGTTACTGATTCGCTGGTTCAGCCATAATAATTCGTAATTCAAAGCATCTTAGGTTTTTAAAATTTCTTTAAAGCTTTCAACGGACTAACTTTTGTAATTTATTTAAAAATTTTATGAAATTCGGTTGAACACTTTGCGTGTAAAGGCATATTACATATGTTGCACCTATAATATGTCTGTGACTGGCATTGCTTACATCGTATTCCTTTATTTGATGTATGAGCTTCTTTTGCGAGACAACCTGATGGTTTTGGAAATCTTCGCTTTGGTTGCACCTTTCCATGTTGTGTGAGCAAAGCTTTAGCTAGATCTCGCCGAAACTCGTATTGATCTAGTTTTGCGTTAGGTTTTGGCTAATGACCACGCATTTGTAACGGTCAAATCCAACTTCCATAGCACTAACGGTATATACAACTTTTTGCCTCTTATACCCATTCGACAGTTGGAAATGTGGCGATTCAATAAATCCACTCCGCACCTAAATATATTATAATTGGCGACTATGTGTGGTTGTGGAATACAAGTTTTTTTCTTGCGCTAAATGGTTATATCGGTGAGCTGGAGCTAGTAGATTTGTGCCAAAAGCATTCGACATCATCGAAACAATTTTACTGTCCTTCCATCTTGTAAGAATTACTTCATTTTGTTTATCTATAAAACTTTGGTAATAGTCCTGCATCTTTTCATGTATCTGTTATTTATCGGCCATCTTAATATTTTTCAAAATATTTTCTCGTGACGTACCTCTCCTACCACATTTCATATTCCTAAATGCACATATTAAACTTGGTCCAGTAAAAAAGATGTCACAAAATATGAAAGGGAATATCTGGAAACCTATCATTAATTTTTTTTTGCAAAATCCAGCACGACACTTTCACCTATATCCATTGTTGCAACAACCCTTTCGTAAAAACCCTCTATTTATATCGCCAACCCCAGGAATCGTTCGTTTGTCCCGTTAAGAGAACGTATGACGAGCATTCCAGAAAATATACCTACATGTCAATCTTTCGAATTTGTAGAATATATTTGTAATTTGAATCTGTAGGACTACCCTGTGTATGTGTCTGTTAGAAGATGACTTTTGTTATTAGCATTTTGAAAACTCCCAAATTTGTTGCATGCAAAATTAAACAAATTTGGGATTTTTTGGGACCTATATCACACGTGCAATATTTGCTGCATGCAACAAATTTGAGATTTTTTTTGAGACATATTTCAGAGGCATCAATATTTTACTATACTACGCTTTCTCATATCACTTCTCAAAAACCTCAGCAAACTTTAATTTTAAATTCCAGGCATTGCTCGAATGGGATGAAAATATATTAATGGTGCTAACTAGGCAATATTTCAATACAAAAATTCATTTATGAGCTCCATCGACTAATTCGTCCTTTGCAGGAAGATTTTGAAAAAAGTGATGAATGAATTCGTATGGTCATCGTTTGATCAGGATTGGTCACATGTTTTTATGGTTTTGTCACTTACGAAAAATAAAAAATAAATATTAAAAATTAAAATAAAATTTCCCGGGTAGCACCTCATTGCAAGAAAACCATACCGTTTTTATTAAATTTCGTTAGGTAATCGTTAGATCCATCACATTTTGGTGTTGGGTCACGAATGGGTCACTTTTTATTGCGAAAAAACAAAATAAAAATTGTATTATTTCAATAAAATCAAGCATTATTTGGGAAGTTTATTTTTCAAAATTAATAAAAAATACAATAGGAATATACCATTTAGATAAAAATATTTTTTTAAATTTAATGATACTTAATGATTTATGGCGAAAATTCATATCTTTCAAGACCACCCGTGTCCTTTGTGTCTTTTTGTAATCCGTCCCTCTTTGCAATCTCTCTTTTCTTTCATATGCACTAATTTATTGTTCTTAGTCAACATTCGCACTTTCTCTCGCACGGTAACTATTCTCTCTGCTTTTATAATTAAGAAGTATTTCACCCAATTCAGACCACAAAGTGTGTATTGGGGTTTAAATTATCACTCCAATATCACTCTGGCATATTCATTCACATATTCATTACACATATCATTCTGGCATGTCTATATTCTATTCCCAGTTATTAGCTTTTTAAACCCAATTTGGACACTAGCGCTGTTCCCAATTTCATTTGCCCACGCTTTTAATCACATGCAATGTGCTCGGAATTATCTGCTAATTTTTCTATATGTACTTTAAAGTTCAATCGATTATCAATCCAGATTCGCAAATACCTAGTCAGATTTACCTACTTAATTCTCTCAATATTCACTTACAAGTCGACCAATCCCTACGTTCGAAATGCTGCTATTCTATAACATTTTTTACGCAAGCTAAATTCAGTCAGACATTCTATTACCTAATCCGCACGCATTTCTGAATGTGATCCAAGATCTCCACTATGACAAAGTCATCACAAATTCTAAAATACCCCGATACGTAGTCCCCTGTAGTTTGTGGCCAGATTGGTCCAATTTTGGAATAGGTACCACTCTCTTTTCTTTCTATTTTTCCGGTCTCCGAATACGCATCCAAACTTGATTGGGATTTCAATACAAGGCCATCTCGGCTTCGAATTCCAATCTAAAATGAATTTATAGCTCACTCTGTTATTTCCCTGGGTAGCAGATTCGGAATTTTCTAAAATTGCTCGAAACTCTTACCATTCAAATTCTTTACACATTTTGTTAATCAATTCACATTCATTATTAGGTACCAAAATTTCAATAATGGCGTTCATCAATTGTAAAAAGGCACTACCATTTCAATCTGTACTCTGACTCTATTATTTAATAATGTCCCGTACATTCTAAGTTGCAGTTCAAAATGATAAAATCAGTCCCGCCAAATTTTTCATTTCGTAATTTATTCTATTTTCATGACAAATACACCTATTGTACTCACTCAATTCCATCCGTTTTCTGTCATGTCAAAACTGAATTTCATTACTGTACAACCATTCACCTTGAATTTATTCCCTCTTACATGTATTTATGAGAACCTCATTCATGCGTTTGACCAATTTCCTACCATTTCAAATGACCTAAGGGTCTATGTCAACATTTATGACACCTAAAAACGCCCTGACCTAATAATGAAACCTAAATTCTCATCAGAAACATTCCAAGTGATTTTGGCGGCCAGCCCACTAGAAATTAAATAAATAAAAAAAAAAAATCAATCTATTGCCCTGGCTGTCGACCTCACACACAGTGCTCTAGTTGACTCACCATCATTCAGGATTACGAGATCGTAATCCAGAATGAGGCAAGTCAACAAGTTTCTCCAAGGATCATTTCTTTCACCTCCACATCCCAATATTCAGTATCGCACAATCTACTGAAACACAATTTACCTAAAACGACAGTTCGACGAAAAACAATTTACCGAAAACATCAAGTTACTTGATCGTTTTTCATTAAAAACGACAATGTTCCGACAAAATTTCACCGAAAATAACGATTCATCGAAAAAACAATTCAACAAAAAACCACAATTCACCGAAAAGCAATTAACCGAAAAACAATTGACCGAAAATTAAATTACCGAAATAAAATACCCGAACAAAATACTGAAAAAAAAATAAACCTCGAAAATTTAAAGTTCAAAAATTAAAAGTTCTTAATAAAAAACCTTTACAAAATAATAGTTTTTAAAATTGCAAAAAATGATTTCAAATGGAATTAATTGTAAAGGCTTATTTTTAATTTCAGAATTTCAAAGTTTCGGGATTTAGGTTTTGGTTTATTTTGTGGGGATTTCTTATTTCAGTATTTTAATTTTCAGCAAATTAACACCAACCATTAAATTTCAACGGTCGTAGGCGCGTAGATCTATAATTATGACGGGAATATAAAATTGGCGCTGTTATTAGTAAGGATGCAAAATTTATTAATTGGAAGGGTCCAGTCAAATTAATTAAAATTATATTAAAAATATAAATGAGCTGATGTAAAAGGATTTACCAATTTTACATTTCAAGATTTTTATTTTCAGTATGTTTTGTTGTTTGCAAAATATATTTTTCACAATTTTCAGAGTTCGTCTTTGTTGGGATTTAAGGTTTCGGTTTTTCAGTACAATCCCATTCATTATTAAAGCAAATAATTTCTAAGTAGTTTTATTCCAAATCAAATAAATTTTACCTTTTAAAGGAACACTCGGAATGTTGTATAAAGGAATAGTAGTTTTTGGTGAATTATCATTTTCGGTGAACTGTCTTTCTCGGTGAATTATTGTTTGTCGTTGAATTTTCGTTTTCAACGAATTATCATTTTCGGTGAATTTGAATTTTCGGTGAATGGTTGTTTTCGATGACTTTATGTTTTCGGAGAATTGTCGCATTCGGCTAATTGTTGTAAGGCATTTAACTGAAACTGACCACTTGCTGAAAGCAACAATTCATCGAAAACGACAATTTAACGAAAAAGATAGTTCACCGAAAATGACTTCACCGATAATATGTCAAATGAAAAGTTACTTTTGGTTTGCATTTTGAATTATATTTCAGTTTCACTCTCTCTCTCTCTCTCTCTCTCTCTCTCTCTCTCTCTCTCTCTCTCTCTCTCTCTGGCCCTATATCCCCTCAAGGGAG
The DNA here is from genome assembly GCA_947310385.1 of Nephrotoma appendiculata. Taxonomy (NCBI): domain Eukaryota; kingdom Metazoa; phylum Arthropoda; class Insecta; order Diptera; family Tipulidae; genus Nephrotoma; species Nephrotoma appendiculata. Next base: position 44,756,182 of record OX371224.1, on the reverse strand, counting down.
GGACCGCCTCAAATTATAGGTCTCATAACCATATTTTCATTCCGGATAATGAATGACAAATTCATTAATCCTAGCCTAGCCGTAAAATTTTCCCCCTTGTCACCACCGAGAATCGAACCCAGTACCTCCGGTCGCTGGAGCAAGCATGCTAACCACTTTGCCACCGAGGCGGCATGATTTACTGTTGCACGATAGAGATAAAATTTGATTTAGCCATTCGAGCACCAAGAGCCTGAATTTCTTAAATATCCGTCCCTCGGGTGCGCCATAGGTTCTGTGTTTGAAACACAGTTTCTTTTTGTTTTCTAGTTCGTGGTTAAAGTCGATTTATATGATGAAAATTGTATTCGAGTATGAGTTCCAAATGTAGCTCTGGAAATCTTCAAATTATAATAAACTGTCATGTTTCATATACGATCATGATGAAATATAATATGAAGATTCCTGTTTCGCCACCCTCCTACCACTGTCATTCTGAGAGAATTGAGAGTATCCATAAACAGTTTATTTTGTTCGCGCTACGACGTTTACCATCCATGTGTACTGTGGATTACGTACTTCCGCCTTATCAGAATCGCCGAGATGTAGCTTCTGCGCTATTTGTGCGTGATACCATTAATTCCCGTGTCGATTGTATCGAGTTATTAGCACGTATCAACTTGTGTGCTCCCAAACGTCGGATGCATCAACGTGATGGAGCTTTATTCATCGACCGAGCTTTTTTTGGTAACCAACTACGGTCTTTCTGATCCAATTCCAAGGGTGTCGCGAGTATTTAACAAGGTCTACGAAGCTTTTGATTACACAGCTCAACAAAAAAAAATCGCCGGCACCCGTCCTATATGTTTTTGGGGTCGCTGATCACAAATCTGCACTCAGAATTGCCGTATCGCATCAAAATTTTGAATAAATCGTAAAAAATCGCTAAAAATCGATAAAAAACCCGTTTGGGTTTATAAGTATGAGGTTTTGTGGGTTTTAGGTTTAACGTTTATAGGTTTAGGTGCGACTTAGTCAGATTTTAAGTTTTCTAGCACATACCAACATGATTTTCCACGGTTTTTGCGATTTTCAGCGGTTTATTCAAAATTTTGATGAGATACGGCAATTCTGAGTGCAGATTCGTGATCAACGACCCCAAAAACATATAGGACACCTATTCTCGTCTCGGGTGCCGGCGATTTTTTTTTGTGGAGCTGTGTTATCATTTGTCGAGAAATTCATTCAAGAAAGCTTTATATAATTTTTTGGTCGTAGAGTTTATGTGCCGTAATTTTTTACCAATTCGTTTGTTGGGCCGATTGTAGTCACTGTAGGCACCATTTATAAATAAATAAAGGCATATGCTTAAAAAGCTTTTGCAAGTAGTCCCGAAATGTGGCTAATTAGAACGGAACTCGGATGTTCGATAGCTGATCATGAAGAAGTTTGCTTCGTTAAACGGAAATGGAAATATAAAATTGAACGTAACTAGGCTATTGGACCCAGCAAGGCCGCAGATTATCAGTAGAATATCTGTAGAATACTCATCGAGCGACTAATCGCAATATCGCCTATAATTCGCAAATATTGTCGCACGAATAATTTTGACTCCACACACGAAAAACTATGAAACATATCTTTACTTTATCTTGCGCTTATCTTTTTTAAATATGTTCGAGGTGCGTTCGTAAATCCGGAGGATAACTTGCATACACTCGCTCGTGTATCGCATATAATTCTCAAATGTTGTCGCTAGATTAACTTTAACCTTACTCACGAACAACTCATAAAATTAAATTATGAAAGTTTAGGTTATTCTGGATAATAAAGCCAGATAGTGTTTTTAACATCCAATCAAGATGAGGTTTATCAAGACGTTGGAACTTTCATTTCGAACTAATGAAATATTGAATTCTTTATATTAAAAAATTCGGCCGTCTCATCAGACTACAGTGACCAAACCACAAAAATATTGAAAAAACTTTGAATTTATATTCAAAGTATGATCGTAATGCCTTAGCGAATTTAAATGAATCGTTACGTAATTGTAAACCCCTTCAAAAATCGATTCATTTCAATCGCATTGAGCATAATTTCTGAAATTATATCGCAAAGCGTTAACTTTTTAAACTCATTGCGAATAGCATTTCACATTTACGCTTTCGATAGACATATCGCATAAAGGACTCCACACTAATTTTGTTTTTATCGTCATTTCTTTGAACGCAAAGAGATCAATTTCAATTGAATTGCGTACATTTTTTGAGTATTTGTCGCAATGCGGATAGTTATAAAACACATTGCGAATAGCGTGTCGCAGTTATGCGTTCGGGAGACATGTCTCAACTGAAAAGTTATCGCAAAAATCTTGCTGGGGGATTTTAAAAGGATTTTAGGAAGAAGTTCTGGAATATGGCGAACTAAGAGAAAACAATGCCTCTTCTTAACCAGCAATGATGACATTGAGAATGTAGGATGAAAATGTTTTGGAGGAATTCCGGAATATGGCAAACTGAAAAACTTGGCAAACTTGGATGGAAATGGAATTTTAAAATAAATTGTTCAAAATCAGTTTTAATTCATAGATATAGAGTACAACAGGAATTGAAAACAGACATACCAGATCAAAACTTTTCTATTGGTTATCCTCACTACTCATTCTATTATTGCTAGGCCTAATCACACAGATTGTTCCTGCTTAACTAGCATCTCATTGGACTTCTTTTATAAAATTAAATTTTAAGGGATTGTAAGGGCTTACAATGTACCAAGTAAAAGACTTATGGTTAGAAATCAAAAGAGTGTTCTCAACTTTGTCACAGTATTGTTTCTGACATAGGTCAATCTGTATCTTCATAACAACTCTGTGGGATTCAAGGAACACTAGAGAACAAACAACAAACTCTCTCGATTTATCTTACCGAAACTCACCAGGAACAAAAGGTTTTAAACATCGACAGGAACCGTATTCTCCATGAGAGGCGCCGTTAATCATATGTCTATGAATTTTCTATGAAATGTCATTTTCATCAAATTGTCGATTTCGTTGAATTGTTTTTCGGTTAATTTTTTTGTGAATTGTCGTTTTCGGCGAACTGTCGATTTCGGTGAATTTGTTTTCAATGAATTGTCATTTTCAGTGAATTGTGTTTTTCGGTGAATTGTCGTTTTCGGTGAATTGTCGTTTTCAGTGAATTTTGTTTTCGGTAAATTACTGTTTAGGTGAAATGTTATTTCTGTGAATTGTTTTCGGTGAATTGTCGTTATCGGTAAATTGTCAATTTTCGTGAATTGTCATTTTCAGTTTGAATTGCTGTTTTCATTTAATTGACATTTTCCGTAAAAGATTTATTCGTTGAATGTTTGTTTTCGGTGAATTGTTGTTTTCAGTAAATTGTCGATTTTATTTCATGCCTATTTCGGTGATTTGTTTTACAAAAACTTTCAATAAATAATTGCCGTTTGCAATCAGTAAATTTGCAATTGTAAATTTTTGTCATTCTTCCTGTTTGATGAATTGTCGTTTTTCAGTGAATTGTCATTTTCGGTGAATTGTCATTTTCGGTAAATTGACGTTTTCCATGGATGGTTTGAAAGTGTCATTTTCAGTTAATGGCTATTTCGGTGATTTGCTTTACAATAACCTGTCGTTTTCAGTGAAGTGCTGTTTGCAATCAGTGAATTTGCAGTGTATTCTCGTTCTACCCAAATTTAAGAAAAACATGTAAAGCGTTATTGAAATTGCAACTAAACTTTTTACAATATTTATTAATTTTTTTACACACAAAATTAAAGAACTGTTCATACGTTATACCTCATTGGATTCAATTAAATTAAAATAACATTTAGACTAGACACTTTTAGACACGTAAATAAGTGTATGTTCAGACATTGTAGCAGTAAACTATATAAAGTATAAATGCCATATTTTATTTTGAGAAGTCAAAATTTGTGAATCAATAGGGATGCATGGACTTCATTATTTTTAGACACTTTAAAAAAGTTCAAGACAAAACTAAAAACAAACAGTTTACAAAAATTGGGACGAAATAGAATTTTATAAACATTTTAACTTTCTAGGATAAAAAATAATTTGAATAATTTTGCATGGTTTAAATAATACTCACCATTTTATAACAAATACCAAATACCATATACAATTAAAATTAAACAAAAAAAAAAACTCATCGACAATCTTTATTTAAAATGATCCAAACCATTCCCACAAAACGTTTACGACAAAAAGATTAATTTAATTAAATATCCTCCTTACAGCGTTGTAAATATTTCTTGGTTCCTTTCCACAAAAACAAAAATAATAAAAATGTGAGGATAAAATACCTCAAATATCATTAAGCTTTTATTTAGCAAGCACAAAAAAATAAAAATAAAAACTTTAACCTAAATTAAAATATTTATTTGGTAATGAAAAATTTCCGAATATAAAACTGAGAAAAACTTTTATCATTAAAATAATTTTCTTATCATTCATTAGATTATGAATAAAAATAAAATTTTATAAATTTTTTTTTTGCTTTTTCAAATATAAGAAACTTATCTTAATTTAGAGATATGTAATGTGTATAAGGTGTATGTATATGTATGGGGATGTATGAATACGAGAATCGAGAAACTTTGTTGAGTATCACAGATAGATGTACATGACATTTACAAATGTACATATTTTATGTATATATGAGCTTTTAACTTTATTTTCTTTATGCTTTCTGTGATTTTAGAACATAAAACAATTGTCTAATTTCGGTTAATTTTTTTAAATTTATTTTGGGAACGATAACAATAATGGTAATCAAAATATAGTTTAAGGCACTTAACTTTTTACAATAATCATTGAAGCAATAACCTTTTTTTTCTACCTTAACAACTGAATATAAATCTACATACCCAAAGTAGTTAAAAATACATAAGAGTAAAAGCAAAGCTCCAGATATCTCATCATAATCCATATTTTATCTTTATGATTTCAATTAATTAAGAATCTGGTTCTCATACTCGTACATATATCGAGATTGTATACCGAGTTATATCTCACAAGGATTTGAATTTTTAGATGATTTAAATTGTAAAGTGGTATGCGATAGTATATATGCATAGTAGCTTTGGTAGTAGTAACAGTAATAATAATAATTATGATAAAATGTTTGAGAATGGCCAAAGGCAATTGGGACGATTTATTGTTTCAAAGCTTGTGATTTTTTGTGTATATTCTAAACGAAATTATTAAAAATTATTTTCGATTATTATTTAAAATGAGAGATAGATCAAATCAAAAGTGAGTGTATTTTATGTAGATGCTAACCCATCCCTACCCAAAGGCTACTTTGGTTCTTAGGCTATGATATCTGATCATATGTAAACTTTTATGCACCTCATCATAGCTGCCCCGCATTGAATAAACTGTAGGACCAATTACTGGACAAGTGTGGTGGATAACACCGATCCTATTCCTTCAGCATGGTATTTTTTTATGAAAGAACACAGTTGTAATTAACTAAGGTAGCATAAATTACAATGGTTAACAATGGTGGTTTTCAACAACCTAAGAAAAAAATATTATGATTTTGTGTGAGTCACGTCAGAAATCCCATTTTAGAAATCCCACCGTCTTCTTATTTTGTCGAGTAGTATTTGATTGTGCTATTTTGTGCATCTAACGGTAAAATTTGTGCATAATATACTTTGAGAGATAATGTGGGATTTCTGACGTGATTATCACTCCATAAATCCCATACATCCGTTTCATGATTAAAGCATATGTTTTGCTTTAGTTTAATTGTGCAAAACTGTGCATGTCAAAAACAATTTAGTTCTCCTCCAGAATTGGTTAGGAATTTTGTTAGAACAGCTATACATATATGCCTATTTACATGGGATATGTACAGCGCCTATTCAAGTATCACCTATGGACCCACCATCACCTATGGAAAAATATCGTATATTTCTAGTAACAATGTTTAGATTAGATGTATATAACCTAAAAAGACCAAAATTCAATAGTGGCATATTCCCCATCAGCCAGAATTGCTCTTAAAAGACCCTTCCTTCAACCCTAATTTCAAAAGATCAATTTCTGAAATTTTTTATATGGGTGATAGCATCCTCTTTTGATAAATATCTCTCAACTTTAGGAATGGCGGGGTTGAAAACAGATGGTTTGTTTGAACGAACCCTGAACCATCGCTCCCCTAATAGAATTCCTTAAGAAGGATTTCTTTGGTCCTTTCACTGTTCTTGTACCATTGGCTTTCACCAAACGCTTTTATATCCAATGTGACGCCAGCCAACTGATATCGGTGCTGTTTTATTCCAAAAGGTCGGTGAGGGGCTAGACGGACCTATAACATTTATGTCACACAAATTAAATAGAGCTCATCAATCTTACTTGAAATTTTACTTCGATCAGCCAATCGGTCGGGAAAATAAAAATTGACAACAATTTAAAGTGTAGTTCACAAACTAATCAGATATGTTGATTCCGCAAACCCAACAATGAAAAAACTTCCATCTGTTCTGGGAGCGAAGCACTCCATGCTCTTTCGTGGCTCATTATTTCGACCTACTTTACGCATTTATTGCCAAATCGAGGACGTAGGGCTATGGCCTATAGTAGGCTATGGCCTAGCCTATAGTACTGGGCATGGTCGTGTTGTGTCCTTTTTAATCACCGATCGTAATTTATTGATGAACATTTCCTTTTGCATCCTGTCTGTATCGGGATTCAAACCAAGTACCTAACGAACCAAATGCCAAAACTTTAATCACATTTGGACGGTAAAAAAAAGAAAAGAAAAAAACATTTAAATTTAAATTATTTCGTTCAATATTTAAATTGTGCATCCTCGCTTCTTGACCTAATGACCGGTACTAAATACATAAATGCTAAATATATAAAGTGCATTGAAAGACGACGATCTAGGCTGAAATAAGACTATCTTTTAAAATTCACGCCGTAGCGAGTAAGAGAACAGAGAACCAATGACCAATGATTAGAACAGTCCATCATGAGTTTATCAATCAGTCTGTAATCTATATGGATTATCGATTTAATCATTAGTTGGAAGATGACCAATGATATTCTCGCCACTGACTACACCTGCATCCCTTTAAACATAAATCTTAAAACACCTTAGAGAAAAACTTTCCCGCAATAAAAAGCTTACCAACTGCTTGTTAAACTACCTTTGACGAGCGGATTCACAATAGTTTTGGAAAATCCTGTCCTCTTATTACCAAAGAAAAATCCCGGAACAAGCTGGTGTCCTGATCTTAAAAAAGTTACGAAAACTGCAAAGGGCTCAAAAATAAAACCAATAAAACTAACCTACAGATCGATTGGGATAATCTTTTAGCATCTTAAAAAGATTATAAAGAAAATATATGATCTGCTTGCAGGACATCTTGAACTAATTTCTGCGAGGAGATTAAAAGACTTTCTGAAATTGCCAGGCTAAATATAGGTATTTGGTTAAAATTAATCTGGCAGACTTGATATGCGGCGGCTTCCAGATGGCAGGCTTACCACTTCCAAACAGATAACTGTTAAATTAATGCTTTCTTTGCATTGTCGCGGTTCAATCTTGCTTTTGGTGCATCCGAGTAATTTCCGACATTTTGCGTTAGAATTTACTTTCCCTCCCACCCTATAAAACAGGTGGTCGCAGGATGGCGTCTTCCCTGCTGAATTACAGCATGGATTTCCTATTATTCATGATCACTAACTTCTACTCTTTCAAGAATGGATTGCTTTTGGAACTGTTCCTCAATTTTGGAATCCGAAAGCTGGTAAGTCGTTTTCAGCTGGTCAGTAGACACCAAGACATTTCGTCCTATTAATCTTTCTTCAACTTTCTTTAAAACTTCGGAAAGATTTGTTATATTAGAGATGTATTAGAGGCCGTCATTTATTTATCTAGCCACCTACTCAGCGGCACTCAACATTCTTACAGAGTTGGAAAATCGTGTGAAATTCGTATGAAAAACCGTATGAACTTGTTACAAGGATTAAATGTAACGCTGTAACGGTCTGGAATCCATACTATGCTGTGCACATAAAAAGAATTGAAAGCATTCATAAGAAGTTCCTGATTTTTCTGCTAAAGAAAAGTGAGTGGGATTACGACCACAACTTATCATTCCATGAAAATGTGGCTCGCTTACCTCCATACACAACAAGATGCACGGATTACAAAATATGCACGCTTGAAAATAGACGACTTCTTTTGGGCGCGGCTTTTATTGGTAACGTTTTGCTTGGTCACGTTGATTCAGCTTACGTCTTGGAAAACATATCAACTCACGTGACATGTAGAACATTTCGAAACCAAGAATTTTTAGCACTTGAACGCCATTCTACTAACTATGGAGAAAACAACCCCATTAATAGGATGTCTAAATCTTTCAACTTAATCGACGACCTATTTGACTTCAATTTATCTAAGGACAACTTTAAAAATATCTTTAAAGACTATTTTCTAAATTTTTAATTGTTTAAACCAAAATTTGGTTTATATTTTTTTCTGTTTTAAAGTATTTTCTTCTTTTAATATAATTTCTGTTCAAACTATAAATGTAAATAATGTGAAATCATACATGTATATTACAAAATAGATTTCTTTAAGTAAATAAATAAATGATCGGTTCGTAATAAGGAGTTTTTTGTGAGCACTTTCCCGAATATTGCAGGTCATTTTGACAGCACATCTTTTTCATCACTGAGGCCTGCACAAATTTTGGCATCGACTAACCATCACTACCATCTTACAAAAGTACTTGATTTGTGAACTTAATTTTAGGTTTACAAATTATGCATTATTTTTGAAGAAAGATTAGCTAAAAGTTAAGGATGCTATTTTGACGCGATCATTTTATTCTCTACATTTCCTGGGTGAAAACCTGGGTGGTTGTCCAACTTTCCGGTTTCTTCACTATAAATCTCTCAATATAAGTCAGCAGCATTCCCTGAAATAGTTCAAGCAGTTTGCCAGAGCTGCCGAGCGCATTTGTGTTTTGTGATTGAACCCTCAGCTTAAATCATGGGTGTGTAACCACGAGTGCAGTAGCTGCTTGGGTTTCAGGAAACTTTAATAATAATAATATAATTGAACACACGGAATTCATAAAACTGCTTTGCAATAGAGGAATGGACAATGAATCAAAAAACCATTTTGTTAAATTGCCCGCACTGTTTATAAAAATCGGCTGGCTTATCAACCACAAGTTTATACATTAGATAGGTCGATGTTGTGTCTTAGCTATTGAATTCTTTTTAATTAGAATACTTAACTGCCAAGAGGAACCAAAATGTTCTCTCAACAGTTTATTGTTAACTTAATATTTGTTATAATTGGACAGTTCCACAAAATTTTATTTGTTTTGATTAGAGAAAAATTTTTCCTGATGGTAAGTGACATTTACAAAATTAAAATAAAGGTTCAATTTAATTAGCAGGGTAAATCCGTTATGTTAAGCTGATTTCCCAGTATCCTAATACACTACTATGTTGCGGTAAAAGATCAAAAAAATACGAAAAGGAATAATTGGCTTATTACGAAATCTAAAAATAAATTTGTAATGAAAGTTCTGTAGCAATTATTTTTGTACCCACGCGTTTGCACACCCACACACGTTCATGATATGTGAATTAATAATAATCCCATTGACACTTTTATTTTTAACATTTTCATTTGATCTAAATAATAATCTAAATAAATTATTAATGTACGAGTAACATAAACCGCCACTTAGACGTTTCTCGTATATATAATACGGATATTGTGCTTGTGAGATGGAATAAAATTATAATAAAACAGTTAAGATATACAACAACAACAAAAGCAAGTAAAAAAAGCTCAAAAATTTAAGAAAGAACACTCTTGAGAGCATTTCCAGCTAAAATATGAAAATTTATACTTCTTCTTACTTTCTCGTATGTACTCTTGGTGTCTTCGGGAATAATCTCATTAAAATCCGGTTTATTCTTTTTGTTCGCGCGGCACTGAAACATTGTTTTTACTTGTGCGGCACTGATTTTACTGTATTCCCGCGAAAATCTATATGTAAATTGTATAGAAAGTGATACGTTGAGGGTTCCTGCATGCTTTTGTGTTTCATTCTTATATTGAATGTGTACGTACATGTGTTAATATGAAATACACGAGCTTACGTTATTTTATGATTAGTCTCGTGTGTATTATGAACAATATTCCTCTCGTAAATCATTTTACTCTGTGTGTTTGTAGTTGAGGAATTTATAAAAATCTTACATCAACAAACGAATATTTATGGTGTGAATTAATAATTGAGCTTTTCATTTTGGTTAATTTACCGAAAATAGTTTGGTTGAAATGTAAAACGGTTTGTGTTTGCTGCTTTCAGCTTGCAATGGAATAAATAAAGTGCTAACAATTTACTTTTTACTCGATATATGGAGTTCCACCTAATAAACCTACAACATTTTATGTTTCGTTGCCTAATATGTGACAAATTAATTTAATTAAAAACTTTGAAGAAGCTTTCCATTAGAAATTGTGTCTATTATCTAATTAGAATATAATTTTTCGAATTTCAAACGTATTTTTTTTAAACGTTGCTTTGTGGATGGGTTCTTATATAAATTACCTGTCCTATTTGTAATAACACTACCCTTGTCGTTAAATCGTACTTTGAGCGCTTTCCTCATACGCTTTTGATACATTATGTTTGACGCTATCTTGAACCACCGCTAGTCCTACCGCAAGAGGAAGCTTATTTCATGAATATAAATTAAGATTGTTTTTATCCTCTTAATATGAATCTAAACAAGTGGAAGATAAATGTTTCGTAAGTCTTCCCCCTTCTAAAATCCACGTCTCGAGGATCAGAAATTCAGCTGCACTGGTTGGATACCGCGTGGTACAGCCTGTTGGTTGGTCATCTTAGGTTGGTAAATCCTTAATGTGAGTTTTTTGGATTCTTTTTCTGGACACTCTTGTCACTGTAACCTTATTGTTCTTCGCGACGATTTCCTTTCGGAATTTAGGGTTTTTTTTCCTCGATTTGCTTAATAGATGTGTAAATTGGTTCTACGACCTCGTACGTTTTCGGTACCTTCTTTTCAATTTTTCCGTTGTACTAGATCTTCATTTACTTTTTGTTTAAAATTTAGCAAATTTTGAAAATTAACTCATTGAGTTCGTCCAAAAAATACGTTCACTTTTTCAAACAAAAAATAAACAAAATAGTGAACAAAATAGAGTAAATCGAGTTATTGTATCTGCGGACTGCTATATTGACCAATTCTCTAGCGATTAGATCCTTATACTCATTTTGTATAGACATCAAATTTTCTTGATTATGGTGGATTGAACCCTTTCCGCGGTTCCGTTCACTTCGCTCCTATACGAAGGAGTTAAGAAACTTGCTTCGTTGTCCATTACCATTATTCTAGGTGTTATTAAATAATGTAGGGTTTTGGTGATTTTATCCCTATTGTATTGACGTTCTGTCTTTGACATGGAAAAGTTTTGCAAATCTACTTTTGCATCATTTTCTACCAGGGAAATGTAATGTCTATCTAAGTTCCATCCCGTTCCCCTCTGTTATATGACATCGAGCAATAAATATATAAGAGAAATCAAGTAGTGCAAATTTTATAAGCAGGTTTTTCCGAGGTTAATCTTATTTTATAGTTTTAATATATTTATATACACAAATTTAATTTTTTTTCTATATGCCCAACAAACAATTTTTCCAAATTTTGGTGACTAAAAGTCACAGACCGTTTTATAAGGGGTATATATTAGTTTCCGTGTTATATAGAAATTTTAGTGGGTATATAAGAGTATTATAGTATTACCATCAGAAACGAGGTTTTTTAAGCTATTGAAAGAAGAGATTTACTTTAAGTTTTATCAGTTGGTGATGAAACGGTTTCTATCACCGTTTTATAAAACTTTAAGTAGCCTTTACCATATGATATATTAAAAAGTTTTATAATGGTTAACGTTACCGTCGTTATACAACTAACTGATACCAAATTTTATAGTGGTATGGAAGGTTACTTTTACAAACCCCGAATACTATTAGAACCGTCAGTGACTTTAACAAAAATCGCGAACATTTAGTAATAAATAATACCATTATAAAATGTATTTTAAAATGGCTCCATTTTAAAACTGCTTCAAATTTCATGTTATTCAATCCGTCGGGACCATGCACAAATTCGGTTTGTTTGCAATTTTATAATTGTGTTTATAATGATTTTTTCCATATTCGGAAGTTGCCGTTATTAAAATAATATTATATAACAATATAAAGGAAATAATACCAAACAATTTTATGACTTAACTTTCGAGCTGGAACCTAACCTTACTTTTTAATAATATTTTTTAAAGTTTTAAAAAGGTAATACAGTTTACTTAATATAAACGCGGTTTATATTAAGCCTAATAAATGTTTATAATGGTGATTTTTTTTGAATGCGTATGTCAATAATGGACTTTTTTGTTACTAATAGTTTTGTAACATACTAAGAGTAACAAAACGTCACCACTAGTTATATAGTAGCACAGCTAAAGCATGGATGTTACTATTAATTATATAACGCGATTAGAGATAACAACATTTTCCAAAAGGTATATAAGAACACAATTTCGAGCCAAGGACGGTGCCTTTAGTGTTTTTAATATTTCTAAATGTTTTATATGAGTAACTCCGTTTATATAATGAACTCACAGTTTATATTGCACTACGTTAGTTTTTATAGAGGTATTCCATTCATTCGGCCATTTTTAATTTTTTACCAATGTCCATTATAAAATGTAGGCTAGACCCAATTTTTTAAAACACAAATATCTGTTTCAAATTAATTAATAATGCAAAGAGAACAAATATTTTGATGTGCTTAGTATTCCAGAACAATAAAAAAATTAATTTGAAGATGTAATATCATCAGATGTAATTTTCTTTTATTTATCGTAAATAATTAAAAGTTTTAAAATTGCTTATTTTTGAGGCGCGTTGTTGTTTTTAGTCCTATCAGCAACAATAATCACAGTAAAATTTAAATCGCAGTTGATTTCCATCAAATAGGCCCGTAAATCGCAATCATAATGTACATAATTATGCTTAATGAATATAAAATATTAAATTAAATTATAAAACGATGGAGAACTATGTTACCATTTTTTGTTTGTTTATAAAACTAATAACAAATAAATGTATTGTTGTATTTATGAAATATTTTTTATAAAAGTAACAATAGTGAAAGAAAAACGCAAAATTTGACATTTACGAGAGGTTATGGAAACGTTTCTAATACCTTTATAAAGAATGATTTCAAGTTATATTAAGGTAATGAGGATGTTTTCGTTACTAAATTAAAAAACTGGAATTTATATAATGTTACCATAATCAAGTGTCGGCAACCCTTATAAACTCCTCCATTTAAGCTCTTTAAGGGGTTTATAGAGGTAACGATCAAGTTTCGAACACTAACCTATAAAACTTTTGTTATATAATTTGGTGATGGAAATATTACAATTACTACTATAAAATAAAAATTGTTTGTTGGGTGTAATCTATATATACGTATCTTATAAACATATCGGCATAGTTATTTTATAGTTTATTGTTCTTGTTAGGCTTTTACAGGTTGCCAAAGGTAAAATAGATTAACCTCGGAAACTCTACATGAGTCCACTTATGTATATTTTGCTTTATGTATATGATCAATTGGTTCTTGAACACATTTATAGGAGCTTCACAGAGCGGAATGAAATGTGGTGCCACCTTCCTCTGCATTATGTACGATTCATCACTCGATGAGGAAAGTGTGTTGACGTCCACTTTCAATCTTTATAATGCATCAGCTACTTTGTTCGTGATTCCGGGTTTATAAACTACCACATAGTTATACTCTTCTAGCCTGGCTTTCCATATTTTTAGTTTGTTGTTGTTATTCCTATTGCTGAGGGCGAATGTCAGCGGCTAATGATCAGTAAGTATCTCTATTATTTTCGCTCCATAAAGATAATTCCTTAGGTTATCCAGAGCCTAAACGATCACTAACATTTCCTTTTGGTTGACAGCGTAATTTTCTTCTGTCTTGATAAGAGATCTGGATATATACGTTACGGGTTGGTCTTTGCCAATATCTCCCAGCGAAAGAACTGCTCCTCTGGTTCGACACATCCGTCGTTAATATGAACGGTTTGTCGAAGTTTTGAAATACTAATTTAGTAGATTTTATAACCAGACCTTTCTGAGAGCAGGTAGTTGGCTTGCCGCTCAACCCACTTATTAGGTTGACACGTTTGTATATTACAGACTAGTGAAATACATGGACATAGCAAGCTCCTTGATATAATACAAACGCAATTTTCCGTCAGCCCTAGCCTGGAGAACATACGCTGTTGTGGTATTGGATTGGTTGCGCCCATAACTCGCCCTGAGCTGACATGCAGTGTCAAAGGCCATAAGCAAAATTCCTCCTCCATCGCTATCTCTCGGCTTCAGTATTCGTTTACAGTTACTCAGCCACTATCGCAATAAGGTAAAAATCTAGATCTGTACGCCCACATTTTATCGTCATACATATTATAAAAAAAAATGACGATATAGCAGAGAATCTTACAATTTTACAAAAATAAAGAATTTGCGAAATGCAATGCGATTGACGTCAAACATTCTCATTTTCAATAAAGTACGAAAACTTAATAACGAATAAAAAGTTTATTAGTTTATTGAACAGAATACTATATACTGAACAATAAGTGAAAAATGAATATTTTAAACTGAAACAAACGAAATGGAACCTACTATTACTCTCACTACTTAACTTCAATCACACGAAAATCATCCACCAACTCTTTGAACAAGTACTTTAATACGAATTAGATATTTAAACAATATAGGAAAAAATGTTAATTAAAAATAACATCGGGTAATAGCATCACAATTAGTGATTATCTTCATACCTATTAAAATCCGTATTTGCACATGCGGTTTAATGCACTTTCCCATTTCCATCTAACATACTCAATCTCATCGTAATCGGTTAATAAATTACTGAGTTCCATCCCAGGTGGCTATATTCCGGAACTTCTTCCAAAAATCATTTAAGAATCCCATTTCCATCCAAAATATCCAATCCCATCATAATCGGTTAGAAAACTACCGAGTTCCGTCCCACATGGCCATATTCCAGAAATTCTTCTAAAAATCATTCAATAATCCCATTTCCATCAAACACGAGTTCCGTTCCAGATTGCCATAACCCAGAACTTCTTCCAAAAATCATTTAAGAGCCCCACTAATTGTGATATACGATAAATTGTCCCATGATAAATTGTTCTACGATAAATTGGTTCCACGATAAACTGACAGTAAGTCATAAATGTGACTGAATTTCGTTAATGCGACTGCGTGGAATATCGTCCTTCAACGCACGGGATGTGGGCTTTTTTACGTAGACCTTTGATTTCAAATAGAAAAAAAATCCAATGGTGTTAAAACGTACTGTTTACGCTATTTGCCGTAGGCACTTGGCGAAACACACTTATACTTAATAAACACATTTTTATTAATCACTTGTTTTTTGTTTCGCAGAATTATTTTGAATAATTTCAAAAAGTTTAAAAAATCACTCGATCGATTTCGACTTGTTAGGTCATCATCAGTGGCCCTATTCTGGCTTTCCCTGGGAATAGGGAATTGGGAAAAATATTTTCATAGCATTTTTGTCTAAATTGTATTTTTCTGGCCTACTGAAAGAATAAGTTTAGTGCAAAAATTTTCAAAACCAAGTGAATTGGGAAACTTTTGTTCCACAACATTTTTATAGGGAATAATATTTTCCCATTTAACTAAGAAAAATACAATTTAGACAAAAATGCTATGAAAATATTTTTCCCAATTCCCTATTCCCAGGGAAAGCCAGAATAGGGCCACAGGAGTATCTACTGATTTGTATTAGTAAAAATTTTGTTACATAGTAGAAAAAAGCAAAATATAAATAAAAGAAGGAGAGACAGAAAATAAGCAATAAAAATTAATCTACGGATCGCGCAGGTAGGCGATGAGTCATAGGTTGAGTAACAAAATTCAAGGTATATTATTGCGTACGTGAGAATAGAAAATTACTTAGATAGGGTTGTTGTAGATGAGAGCTTTCGTCGTGAACTGAAGTTAGTTTTTGAGACTTGTATTAAACAAAATTATTTCTGTTTTGATAATACATATTTCAAATTCGCTGAAATTTTCATGAATTTCTTCGAACAAATGATCATATCAAATAACAATCCTTATTTTCGTCATATAATATTTTGAGATATGTTGATGACATATTATGTCTATGGAATGGAACGGATAGACTGTTAGACTCTTTCCTTACTTGGTTAAATTCTCAATATCCCACCATTGATTTTACGTTAGAAAAAGAAGAAAATAAATGTATTAATTTTCTGGATATAACAATAACCAGGATTAATTCATCTTTAGACTTCAAAATTTATCGAAAACCCACTTATACAGACGCTGTTATCCCTAGTTCTTCAAACCATCCTCATAATATTAAAATGTCAGCTTTCCACTCACTCATAGACAGACTAATAAACATCCCTTTGACAAATTCAAATTACAACACTGAGCTTAATATAATTCTTCAAATAGCAACGAATAACGGATATGCAACTAGGACTATATTAAAGTTATTGAATAAAAAGCTAAAGCGTAAAACTCTAACCGGTATTTATCCACCGGATTAGTCCAACGCGGGAAAATTGGCGTCGCTTAGAGTATATAGGAAAAACGAGCCAACGGATTAGCAACATCGTGTCCAATTATACTAATATTAGTTTTGCTTTTATAATAATAACACAATAAAGAAAATGATTTTTAACAATAAACCTAGAGTTGTTCGCCTTTCCAAATCTGGTGTCTATAGGATCAATTGCAATGATTGTAGTTGCTCCTATATTGGTCAGACTGGGCGCAATTTTGGAGTTAGAGCTAAAGAACATTTATCTGGTTGCAATCAATCAACTTTCCATAATCATTTAACTTCAGAAAATCATACAGCTAGCTTGAACAATTTAGACATATTACATATACAACCCAAAGGCAGATGTTTAGATACCTTAGAATCTTACGAAATAAGAAAATTAATATTTCTTATCCAAAATATCCTTAACGAACAGAGAGAAATCCGGTTCTCACCAATTACAGATCCCGCCCTTTTCTATTCTCACGTATGCAATAACATATCTTGAATTTTGTTACTCAACCTATGACTCATCGCCTACCTGCGCGATCCGTAGATTAATTTTTATTGCTTATTTTCTGTCCCTCCTTCTTTTATTTATATTTTGCTATTTTCTGCTATATAACAAAATTTTTACTAATACAAATCAGTAGATACTCCTGATGATCACCTAACAAGTCGAAATCGATCGAGTGATTTTTTAAACTTTTTGAAAATTATTCAAAATAATTCTGCGAAACAAAAAACAAGTGATTAATAAAAATGTGTTTATTAAGGTGTTAAAACGCATGATCTAGGGCATCACCGAAACGAGAGAGTGCACGTTCACGAAATATCTCTTATTATTTCACGGGCTGTATGGAATTTTGCACCGCCTTGTTGAAAGCACACCTCGTCCACAACAATATCATCCCAGTAACTGCTTAACGAGCTTCATTTTCAAAAAACTATGGTTTAATGACGCCTCTAGCCCAAAATCCTTACCAAACAGTTATACATTGTGGATGCATTTGTTTTCGACAATCACATGTGGGCTCTCTGCACCCCAAATGCGGCAATTTTGACGATTAACGAAGCCATCAAGGTGAAAATGATCTTCATCGCTTAGGATGAGTTTGCTCGAATTCAAACTTTCATTATGAAATTTTGTTTAACAATGAAAACGCGTTGTTCTTTCGTTTAGAGCTGCATGTGTACGAACCCTAATCTGTTAGCTGTCAAACTCTTTTCGTATTTTGGTTACAAGCACTAAATTACTTAATTTTCCATTTAATTCAAATCTAGCGTAAATAAATAAAGCGGGACACGCTTGTGACAAAACACGAAAATATACAATTAATAATTTGGGAATGTCGTCAGTTGGGTAAAAATCCAATTGGCGAACATATCAAAATATTCAATTTAGAATAAAATTGAAAATAAAGAAGTTTTCAATTTTAGAAATCATCATTAGCAATCATCTATTCGGATACATGAAAGAGACCCCATGAACATTTCTGGGAGACAGGATATAACCGTAAAGGTAAAAATGTTTCTAGATAAATTAACGATCATCATAATTTGATCCAGCTCACCAAACATTTGAATCGGCCAACCTTAAACCGAATTTTACGCTCTTGCTCTTCTTTTAACATCGCATTGGCACATAACTTTTTTAAGTTTGGGAGTATATACACGTTCACTATTAAATATTTGGAATGATCGAACCGGGAATGAATGGAAATTGATGTCCGTCCTGTTGTTGATACATTATTAGTTGTAAGCATCGATATAAGAATATAAAAGGATAGATTATGGTGTAAATTTTTTTCGGCTTGCAAATCTGTCAAAATGTAGGGGAAGCGTTGGATGCGTTATAGGGGAGCAAAAGACGTAGACAAAAAACTTAAAAAGGATGGATTGTTTATTTCACGATCATTAAACTAATAATTAATTAAATATTTCTCTTAAAATTTATAAATTACATAATATAATATTGTTTTAATAAAGATATATACATAGATAAAATTAAACTTAAATATTTTTAAATATAGCGATTTGCGTAAGGTGGTTTCTAACTGAAATTTGATGTTTTGTTTCAAGATTTCAAAATAGTAGAAAGATCGGCAATCCGTCGTGTTTTGTAAAGATTTTTCCTGAGAAGATTTCGCTTAGCCTTCCTAAGCTGCACATTATCGGCTCTTAATACTCATTTCTTCTCAATGTTATGGTGTTTTACATCCGTGCCAGAGCCGCTTTCAGTGGTAGTCGGATTCAAAGCTCGTTTTATAGTAATTTTTTTAAAAGGCTGCTCTTTATAAATTTTTACTTCCTTTCGCTTTTTTACTGGACATGACTAAAATTTTAATAAAAAAACATTAACTATAAATAAACATAATTTATTATTAAATGCACTTACATCACTTGTAGAAGAAATTGCATGAGAATTTTTTCCAATTTCTGGTATAGTTTCCAGACGAAATGTTTTGTTACCGGATGTTGATGTACTTGGTATATTTTCTTTGAAGTCATCCAAACATTCCGACGATGATGACGAGGATACACAAACAGGATTGATATTGACTGGTACATCGTCAAGCCGAATCAACATAGTAAACAAAACATTTGATAAATTAATTTAATAAATTAATAAAAAAATACTCAATTCGGTCACAAGCAGTGCTGCCAGAGTTATCCGTTAATTTACAGATTTTTTATTTGCAATGAGTAATATTAACATATTTTGAAGAAAATTAATAAATCAATCAAAAAACATTTAGTTATTTAAAAATATTTAAAAAAGGTTAATTTTGTAATATAATTTTACATTTTTAATTAAATTTATTTAAACAAAAATTAATTGAATTTTATTAGTATGAACAAAAAATACATTAATATGAAAATTGAATAATTTTGATCAGTTTTTGGTTAAAAACTTTATAAATAAATGTATCCTGTTTATTAAAATTATTATTAATTTTGGTATCTCAGAAAGGAAGAAAGTTAAAATTGGATCTGTCACGAAAACCATTATAAGATTTTTTTTTCAATTTTGATTATTTTCACAAAAGGAAATTGACCCTTTAAATTAATTAAATAATACGACGCTTATGGATAAAACCATGCGTTGCAATGTCAAAAAATAAAAATAAAAAAATTTCCAATACGTATTAAATATGGAAATGTATGATTTTTAAAACTTAAGTTTTCTAAACAATTTTCATTTAACACTAAATATTTTCAATTAAACTAATTAAAATAAACTATAAGTGTTGGTTATAAACACGAAAAACACAATTTATTATAAAATTAATATAACTTTTGCGACACGAAAAAATTACGATTTTTTTTTTTGGCACCATTTTTTTGAGTATGACGGGTTATTAAATAGATCAAAATTTTATTAAAAATTAATATTTCACATAAAAATACTTATGCTTTTTATATTCAAATTGTTTACTTAACATTTTAAGATATAGTTACGGTTAAATTAATTCACAAATAGGCTCAAAATACGAAAATTGTTTACCTATGAAAACTTAGAGCACTCAATTTTTTTGCGTCGTGATTTTTACACGTAGGAACAATGCACTTAATTTTTATGAATTATAATCACTTGATTTAATTTTAAATAATTTTTTTAATAATCTATTTTAAATTATACACACACTAAAACAGTATTATTCACAAGAACATTTTGATTGTTTATGATTTCAAAACTATAAACTATTTTGACAATGCCGCAGAGGTAAAGCGATAACATGGCGACAAAAAAAGAAAAAATTGCGAGAAAAAGATAATATGAATTCTAAATATTTTATTTAATTGAGAGTGAACCAAATGTATGATTTCAACGCATTTCAACGATTTCAACTGACAGAAGTGTGAGCCGAAATTTTATTTTAGATTTGTACGGAAAATTTTTGGGTTCATACGGCGTGGTTGTAAGTCCTTTCACTAATATTCTTCCCTTTTCCCTTGATACTCCAAGCCTACGTACACATTTCTCTGTAATGAAGGACGACTGTGAACCTGAATCCATTAATAATTTGACTGATAACAATTGCTCGTATTGTGTTTTTAACTGCACTTTTGCTGTTGTTAAAAACGTGTTTCCATTGCTGAACAGACTTAAATTGGTAGTTGTTCCTTTTGGTAGTTCTCTTGCAGCTGAGTCGTTGCCAGGAATAGTTGATGATGTGGGTATTATGTTCGCCAGCGTGCTTGAGTTTACATTTTCGTGTAGTAATGTGTGGGTGTCTTTGTCTACACTTCATACAATTTGCTTGGCTTAGGCATTGCATAGTTCGATGGTACTACACAATTAAAACACATTCGCTATTTGGCCGCCTTTTCTCTCGGTTGTGTTGCGTCCAATTTCTTAAATTCGTTACATAGGTAGATTCGATGTGATTCACCATAAATCAAATATTTCACAGGAATTGATTTTTTATCTTCCAAGATGTGCTCCTTTGAGTTTAGTTGGTGAGCCTTCGT
The DNA here is from genome assembly GCA_947310385.1 of Nephrotoma appendiculata. Classification (NCBI taxonomy): domain Eukaryota; kingdom Metazoa; phylum Arthropoda; class Insecta; order Diptera; family Tipulidae; genus Nephrotoma; species Nephrotoma appendiculata. Next base: position 44,734,965 of record OX371224.1, on the reverse strand, counting down.
TGTGCTAGATTTGAGATTACCTTCGCAAGCTTCAAGCGCATCAGCACGTTCACTAAGATATTTAAGAATTTCTTCAAAAGACGGTTACTCATTTGTTACTGTTTTGTGTGCCCAAGCTTCTTGTGTTTCATTGTCTGTTTTGCGCAGTAACATACAGATCAACCAAGCATCCTTTGAATTTGTTTCACTATACCCAATGCTGTAACCCCTCGAATAACTTCATCAGATACGTTATATAATTGCCGTAATCCCTTTGCCGAGCTGTGGTGACTGTTTGGTGGTTCTAAGAATAACCTTATAAAATTATTTTAACGTACCGTTTCTTGTCATAGCGCTCGCACAATTGGTTTTTATATCTAAATATTTTATCTCGTAGTCTGCCATATCAGATGCTACATCGAACGCTGCTTACTTCATTTCACATTCCATAAACTCACTAAATAATCGCTCTAACAACTCTAATCTAGTCTTGATATCCGAAACTGGTGTTCGGTCAGTGATACTATCGGCATAAAGCACCGACCTAGTGATACTCCCTTTCGCCACTCCCCTTCGTCCCATAAACTCTTTAACTTGATCCGTCATATTTCTTGGTTCTAGCTCCTTTATACACAAACTCACTTATGCTTCATTATAAACTACGGTACAACTTCGATCGAATAAGATTATATTGTTTTGTTACACGATCCAATCACTAATTCCACGAATGAATTTGCAACAGAATTATTTTCATATATCGAACGAAATATCGTGGTTCTGATATTGAATACGATCACGAAATTCTTTTAATCTGTGATAACTAAATGATTACGCAACCACAACTGAAATATAATTTTCTAATAATACAATTTAAAATTACTTACAGTTATTGGTGTTTTTGTTGATTTCCCGGTTTTGGATTAACTTTTAATTTTAAGGTCACAGACTGGTACCGAAATGTCACTCAAGCGTTGTAATCAATTTCTGAAGTAGGCCACATCAATTGCGTTGATAATAATAGTTATTCGATGCTCACTACTCACACTTGAAATGTCACTCCCGCGATGCAACCAATTACTGAAGGCTGAACGATTTCTGTTGAGATGGGACATCCGTCGCTTAAGGCCTCCATAATTTATTCAAATTAGAAAATAAAAACAATCTCTGCACGCACCCACAGCATTCCTATAGGTATCGATTAAACGAAAAAAATAAATTTCATTAAGCAGCAATTTATATATTTTACCTTCCCTTATTACACATTATAATCTGATCCATGCGGCTACCCTTATCTTATACTATAAATCTCTCCGTCTCTCTCTGTATACCATACAAAAATTCAATTTCAAGGAAATTATCGTATTACATCACAATTATAAATTATCAATTTAGACGAAAGCATGCTCAAGAAAAATGTTCAAGATTTCTTCTTCAAACTACATGAGTAGCTACGAACATGATGTTGTACATACGAGAGTAGAAAATTTAGAAAACATTTTATTTTATTTAATATATATTATATTCATTTTGCTTAAGTAATTTTTATATCCTTAAAGATTTAGAAAATAAAATAATTTTTAAAGTGAAAATTGTGAACAAAAAAAAAAATAATAAAATGAAAATCAGGAAACGTTCTCGCCAGAAAATAAAAACTGAAAATGATAATTCTAATCACGTTCCGCTCATTATTTTAGTTGTGTGTTCTCTTATTAAAATCGTTCGTTCCCGCGCGCGCGATTTTCTTTTTTATTCATCGTCTCCTTGTGTAACAACAGCGCGAATATAAATAAAAAGCACAAAAAAATCGTTTTAGGTTATGTTTTAACCATGTAAATGACTTTCGAGTTATAAATAAATAATTCAAGTGCCGAGAATTGAATGGCTTCTTGGGCAATATAAACGTCGAAATTATTTATCATGATTATAACATAATTGTATCCGATAAACACAGGTAGTTTATATCTGTAAAATAATAATAGCATTAAAGTATTATTTCAAGGATGATCAGGTTTAGAAAAGATTAGTTTATTTCCATCTATAGATAAGATCGGTAATTAATCAACACGTTTACGACTAATACCCGCAGCGAGTATATTTGTTTGTACATTATCGTTTCATGTTAACGGATTATAATGGGTGTCGCTTAATTTATATTTGGGTGATGAATATGAAATTATATATGAATTAAATATTATACGGTTTCAAAAATACTGCTTTGGATGCGGATGTATAAGAAAATCAACCATGCTGGGGACTCCACAATATCGCTTGGTTTGACTTCCTCCCACACATAATAAGTCGCCGGTCTGTATGAATACATTACAGATATTGACAGTCTTTAAGAATGACATCCGAAGCGGAAAGCAACTAGAAGTGACGAATTTATAACCAGGTTTTGAAAGAAGTAATAGAAAATGCTGTTGTCGCACTGTGTTCATTAACTTCGAGGGCGGCCAGTTAACTAATACTTTACAAGATTACAAATTAACGACTAAAATCATATGTAAAATCTAAAAATACTGATATTTAATCAAACAGTTGTGCGCCAACCGTGAGTTGGAGGTATTCCTGTATTCCTATAGTTAGTTGAAAAATTCATGTGCCAGACATTGTGATAGAAGGAATGGCGCATTATGCTGGGCGTCCGAACTCACTACAAATGTATTCAGACAATCACATAATCAACACTAAAATATTAAAATACTTTAGAGCCGTCGGCAATATTGAATATGGCACGAAACGTCTCCACGACAGTCGGGGACCCCACGATCAAACGTTCAGTAACACAGTTTTAAAAAAAGCACCAACATCCGATACAATTTTTGTGCAGCTACCAAAATTGGTACATCCATATGGAAAACTTTCTTTTTACTGCAACCATCGGGCGAGCAGCTTGTAAATGTGTGACATGCACAAATATAATTTTTGGTTGCTAACCGCTACAAAACCATAATCCTGAAACTTTAAACCTTAAAACTTAAAGGTATGTCGTCGTGCAAATAAATGTAATAACTTTAATTATTTTGCACCCGCAAAATATCAAGATAAACTTTTACCAATCGGTAACCCAAAAATATGTTTGCTCCAAAATTCATAAATCATCTCATACGTACTGTAACTAAACTAACCAGAAATTGAAAGCTCAACAACAACAACGTACAAAATATTATTTTCATCTAAACTTTTTTGAGATTATTTTTTAATTAAAAATAAATTTCTTATTAGAAATCTAAATTATAATTTATTATTGGTTTTATTATACTATTTGACTTGACTTTTTTGTATTTAAAAAAATAAGAAAAAATGTCAGAACTAAAAAAGCACAAAATAACAAACCAAATCTGAAAATTTAATCAAATTTCGATTTGAAAGAGCTTTTTAGCAATTCCATTGCCTTTTGATGTTGTAATTTTGTATATGGGTGTTTGTGTGTGTATGTGTGTGCGGTGAAAGTTCAACATTTTAACTTTTTTTACGTACGTATAGTAATATAAAAGTTATTTTGAGGTTAAATTTAAGTTACGAAAACAAAAGAAAAATAAAATGGCAATAATAGTACAAAGACAAAATAAAATAAATTATTATCATTTTTGTATAATTTAGTAATTTTAATAAATTATAGAAACATTAAATAATAAAATTTTGATGTATTATTATGATTATTGAATATGAAAGAGACAGAACGTGAAATAGATCACAAAGTATTTTTTTTTCATTTATATCGTCGCCATGTTTATTATTTTATAATTTTCAAGCATATTTTTTCAGGTACTTACGTGTCATTTCCAGAACTATATGATTTGTGTGCACACACACACACACACACATACACATACACATACAATCGATTGAATTTTGGTTTCGATAACAAAAATAAAAATATTCGACAAGCAAGTAGCTTGAGTTTATTAAATTTATTTATATAACCAAATCATAATTGAATTTATTTATTTATTATCAATAAAACGTTATCGATAGCGAATAGATTTTAAATGACAATTTGTCATGCAACCCAACATGAACATAAAAAATTTATTTTTGGGTGATACAAGATTTAATGTCGATTTTGATAAAAATAGTTTTATTTAATAAATGATCAGTGCGTGACCCAGGTTAAATGTGCTTTTTGATGCAGACTCTTTATTGGGTATAGTTAATACCATTTTGGAATAAACTTCAAAACTGGCCCTTAAGATGAAGTAAAAAGAATAAATCCAAATTCCGATATAACTATAGATTAAAAATTATTGAACTAAATGTGTTGCCGCGCAATTTAAGCAACAAGTTACAAAACCAAGCAAACCAAATACAAAACTGTTGCACGTACTAACCGCCAAAATCGTGTGATTTTTTTGTATAAAGCAACATCGAATTTATAATTGTTTTCAATTTCTAAGATGCAACATAGGCATACGAAAATCATTTATCAATAAACGCGGTTTCTACACTACTAACTGTTTAAAGGCGGGACATTCGTTGAATAACTGTGCATCATCAAACACATGTTACTAACAATGCTGAACAATTACAAATTAATGCAATTACTACAAGTAACAACCCTGAGCTTACTAATTATCTAGCTTCTCGCTTAACCTAGATGAGTTTTGACTTGCTGACCTCAAATTTTATGAGCCAAACCCAATTGATATATGATACTAGGAATTGACATATTTTACGTACTATTACGTACTTTTACTAATACACAAAAGGCGCATCATGCTGGAACCCAATTTATATCTGCTATAGACAGTTTAATTTGTTGGATATAGTTGCCGGTCATTCCAATCAGAAAAGTTCTATAAAATTTGTCGCTGACGTAGAGAAAAAGTATCTGCAGATTATCCTTCACCAAAAACATCAAAATTAACAGAAAACCGTTTTGCGGGAAAGTCCAGCTAGAGGAATGCAGCATTTTAAACGGTCACATATGGGTGTACGTGTTCACATACAATCAGAAACATTTTCCACGTAGATGACTTGTTACCAGGTTGAAACACAGTCAAAGATGCAATTAAGTCCTATCAAAATTTAACAAAAGCATTAACGTACAGTGGCTTATAATTGCGACAGTGGAGCTCAGACTACTCTACATACGTAGAGTAGTCTGAGCTCCACTTTTGGCACGAACATACGTGCCAAAAACAAAAGAAGAGATTCCGAATTATTTGAAGATCCTATCCTTGTATGTCAAATGATTGGGAATTTGCTGGCTTACCAAATATGATGTTTTTTTTACCTTCACTGTATACCAGAACTAAAACGATGCTAAAACGAAGGTTTCGTCATTAAAGCAATTGTCAATTTCTCGTTTAGACCTATGTGGCACTCTACTACTAACAATACTTTTAACTATGGAACTGTTTTGTAGGCAACATAACATGTTTTAACAGCGGTTTGCCAGTTCCCTCATCAAGTGCCTCCCCAGGTGGCAGATAGTGGACAGCCCGCCAGATATGGCAAGTACCGGGAAAATCAAATACTAGGGGCGGACCATAAACTAGCACACTCAAGCTAAGGTGGTGGCCAATAGCTTCATGGCCAAGGGGATGCTTGGTCATTAGTAAGTGAACTCGAAAATTGGTGGCATTCGGAATAAAAACCCATAGCCTTCCTATGATAACGCAGAGCTCTGTCATAGGTGACCATTTTTTCTCGTACTACTCGTGGGAACAGAAATAGATAAAAACAAATTAATTACCGAAAATGAGAATGGTGCTTCTCTAATAGCATCACAACAGTCAGTAGGCTCCATGGAAACGTATGTTGAAACGGCAGATCTGACCAGTATGGAGGTAAGCGGTTTAAGAAAGAACGAAAGAACACAGAGGATCCCTTCAGCATATAAAACGGGAGAATCATTTGTAGGTATGTGGAGCGAACATGATACCCTACCGATCAGGGACAAAGGAAGCAGAGAGAATAACGACAACTTAAGCCAGCTGTCTGAAATGACAACAAATGGACGGCGCACCCCTCCAATACGAATTTGTATTCTGTGAAGGAGGACAGAACAGGAAGAGGAGCTTCAGAGGTGCAAGAGCATCAGAATGAAGGTTACAACTTCTATTTATTTATTTATTTGTTCATTGACATTACAATTTTAGTAAAGGAAAAGCACATATGGAAGCAACATAAATGAAGAACAACAACCACCAAAAAAAAATAAAAAAATACTTCCATTAGGCATAAAAACCTCAGATTTTTTCAAAAAACAAATCCACTCCATGCTAGTACCCTCCGTATTGAGCTCAAGCTCATTTGTTACAGTGCAACACTGCAAGAAGTGAATACTTACATACTACATACAAAAATAATACAAATGAAAAAAATTATTACAAAAATAGTACTACATGTATTATCATTCAAGCGCGCCACGCTAAATAATCCGCTTTAAAACATTTAGGCGACGCTGACCTCTTAATTTCTAGTGGAATAGAATTCCAAAGAGAAATACCCCTAACAGAAAAGGATGTATTTAAAGACCTACACAGATTTATAGGGGGAAGTAAACGTAAATTTGAAGAATGGGACCTACTGAACAATAACTTGTTAAATAAATAGGGAGGTTGTTACCGGCTGGCTACTGCCAACCTGCAGATATTCACTAAGCACCTGCAGAGGCCTCCACGGTGATATTTTGCCGGCTACGTTCTCAGGGAGAAGTGCTAAGGTCGTGGGGTTTGAGGCATACAGGGCTCCTGGCTTACACCGTGATGATTACAGAAAGTTAGGGGAACGCAAATAATAATAATACCGAGTTCCGCCGAAACTCGTCGGCCGGAACTTGAGGAACGAACACAACAAAATTATAAACCGGTAGAGGTGCCTTGGTGCGCGCATCCATCCGAATTCAAACAGGGCAAAGCCCCGGTTACGAAATCGGATGCGGGCACCAAGGGACCGCAGACACTAAACCGACACAGAGGGAGTCTCCGCTCCCATCATACCGACCGAAAAATTTATTATTTCATTTTATTTTAGAGAAAAAAACACAACAAAAGGAAAACAGCTTCCCCCTCCACCCGCACCAGAAGAAAACGAGAGAGAGAGAGAAAGCAATGCGCACCGAGCGCGCACCCGCTGTGCGGCGCTCGATTACAAAAACAAATTTACAACAACCAAAAAATTGAAAATATATATATAAAAAAAAAATAATAATAATAATAAAGAAATAAAATAATCAAAAAAAAAATTTTGGTACCTTAATAATTACTGTTGCGGCCTTGGTGCCGTCATGCCACAGGTGATGTGCCACACCCGGACCGTTGCGGTGCCTTTAACCGTTACCAATAACAAGGAGGTGCCGGTTGGCAACCCGTACGTTGCGGTTGGCCACCCGATCGTTGCGGCAGACCACCGATTATGGTTGCGGCAGACCACCGATACCAACAAAAAATATAAAACTCGAGGGTTACGTTGCGGGGCCTTTCCCCGATACCAAAATATAAAAAGGAACGGGCAACCGGTTGGTTAGCTACCCGTCGTTGCGGTGCCTTTCACCGATACCAATTACTCGGCCTTAATCGGCCGCCGTAAATGTGTGATTCAAAATGGCGGTAGTAACACCTGAAACTTTTGTCTTAGTAGACAGATGATGAAAATAGGCGGTGTCCAAAAATTTGCGATACTCGGTATTTAGTTGCACACCAACACGATACCGTAGAAAATTGAGTCCGCTTAACTAAAACTTTGCGGTGTTTATTATTTGCACCTTAATACAAACAAGGTGTCCGTAATGGTTGTGGCACTCTCGCCGTTATATAACTGCTGCGAACAAGCCTCTGTCGGCCGCCCGTAAAATATGGTGTCGTACGTGGAATGCCGCTATTGCTTCCAGACAACCGATACGCTAACAAAATGCCAAAGGTGGCTTGTTTTAACAATAGGATTTTGCTAACACTATGTATGAATTCACTGTTTTCGCTTTTTTTATAACAACAACAACACTTAGCCCGTGAACAAATAAACCACAATCGGTATCCCCAATATAGACTCAATATCGATTTTTTTGTTTTAAAGTTGTTTTATTTACATCAGCGAAAATACAATTTTATATTTTTAGGTGGTATCTTATTAATACCACTTAATAATGTAAGTTAATTACAAAAAGACTTAACTCACTAAAAAAAATTTTATTAATTCTTTTACTTTTTTTTTATTTTTAGTTCAACACAAAATGGTTACCACCCGAAACTTATAATTTTCTTTATACAATACACGCTAGACTCAAAACTAAAACTCGACTGTCTAAGTGTATACAACTCAAAAATCAAAACTCGAATCATAATCAAAAAAAACATTCGAGCGCCGCACAGCTCGTAAAACGTTCTAGAAGAAATTAATCTTTCTTCTCTGTCTCTCCTTTATATCAAATTTTCGTTGATATAAAAGAGAGAGACATATAAGAAAAACATTTTTTCCAAAACGTTTTACTTTGCACACACTCGATGCGCATTGCTCTCTCTTTCCCTCATTTTCTCTCACCTCTGCGCCACCACGCGATGGGGTACAAAACAAAACATCACGGGTGCGTTCAGCGCACAATTAACAGAGGTGAATAAAAACATAAAATGGTGGTTGCGACCAACACAGTCGTAACAAGGTTGCTTCGATCTGAGAAGCTTAAAAATAAAAAGACACACACGAAGTTCATAGAAGTTAACCAAACTACAGCCAAGAGTCAAATTTAAGAAGGGAGAAATGTGATCATATTTCCTAATACTAAAAATGAAACGAGTACAAGCATTGAAACATCTTTGGAGAACATTCATATTATCCTGAAGCATTCCAAACAAAACAACGTCACCATAAAGAAAATGTGGAAGAAAATGCGAGAGGAACATACGCTTTTTAAAACTACTATCGGCGAGCCCTACAACCTTATATAAACAACTAAGCATTCCAAAAATCCTTTTACTAACCTTAACTAAATGATCACCCCAAGTAAGAGTTTTATTAAAAATTAACCCTAAATTTCTAACTGTATTAGAGAATGGAATTAAACAATCACCGAGAAAAATTCCAGGAAAAGAGGAGGTATTTAAAGATTTTTTATAGATTATAATAGACTGGGATTTACTAGCATTAAGAGCGAGTCGGTTAGATAATGACCAACTATAAATTCTTTCCAAATCATCGTTAATTAAAGAAATATTAGAGTGAATGGAATCATTATCTAAGCGACTACTCCTATATATTTGGACATCATCAGCAAATATATGAAAAGAAGAATGACGAATGGAACATGCAATGTCATTAATGTACATTGAGAATAGTAAAGGGCCAAGAACCGACCCCTGATGAACGCCAGAAGAGACAGGTAAAAAGTCAGAAAAAGAATTGTCATAAAAGACTGCCTGAAAGCGACCCGAAATATAGTCTAAAATCAATTTAGCAGCAGAGAGAGAAAAATTAAAGTTTGAAATAAGCTTATTAAACAAAATTTGATGATTAATCGAATCAAACGCTTTAGAAAAATCTAACAGAGTAAGGCAAGTCATTTCTCTTTTACTCATACTACGACGAATATCATCACAAACATTCAGTAAAGCAGTGGTAGTACCGTGAAACCTTCTAAAACCTGATTGAAAAAGGCTAAGCAAATTAAAGCTATCAATATGGGATTGAATTTGGTTTTTTACTACCAATTCAAATGCCTTGGACAGAGAACTTAAAATGCTAATAGGGCGGAAATGGGAAAGCTCAGTAGGATTACTAATTTTAGGAATAGGAATAATTTTACTCATCTTCCACTGAGCGGGATATGAAGAGGTCGTTAAAATAAAATTGAAAATATGTAACAAATACCTTGATACAATAGGAAAAATGCGCTTAACTAATTTCAAACTAACCATATCTAAGCCAGTGGATTGCGATTTAACTTCCCAAATAGCAGAATGCAAATCAACAGTAGATATATTTGTAAACGAAAAAGAATTAAGGGGTTCGACGGACACTAAATCAATAATGGAAATATCATGAGTGTGACTAGAGTTAATTAGATAAAGGTTAAAATCATTTGCTTTGAAATCTACAGAAGCAGCCCCTTTGCAACTACCAAGACCCAAGTTGCGCACGTTGCGCCAAAATATCTTAGAGGGAAGTGAGGGATCTAACTTATCCTTGAAAAAATTTTGCTTAGCGATACGAATTAAACCTACCACTCTATTTCGAGATTCCTTATAAGCTAGATAAGACAAAGAATTAGGGCTAATTTTCCAAAGACGATATTTGGAAAAACGAACAGAAATAGCACTCAAAATCTCTTGAGTCATCCAAAGGGGGGATCTAGGTCTAAAATAAATAGTAGTGAGAGGAACGCAATTATAAAATACATAGTTAATAGAGGAATTAAAATAGTCAATTTGGTCAGTAGAAGTAGAGAGAGAAAAAATATTATCCCAACAAATAGAGCCACAAGTTGATGAAAGGTGAGATTCATCAATTTTAGAAAAATCCCTAAAGCTGAAACTTAGGCACAAAAACTTTTCTAACGATATAAAAATAGGCCTAGTAGAACTTAAGGAGGTATTTAGAGCCAAAAGAGGACTGAAGCTCAATCGCCTAATAGTACCGGGCTGCAACAAATTCCTACAACCCCCAGTACAATGAGGAACCAGAAAAGACCCACAGTGAGCCCGCCAGAACAGGAGAACCAGGTTTCTGTGGTGCGTTGAGAGATGTTCCGTGGAACCAGGCTAAGGTCCAAAACCTCCGGTCTAGGGTGTCGATTGAAATCCGCGACCTCGACGGCTTTACCAAGGAGTCAGAAGTGGCGGCAGCACTTAAAAGGGATATCCTAGAGTGAGAGGATATTAAAATTAATATTTTCCCTTGCTCTAGTGGGCAGCAAGTGGCCATCGTGGAAAGGATGCACAAGTGTATAGCCAAGCTCATTAGCACAGTGAGAATAAAAATTAGATGGGTGTACTGCGGAGTACGGAGAGTGCCACGGCCAAGGGTTGCTTTAGAAGCTGTGGGTTTGGTCATATTGCTAAGGAATGCAAGGGCGTAGATCGAAGCAAGTTGTTATACATGTTTCGGGGTTGGTCGCAAAGCAAGAGGGTGTACCGCCGCGGGAAAAGCACCAGAAAGGGGGTAGAGCAGTCGGAGCTAACCCACCTCACAGGGTCTGGCAAGTGCCTCGCATACCGCGAGGCACTGCAGTCGGCCAAGAACCGGAGATGACCCTACTCTTGCAGGGGAACATGAATAGGAGCAAGACCGCTGACCATGCAAAACTCAGACACAAGAGGCAGACTGATCTTGTAGATGGCCACCAGAATTGGACTCCTGATAATAAATAGCGGCTCCGCTACAACGTTTCGCCGGTCGAGGTGTGCGGGTATGGTTCCCGATGTCACTTTCACATCGAAAGCCCTAGTGCCATACATCCACAACTGGAGGGTCATGGAGGATTACTGTGGCCGTGACCACCAATACATCGCTTTAGAAGTGGATAGGAGACAGCGGAACGTTTCGCGGGATAACCCCTGTAGGTAGAACCTGCAAATTTTAGATGTTGAGCGGTTCAGGAGAGAATTAAGGAAAAGCAGGCAGCATCCATGCCAATGAAAAAACCGCGACACAACAAGCCGTTTGCGTACGCGAGGTTTAGAGAACTAGAGACCGAGCTGTAGGAAGCCGCGTATTCGAGGACTACAGGCTCCCATGAAAGGTACTCCAAAGCTAAAAAGCTAATCGAGGACATCGATGAAGTCCCTTGGTGACTGGTCCACAAGATAGTCACAAAGAAGCTAGAATCTCAGATACCAACACGCGTGATGGATGCCGGCACTACAGAATTCATTATTGGGACTCACTTTCCTAGTCATCCAGAGCGAGAGAATTTAAAAGAAAGATCAGAAGTAAAAGTTCCGCTAGAACTCCAGAATGCCATGTTTTCATTAAAGAGCAAGAAGGCTCCAGGCCCGGATGGGCTACCGAACGAAGTCCTGAAGGTTGTCTTCCAACAGGATCCAGATCTGATGCTGGCGATGTTTAACGCTTGCTTAGTGGAAGAAGTATTTAGCTCCAGGTGAAAGAAAGCAAGGCTTGTTTTGATTAGGAAAGGTAATGGCGATCCCGAGCTCCCTATATACATAGGATACATAAGCTTCATACGGCGGGTAGTCGTGGAGAAGCTATTGCGAGCAAAACTACCTTTGGCGATTCAATCCGCAAGAGACCTCTCGCCCAGGGAGTATAGCTTAAGAGCTGGGCTTTCCACGATTGACGCAATCCGAGAAGTTGTAACGAATTTATTTCGTCACAAGTTCAGCTAGGTGGCCACACCTTACTTTATTAATTATATTTTCTCTATTGTAATAGACTATACTACCTTAAGAATTAAAATTGAAATGTACCGCAACCCAATTTTGTTTATGCATTGAAAAACTGGATTGGTTGTTATTCGATCTTCAAAAACGTACCCAAAAATCATACGATCATTTCGGTTACGGTGCGGTTTTTGGAGATATAAAAAGGAGATTGGGAAAACACGCGAGAGGAGTTGAATTTTAAGTTCTGAATTAAACAATTAAAATATAAATTCTACTTTAATATTAATACTGCTAAAATTTTATATAAACTAAAACTCCAAATAAAACTATAATTCTAATAAACAAATAATATTTAAGTGCTAACTAATTCTAATAAGTGAACCTAAAATAATTAAAATCTCAACACGTTAAATGTTGGAAATTAAATGGCTTTCATCAACCGTATGTTGTCCATTATATGGTAAAACAGATAATAACCGCCATTTTGGACTACACCTGGATTACAAATTAGGGAAGTCATTTTATATTATATTTATTAATAAATTTGAAAATTAATATTGCTGCTTAATATTTCTAAATTCAGCATAATATTCAAGTTCCTAACATTAAGCCGTTTGAGTCTCAGGGGGTATTGAAAAAACACTGTCAAAGAATACTCGTTGGTATATGAATTCTCAAAAATACATCTAGCGGCAATTCCAGATTCCGAAGTTCCGAAATAGATTTTTCTATTATTTTTGACCCGAACCCCGTCCTTTAGATCATTACAAAGTCACAAAGACAGTAAGGAGTGAGGAGGAACACAACCACTTTTCGAGAGCATGGGACGATTGCAGAGTGGCGCTGGAGGTCGAAGTGGGTACATCGTCGCCTGAAATGGCTGTTGTTATTATGCTCCGAGGAGCGGATTCATGGTAGCCTGTTTCACAGTTTGTTGTGTCTGTTCTTAGAGAGAAAAAGGGAGATTTATATAGATTCCTATAAGGCGGAGGTAGCTCGAGGTGAGCATCAAAAAAAGAAAAAACATACTTGCCCGAAGTAACGTGGAAAACAGTTCCATGCTAGTATGGTGAGGGGGGGGGGGTGTTTTTAGTCGGTAGGGCAGAAATGTGAGTCCGACACTTTGTGCCTAAGATGCATTTTGTTTTTTATACACATATCAACAATACTAGAACCAGGTGATTGTGCAAGTTCAAGTTAGTACACCGAATGCCATATTTAGAGTGGACTACGCTGGCGCAGTTACTAACTTCCAAAAATCAAACGTAAAGCTCAAACTAAATATATAAACCATAATTAATGTGTGTGAAGTTGGGACGAAAAACCAGCCCAGTAAAACAGGTACAGTATGGAGAGAAAAAAGGAAACATTTATAATCTGACAATCTAATTTTCATTTGTTTTATTACAAGATTTAAATAACAAACACTATTTAATTAGAAATTAAATATACTTTTATTAGACATAAATATCGCAGCAACTATGAAAAACAATTACTAGTAATTCCAGAAAAACAAGGAAAACTTCAATGTATTTGAAATTTATTCGGCTTTGCGTACAAAATATCATTTTTATTGGCACCCAGAGAATTTTTACGACTTTTCTAGTCGTAGAAAACAAAGAGGCCATTTACTCATAATATTTTCACAGATAAAGAGACAGATTATACATCTTCCACTACCAAATGTTACATATGAACATTCAATCTATGAAATTATAACACACCTGAGGCGGAACTCGATCATGGGATTCTTAAATAATTTCTGGAAGTTCTGGAATTAGGTCACCTTGAACGGAACTCGGTCAATTCTTCACCGATTATGGTGGGATTGGGTATGCTGGATGAAAATGGGATTATTAAATGATTTTTGGAAGAAGTTCTGGAATATGGCCACCTGGGACGGAACTTGTTCAATTCTTACCGGATTATGATGGGATTGGGTATGCTGGATGGAAATGGGATTCTTAAATGATTTTTGGAAGAAGTTCTGGAACGTGGCCACCTGGGACGGAACTCGTTCAATTCTTAATCGATTATGATGGGATTGGGTATGTTGGATGGAAATGGGATTATTAAATGATTTTTGGAAGAAGTTCTGGAATATTGTCTTCTGGGGTGGAACTCTTTTAATTCTTAATCAATTATGATAGGATTTTGTTTGTTGGATAGAACAGAGATTTATTAACGATTTTGGTAGAAGTTCTGGAATATGGTCATCTGGGAAGGAACTCTTTAACTTCTTAACGTATATTAGATTGAAATAGGTTTGTTAAATTATTTTTGTAAGAAGTTCTAGATTATGGCCACTTAGGGCTGGATTTTGTCATTTCTTAACCGATTATGATGGGATTGAGTATGCCGAATGGAAAAGGAACTCTTCAATGATTTGTTAAAGAAATTCTGGAATATCGCCAGTAAACTCGTTAATTTAAACTAGGGTGGAACTCGATTTTATGCAGGTGTTCTTTTTAAGCAAGTGGCTCGTGATGGTAACATATTTCTGGTAAGGCTGGATGCGTAACATCTATTACCAGTACGTAACCCACTCATGGCATTAGTGGGTTTAGCGGTAGGTCAACTAGTTACTCTCATAAAAACTCACCCTACACAAATGGCTCGGATAAATTTTGATTATTCTTATCAACAACGACCTCGAAAACTGGGGCCTTATCATGATTTCCGCGGGGAATCGTAAAATATTTCGATATGTTTTTTCGATTCGCTTCAACTTTCATATCATGAATTTCGCTATCGAAAAGACTGTAACCGCGCTGATTTTATTTCATAAACGCATTCATTTTATGTCAGCTGACTTGGCATTTATCAGTGTAAACAACATTACTTTGAGATTAATTTTGACTTTTAGTCTTGTGATTTGAGGTTTTAGTGTTGATTTAAATATTTTTGGGTTATTTCTAATATTCTTCAATAAAAATGTATCACTTTGTCTGCCCTACACAAATTCCAAAAATAATTTATAATAGAAATCTAAAAATTTTCTATAAATAAATATAAACATTGTTTTTATTGTTACTTACATTAATTATAAAGTTTAATTATTTGAAAGTGCAACATACAACAAACAATTGCCAACAAAATAAAGAATTGTCAATCGAAAGCTAGAAAAGTTCCGCCACCTATATGATGGCGGAACTTTTCTAGCTATCAATTAGATGGCGAAAAGGTATCGTGTTTAGTGATCGCCAAATTCACGATATCGTGTGAAAATTGTTTTGAGGCGGAAATCATGATAGGGCTCCTGTTCACGGGAACATGGAATATGATATCTTCTAAGATCATGATGATGCACTCAACTTTTCCGTTGCATTCCTCAATGAACAGAATCCATCTGGCATGCCCCCCTCCCCCACGTATTGCATTCGGAAAAGGGTGTTATAATAATGCTCCTACGAAATCTTAATCCTAAGAAAGGTGTGTGCAATGGAACGCGTTTAATTATTATAGAGCTATCGCGAAACTTCATAAGGCCAAAACAATTTCTGGTTGCAACAAAGACAGTACGGTTTCTTATCCCTCGAATTGATTTGGCAATTACCCATGGGCAATTGTATGTCGCTCTTTCCCACTCAAGATACTTTCACCAAGTGAAAACAAGAATCGAAGATAATCCACAACAGGGAAAGTTTCTCAATGATGACCGTCATTTTTCTCGAAATGTTGTTTTTAAAGAAATCCTGTAGTTTTCCTGTAGCCTTTAATTATACTTTATTTTCAATTTCGATTTGTGCTGGTACTCGTGATAGGAAGTTTTTGATATGACATGATAAGACATACTGAGGGAGTGCAGAACCTACGGGTCAATGCTACAAGCTTATAACTTATATCCTATACCTTTCATATATGCATCACACAATGGTAACAAATTACAATGCCTTCTCGATTATCGTTCCATAATCAAGTCACCATCCCTGATCACTTTAAATGTTCTTTAAAATAAACAATTTACTCATTTCAATGAACAAAACAACTTATAAGTGTTAACACATCAATTTGTGTTAAACGTTTTAATTCATAATATTTTATTTATACATGTAACGAGATAAGTTTTATCTTTTTATCACTTAAACATCATTATCATTTAATTAGCATAATAAATTTACTGTATAGCGGGGAAAAAATCTATACGATCCATAGACACGACAAATTTGTTCATGGTAACACAATTATCAACACTATATTACAACAACAAAAAAATTAAAGACGAAGATACAATACAGACGGTAACATCATCATTTGATAAACTATTAAATTATGTTGGGAAGGCAGGATGATATAACGGTTTTATTCAGTTACAAGAGATACACTGTCCTCCTTACATAAATACAACAATGAAAATTATAATAATACCATAAAGAAAACTTCTTCAAGTATAAGGTAAACCGTAAAAATGAAAACTTTTTTTATTTTAAGTTCATTAAAATGAAAATATTTAGAAATTATTTATATTTATTTCAGAATAATGACGAGAAAATGTAATTCATTTTTGAGAGTACCAAGAACAACGATTTATATTTGGGTGAAATCTTTTCAATTATTTATTCACGGTCGGGGTAAGTACATAACAAACAATACATTTGATGAGTTGGCGGCCTGCACGCAATCGGCGAAATGAGATGAAGAGATTGACACATGAAAATATTTTGTGTGTTTTTTCAGATGTTTCTGGCAGTTTTTGTTAGATTATTCAAAATGCTATATATATTTTTTACTAATAACAGAAAAAAAAAAATATTTTGCTCGAATTTTTCGTCAGCCATGCAGATTCAAGTTCAAATACAGTACTGCTTCCATTCACTAAAAATTGAGTCAGGAAATATTCAAGTAATTAAACCCTAGAACCATCCTTAGTTGTACCAAATAATAAGTTATTTGTGGTGCATCTGCGATCCCCCATGAAGAATCACGAACAAGCGTTTATCGATTATTTAAAGAAACTAGCTGTTAAATTTGAGCAATATGCGGGAACGTTGGATTCTCCAGATTTTGAAAAAAAAAAGATCTGTACCTCTACTATTACAAAATCCACTTGGTTCAAGGGGGAATGACCAATTTTTTTGGAAAATTTTATGATATCCAACTATAGGCAGGAAATTTCCTTCATCAGGAAATCTCCAGCAACGTTCATTATACCTACTTCGTGTGAGTATCTGGTGTGGCATAAACTCGCGCAAGACTTTTGAGCAATATTTCGTTGAAAATGCTCCTGGTCCAAGCATTACGATCAATGAAGATCGCTACCGAACAATACTTAAGGCCTTTATAATTTGTTAAATTGAGAAAAAGCTGGCAAGCCGAAAATGTGTAGAACAATCCAGGGAGGTGCTATAAAAATTGGGAGACAAAACATAAGTAAGCTGCCTGATCGAGAAGAGGGAAGGAAGAAGAAACAACGCTCGGGACACAGTACAGTGATTCCAACCAGAACAAGTCGGTCCTTTTTACCTTTCATTAATTTTTCTGGCTTTTGTGTTATACTTGTTATCTATTGGTCATAACGCGACCACCCTGTAAGTCTACTTGTTCAAAATATAAAATGAGATAAAACAAATAAGGTAGATTTGATTACCAAGCCACTATCACGGTAGTTACAAAGCGGAGGGGTTACAAGAAGTACCGCCATCTAAGATGAAAATTTAAAACTGGCAACAAACGTGGCTGGTATATTTAGACGTGGCTGGTGTAACTTACCCATTAGAGCAATTGCTCCGCCATATGCAGAGGTCTTTGTCGAATATCCCACAGTTAGTAGAAAATCATATATATCTACTGGAATAGATCACAAATACCAGAATTACTAGCAGCAGTTAAACATATTTTGCTTTGGATGCGGAGCCTCAAACGTGAAAAAACCCAATTATTAAAATTCTTGGTATCGAGGTATCGATTTTAGTAATAAAATAAAATATTGAAAATAAATTTATAGGTGTCGGTAAAAGTTCTGATACAGACTTCTTTTCTATTGACCTTTGGCGTAGGAGACCGACAAAAACTTTATCGTATTACACAACTGTTTCCATCCTCATCTAAAGAAGGTCTTGGGAAAACTAGTTTGTACTAGTAGTAAAGGATTGCAAACCTGTTAAACAACGGTACTACCCAGTCTTAAAGCCGTACAGGATGAACTCTTCAAAGAAATAGCTCACCGATAACGTTTGTTAGGAAAGCGAACGGTTATCCACGACCGAATTTTCGTACATCTGAACGATTTGTTAAACATTAGCGTTATATTGAAGGAGCTTGCGGTTTTACTGATGAGGGTTAGATTAACATTCAAACATCGAAAAAGGCAATTTCGTAATGAAGGAAATTCGTTATTTATGATATTGGATATGCGAAAAGGGGTTATGCCCCGATCTTGAAAAAAAAAAAAACCCCATCGTTGACCTGGCCGCATGATTGACACATTGGCTGTGTGCTACCGTCTTTTCATTCCAGCAGTTAAAATAGAGACTTCCGTCAGCTCCCATTCTAATCACATCCGACTATAGGCTCCTTCTTATGTTATAGGAACGAAGATATAAAAGTAGAAACATTGTCTAAAATAGCCTTATCCAATTGGGACTCAGATATTTCTATAATATAAATGTTAGAGATTATCTAAAAGATTTTCAATTTCACTACAAAATAAATTTAATTGTAATATATTTAAATTTAACAGCGTAAATTTTTGGTATGTATTTCACAATCATGACGTTAATGATGTTGTCCACTTCACCACTGTTTTATTGAGACTGCTAAAGTGGGGAGTTCCAGGCGGAATAAACACACAATTTACGTTGCCGCTAATAGTTAAGTCTCTAATACATTGTCATAGCCTATAGTTAATTGTCGCTGAGGATCAAAATGCAACACTTGTCACAAAATGTTAGATAGATGGAACAATCAGGATAATTTTTTGCCATTCGCTTTATCGCCGAACGTAGTTCTGTGCAGACTAAATATCTGGTGGCGCTCTACAGCTCAGACTGGATTGACTCATCCAGGAGAAATATCATATTTAAATTTTTTGCAATGAATAGGACGATCCAAGTGATTTTAGACCAAAATCGGTCCACCAGAAGTGACAGCTTCCAGAGAAGCTTTTTAGTTTTTTTTTTACATATATTTTGAAAATTAAATCATTTACGAGAACAATGATTATTATTCCAGGCACAGGTGTCACTCTTTGGTCGTTTTTTCGAAACTTTTCGAAACAAATAAAACTGTTAGAAAATTTAAGTTTTTTGTTTTGTCAACTGCCAACTTCCAAGTGAGTAAATAAAAATATATTTTTTAATTTTTTTGTCATAATTATAAATTTTAATAATTCTTATTATTAATTTAATAGAATGCAATTGGTAAAGGTTCTGGAAATACAGAATTCTCTGGAATGTGATTGGAAAAATTGTACAAATGCATTTGATTGGGCATCCCAATTAAAATATGAATGGGGAAATAACCGGAGGTCATTTACTAGGCGTAAGGTTGAACTTCATTCCTAAATTTAATCCTGAATTCTAGCAATCTTCCTGAGAACACCAGTTTTCTGCTCGCGGATTGTTAAGGTGAATAAATATGTAAATAATAAAATTATGTTTTAGTTTATTTTGGGCCAAAATTTATCAATGTGACTTAAAAAATTGTTTAAAATCATTTAATCGGCCCCGGCGACTGTAACCTATGTATATCAAAAATCTATACATGAAGTGTCTAAATTTACATCTTATTTTGTTAATAGCTGGAAGAAGTCAGCGGCGAGTGAATTGCTCGAACGCCATTAGTTGTTTACTAACGCGATAAAACTTCACCAATTTTAGTTATATTTTAGACCGTAGATGGGGATAAAAGTTGAGTGCTCAAAACTTTGCAGATTGTGCAAAAAATAAAGAATCGATAAGGAATAAAAAAAATCTTTTAACTAATAAATGCGACAAAAAATGTACGAGAATTCCAAATTATATGTACAGCCTATGGTTTATGACCTATTACAATACCTATTGTTTATTGATTATTTTTTCGACATCTAAAAAAAGGATTAAAAATACTGATTGACACCACAGGTGATTGCTACAGCAGCAATAAAATAATATGATTTTAAAATAAAATTCATTGATACAAATATTTTAGATTTCCGAAGTCTCTACATTTTCTTTATTTCAGATTTTTGGTGTAATTTGTTGTTACCCAATGGTATTTCCTGCACTTGGTACACTTAGAATCACCTGTACTTGTAATTATTGTACGATGATGATGAGGAAGAAGTATGGTACATTAAATGCAATTTGTGTTGCCCGGCATATGTATATGATGGAAATTCATAAATCTGGGTATTTGGATTTAGTCACCTCTTTGCCCAAGGGTTTAAAACTCTGCAGGCACTTATTCAGTTCAGAACCAATTTTATTTTTGCTAATATTTCCAGCGCTGATTGGTCATTTTTATCATGATACTAGTCGACCGTATCATTTTTCGAAACGGGATAAAAAATTTCGATTGGCGCTCCAAGGCGTCTAGTCAATATTAAAATTTTGACATACGCCACTGTATTTCTCGGCTGCATTAAAAGATTTCTCGCCGTATGCCTCCAAAATTATTGTATACAGACAAGAACAAGTTAAACTTTCAATATTATCAGGCGAACGGATGTGCGATAATTGTATCCATAAAAAATTATCACATGTTTGGCATACATCGGGATGATGATCGCTTATATTACAACACTCAGGATACACCGCTTTTCGGTACAAATCGGTTAAGTTTCGCATTTGTGATTTATTTACAATAGAATTTTAATTTGCATTTCATGTTTCGAACTATTGTATCGCTCATTTCCTATACGACAGTGGCACAACTCAAATACACAGTGTTCCTACAAGTACTTAAGATTGAAAAATCACTCAAAAATTTAAATTTCATAATAATAATTGAAAATTTCTAAGAAACTTTAATATTTCACAACTATAAATAAAAAAAAAAAAAAAAAAAAAATTGGAAAAGTTTTGAGTGGAAGCTGCCAAATTAAATCTTTAAAATAAAACACTAACAATCGTACCAGGGATGAATGTTTAGCTTAGCTTTAGATTAGCTATTGACGTAAGTAACCAATCCACTTGGTCACATGCTTGGAAACCTCTGAGATTTTTGTTAAACCTTCAGAAACTTTTATCTCGGTTCCTCACTGAGAAAAAAAACCAGTAAAAATAAAAAATATACATATAAAATCAAAAAAATATACATATATTTTTTAGGCAAAAAAACTCGTTTTTAAAATCAAAAGGATAATCTTTTTATTTTTAAAATAAATTTTTTCGCCAAATTTGTTTATAAAAATAAAAAAATTGTTTTTATTTTAGAAAATGCTTTCCTTACTTATGTCAAATAGTTTTCTTAAATTTTAAGAGATTGTTTTTAAGAATAACAAAAACTATTGGTTAGTTTTAAAAGATTTATTTTAATTTTTAAATAATTATTTTTTAACAAATGTCACGTATTTTTAAATCAAAGTAATTAATGTTTGCGACTGTTCAAGTCAGCAAAACCAAAAGGTCATCTACTCATAAGAACATAACATTTCTACCACGAAAAGTATAAAATAAACTCCCTCCCCCCCTCCCAAATTTTTAACCCCCAGAGCCATTGTGTAAAAATACACACAATGACACAACCCTTACAAAAATACAATGAGAACATCCTCAAAAAGTTGTTTTACTCAATCAGTACTCATTAGGTTGGAATCACCAAGCTGCAAAAATTCAAACCTTCATACCTTTAGTATAACATAAGAACATATCGAGATGGCGAATTATATAAATAGCCGAAAAAACTTTAAAATAAAAAATAAAATATAGACGAATTGAAAAATAATACAACGGGATTTCTGGCAAAACAATAAATATACAATTTTTCATAAGTTGTCATTATTATCAAAAAAATTGTTTTTAAATGCTAAAAAACTTCTTTTGAAATAAATTATTAAAATTAAATAAATAAACTTTTTAAATTTAAAAAGTATTTTATAAATTATTTTACAAAATATGTTTTTAAAATAAAAAAGCTTTTTATTAGTTTGCAAAAATTTCATTTAATTTCAAAAAAATACTTTTGAAATTCAAAAAAAATTATAACTTTGAGAAATTAAAAACTTCGTTTTTCAATTTTACAAACCAAAATTTTTCTCAGTGTACAGATTGTCACAAAAGACGTCCCTTAAGCTAGCAGAACCCATACAGCAGAACATTACAAGATAGTATGGAAAACTATAGGCTAATTATAGGCTAATTAAATGCCGCATTAAAAAAATTTGGGCTCCACCCCTTCCAACTAAAACGCGGGTTCTGCTAGCATTAGATAAAGTTAGCAGAACCCATATCAAAAACTGATTTAAAAACAATTGGAAAATTACAGGTTAATTTTAGGCTAATTAAATGTTCTATTTAATTTTTTTTATTCTGCTCGATCTAGGAAATGCAAAAGGCTTTATCACTTCGAAGCTAGCAGAACCCAAATCGAAAATCGGACCAAAATCGAAATTCCAACGCAAAACAAGATCTATTGATAAACAAATAATTTTAGGCTCACTATGGACTATTCATATGCCCCATTAAACAATTTTGGCTCCACCCATTTTTGACCAGACTTCAGGTCATTTAACCTAAAACCAGCAGAACCCAAATTGAAAATTGGACCAAAACTGAAATTAGAACGCAAAACAAGATCTATTGATAACCAAATAACTTTAGGCCCACTATAGGCTAATCAAATGCGCCATTAAAAATGTTTGGGCTCCAACCGTTTTTGACCAGACTTCAGGTCATTTAATCTAAAGCCAGCAGAACAAAAATCGAAAACCGGACCAAAACCGAAATTAGAATGCAAAACAAGATCCATTGATAACCAAATAATTTTAGGCTCACTATGGGCTAATCAAATGCCCTATTGAAAAATTTTGGGCTCCACCCGTTTTTGACCAGACTTCAGATCATTTAACCTAAAGCCAGCAGAACCCAAATCGAAAATCGGGCCAAAACTGAAATTAGAACGCAAAACAAGATCTATTGATAAGCAAATAAATTTAGGCTCACTATAGGCCAATCAAATGCTCCATTAAACAATTTTGGGCTCCACCTGTTTTTGACCAGACTTCAGGTCATTTAATTTAAAGCCAGCAGAAATTCGAAAAACGGACCCAAATCGAAAATCGGACCAAAATCGAAATTAGAACGCAAAAAAGATCTATTGATAACCAAATAATTTTAGGCTCACTATGAGCTAATCAAATGCCCCATTAAAAAGTTTTAGGCTCCAACCGTTTTTGACCAGACTTTAGATCATTTAATCTAAAGTCAGCAGAACCCAAATCGAAATTCGGACCAAAACTGAAATTAGAACGCAAAACAAGATCTATTGATAACCAAATAATTTTAGGTCAAAACGGGTGGAGCCCTTAATTTTTTAATGGGGCATTTGAATAGCCCATAGTGAGCCTAAAATTATTTGCTTATCAATAGATCTTGTTTTGTGTTCTAATTTCGATTTTGGTCGGATTTTCGATTTGGGTTCTGCTAGCGTCGAAATGATAAAGCCTTTTGCATTTCCTAGATCGAGCAGAATAAAAAAAATTAAATAGAGCATTTAATTAACTTAAAATTATTCGTTAATATTCCAATTGTTTTTAAATCAGTTTTTGATATGGGTTCTGCTAACTTTATCTAATGCTAGCAGAACCCCCGTTTTAGTTGGAAGGGGTGGAGCCCAAAATTTTTTAATGCACCATTTAATTAGCCTATAATTATCCATACTATCTTGTAATGCTCTGCTGTATGGGTTCTGCTAGCTTAAGGGACGTTACAAAAGAGGCGATCAAAGTGTTTGTAAATTATCACTTTTGAGCTATATAAAAAATTCTTAAATGGCCGCAAGGTGAAGGGTCCCGGAGATGTTTGTTATTCGAGAGAGGATATCGTTGAGCATACTACAATTTTTTTAAACATACAGAAGTTTTTATCTCTGTTCCTATGGGTCGCACAGAGGATCCATTCAATCTTGTCTGTTTAATCCATGGGGGCCGCGTTAAATAATATCAACTGTATAAGAATTTTTGTATTATACTCAATGATGTAGTCTGTCGAATAAAAAAATTGCGAAGTACTATGTTATTGAATTACACTCAATGATGTTCTCAGTGTATTGATTTAGAAAGTTTTATTTCATAACTTTCACTCAAAAATATTCCCAAATATTAATTTTTTTCTATTTAATATTGTTCAAACGAGAGTTCAATTTTTGAGTGTTTTAGCTATCTGAAGATCATCACAACGTAAACTCTAGCACATGGCTGGCCATAACGATAAACCTTCAATCGAACCACGATGTTACAATCGTTTAGTCTATCCGTTTCGGACCTTTAGGTATATCGATCCATTTTTGCAAGGAGCCGATCCTCATGTTCACAAGTTTAATTTTTTAATCATCCAAACGAATATTACGTGTTCCCATATTTAGTTCTGAGCAGCAGAATACGATTCTTTCCGTTTGAATGGCCTGGTTTAATAGTTTCAATGTTTTACTAACGTTTG
Organism: Nephrotoma appendiculata; assembly: GCA_947310385.1. Classification (NCBI taxonomy): domain Eukaryota; kingdom Metazoa; phylum Arthropoda; class Insecta; order Diptera; family Tipulidae; genus Nephrotoma; species Nephrotoma appendiculata. The sequence continues at coordinate 44,710,130 of OX371224.1, read as the reverse complement.
CGGTTTCTGGTAACCAGAGTAAATTTACACCATGTTCTTGCAGAACCGTTCCTCTAAAGTTTTAGATTTACGCTCCACCTGGGCCGGTTTACACTGTTCTGATCGTTACGCGGGAAATATTCAATGTATTGAGTTTGCTGAGAGGGAGGGTGGATTCAATTAATTCGTAACATCACTTTATTTGATTTTTTGAACAATTTGTTGAACTGGTGTTTAGGCATTTCTTCTATTAACGAACGAATGTGTTATGAATTTTTGATAAAAAGCATATTCATAATAAAAACTCGCTCCTTCTCTATTAATGCAGTACTTTACAATTTTCAAAATGGGATGACTTTTTTATGTTTCATAGGATACTAAAATATATTTGAAAAGCTTATGACAAACGAGTATTAAATATTTATTTTGACTGTTAAATTTAGTTTTACTTGGTTTTTTACATAGATGTCGATGGCTCTGTCGCTCTTCGATTTTTTCGAACTTGTACTTAAACAGCTAACGCTTTTCAGCAAAAATTTGGTCCCTGTACAGCCTCGAGTGATTTTTGAGCGAAAACGATACTCCGAAATGAGCACTTTTCATATAGAAGCTTTTTCGAGTTTTGCAAATATTTTGATCAGATTTACAAACAAACGATTAAAAACAAACTAATTGTAAATTTAATTTCAAACAAAATTAGGCATATTAAATTTGGCATCTCTACAGTCTAGGTGGAATGACTATATCAAACTTATAACTGGAACTTTTTCTTTTTGGAGATCCTTGCGAAATTTAGTGCAAATCTCTGTACTCAAAGTGGCAACTTTTTCAATTCTTTCAAGGACGTTGAAAACTTTGGGATTTATAAAAAAAATAACAAAGAATTTAAATCATAATTCAATCAAAGATTTAGTTGTCCACCAACCGGCCATAGCCTTGTGGACCACATTGTATGACCACATTAATTTAATTTTTACTTTATTTCGAATTATAATAAACGGATATAAACTAAATTTTTTCAAATTGTAAAGGAAAAATTATTATTGCGCTTTAATGTAACGAAAGATGATTGGCTCACACAGGAATAATCGTCTTACCTTTCAGGTAGTTTGATCATTGCATCGTGCGATTATTAATTCCGTTTGCAACTACACCCTGAGTCTCAACTCAAGCAAATTGGCCACTCCGATCCGAAATCCCTCTACGAATAAATTTTGTAAAGCATCAGTTCACTTGTTTAACATAAAAGTAATGATATTTCATAACAACACACTTTGTATCTACATCCTCCGACCTAATCAATAAATTCCATAAAATCATTATGTTGAATTTTTCCCTTTTCATATATTCAAGTAATGAAAAGCACGTTTCTGAATGGTAAAGCCTCGCGTTGAATAGAAAAAAATTCAAAACTTTCTTTCAAATTTACATGCATTTATGTTTTTTGTATGTTGTATTTGTTTATGTTTACTTTTATAAATAATAATTTAAGAGTAACTTGAGAGTTTTTCCTCTTGGTTGTGAAAGATAAGGATTTTTGTTGGCAAAGTGTGTTTATATAATATGTCTACAGTACATACCACATGTACAAAAAATTACCCCCCAAAAAAACTAAATTCTTCAAACCGCTTTTTATAAATATTTCTTTTTGTATTATATAAAAATGAATGTCACGTGCAAAGTTGTTGAAGACGAGGAACTTTATGTCACTTAAATTTCAAGCGGATTTTATTTTTTTTTTTTGGTATGTGTTGTGTACGACTGTTAAATAGAATGAAAAGTGTGATTATGTTGAATGATTTGAAATTTAATAATTTGATGAGATAAGTTCATGCAACTGTATATATGCGATACATAAAAAGAGCTTTAAGCACATTTTTATGTAAAAGAAATTGAAAATGACATTATCGTTTCAAAGCTTCGTATATCGTTTCGAACGAAACAAACCATCATAATAATAACAATAAAAATGTATAAATATATTTATTCACTGCTTGATAACTAGCAGACTATCTCTAAATATATTTATTATACCATTTTTCGTCGTCGTATTCTAATAAACATACCATAGAGTACATAAAAAATCTCGAAGACGTTTTGTGATAATATAGATATTTATAGAGATGTGCGCGGGGTAAAAATTAAAACATTTTTCCCATAAAAAGAATCTCATGTTTGTTGGTGCAAAGCTCCATGCGCGCGAAGAGTAACTTTTACTTAAGGAATGAATATACATACCAACCAACCAAAAAGCATATATCATGCAGACGTACGAAAAATAAAAATAGACGACAGAAATAAGAAGAAAAAAATCTAATAATAAGTAAATAAAAATCAGCAGGAAACTATCAATAAATCAAAATACGTACAAACAACAACAGCATACAGCTTTACAAAAAAAAAAAAAAAAAATTAAATTCCGGTTGTTTTATGATTTTATTAAATTTTATGGTATTTTTCCAAATACACACAGTCGCACAAAATAAAAAATCACATAATATTTTTTTTCCAGATTCCATAAGAATTTTCCCAACATCTTACGTCTATGTTACGTTATGTACATTTTGGGATAATTTAAATTTTAAATTAACCTACTGTGCCTTTATGTCTTATGTACAGAAAACAGTGTTCGCTCCTTGAATAAATGGCTTAATAATGCGTGTGTGCCTTTGCCTCAGAATTATATCTGCTATTGAATATTTAATAGTTGTTTTAAGATTGGATAATACATCTATCATTGTTATAATAACGGAAATCGGCAAAAGGAACCAATTTACATCCCATTAGTCAAATTGATTCGGAAAAGCTTAATATAGAAAACGAAATATTTGTGAGAACACTTTGAGAAACTACCCCAGCTTTCATCTCAGAAAACTAAAAAAATACCATATTAGCATTTATCATCCCAGTAGAAACTATAACGGTAATAAAATATCATCCCATAAAATAATTTTAGACCAGATATCGCGAAAGCGTAGGTTAACTATCCGATTAATGTCAGCCCAGAAATTGTATATCAGAATAAATTCTTAAAAAAATACTGTAGCAACCACATCATATAATAATTTGTACCTCACAATATTCGCCCATTATGTGTGAGTAGAGTAACTGGACAGTGTGCCAGTTTGGCAGGAGGCAACGACTTTAGGTTGCCTAGAGATAATGCTATGACAGTGGCTGGTGATCGCTATTGATACATGTCGGAAAACTTTCTTGTGCTCGAATTGGATCAATTAGGCCTAAAGACGAACAAGTTGGTGTTCCATCACAGACAGCTTGTCCTATGGCGCAAATTTTGCGAGAAACTTTTCCCAACCAGTAGGTGCAAAAAAACGGTGATATCTACTGATCCCCACGATTCTACGATTTGACCCCCCCCCCCCCCCCTATTTCTCCCTATTGAGGTGCTTGAAGGGAAAAGTGTACACCAATAAACAAATCACTCGATGCTTAAAAACAAACAACATTTGCTGAAACAACACCAGAACTGAGGCGGCCACTTGACCGATATTATATTCCCTGCATAATGTCGAAGATCATAAAATCCATATAATCAATAAAATTTAAATTATAATATTATATTTCATTTAAAAATTATTAAAAAATCATCGATATGGAACGCAAAAAGCACCCTGTATATTTGAAATCATATATAAAAGTAATGCAAAATTAAATAAAAATTGTTTATTATAAGTTGCAAGTTAACTTATAAAATAACGAAATGTTAATAGTTGGGTTTCTAGTTGCTCTCATTCTTTTATGACGATATTTTGGCGAAGGTGTTTTTGTTTTAGATAAAATGCACCCATTAACTTTCATGCGTACGAGTGGTGCAATCGATGTTCGAATCCCATGCAAAATTCGAATATAGTTTGTGATAAATCACGGTTCACTATCCGCACTACACATACTATTTTTTTTAAAATGACATGTTTGTTAGGGAGATTTATAGATAAAGTACACTCGTATGATTGTAAAGAGTAAATGTCGAGTAACTCCTTTACGTACGAGCGTCGCAATGGTTTATGGAATCCCAAAATTCGAATATTTTGTGATAAACCACGATTTACTATCTTCAAACGTTGCACCAGTTCTTTTAAACGATATGCTAGTGAGACTGTTTTTTACAAGAAATGCACCCATATCATCATTTAATCATACCTTAATGATAATATCGGTGTAAATAATATTTAAGATTATTTAGATAATATTTAAAAGAAATCCTCAATAATATGCGTTTTAAAAGAACGGGTACTAAGAACCGCGCGGATAGTGAATCTGGGTTTATCATAAAATATACGAATTGTGGGTGCTTGTTTTGCTAAATAAACATCCTCTCCGATATGTCATTAACCGCTCTTGGAAAAAGATTCTTAAACTACATACGAAAAACTAAAGGGATCGCCGAAATATTACGGTATACTGAGTGTGAGTCGAAACAAGATTACTGGGCAAGCTGAATTGGAACAAAATATCGAAGTGTTTAACTCTGCATTGACCACATTCGAGCAAAACGGTCACAGAATTCCTGGATTTTATCTGGAAGTGTACCAACACCTCTCGTTAATTTTAAATAAATTGGGAATGAGCAGTGAGTCACTATTGCAATATGATACACTCATATTGTGACGAATCCCGCGGATCTCCCTTGATGGTTTTAGCTGGTTTATCACGATTTCAAAATTAATATTGTGAAAAAAAAAATTTGTTGTCCACGCGTGCCTTTGCAGTTGGAGTGGTTGTGCAGGTGGTAGCCCTGAATTTCAGTTTTCGTTGTTTTGCAACCAAAAATACGAAAAAAATAATAAAATCTGTTATAATTTTAATTTATGTGATTATTGTATTGATGGCTTATTTTATTGTTCGAAAAAAAAAACGATATAGATATTAATAACTTGGAATTGCGATAAAAAAGGACCGACTTATGGAGTATTTTGCGTTGCAATTGGGCTTGAGGAAAATTATAAGAAAGATCGAAAGTCAGTGAGTGTTTGAAGCTAATTGGGAAAATATCATCCAAAAATTCATTAAAAATTACCGAAATATAAATTAAAATACAAGTGGTGTAGTTTAATTTAATTTAATTTATTGGTAACTCATAATCATAAATATACAAAATTGTTTGAAATTACATACTGAGATCTGCTAAATAATATGTAGTATTACTTCAGAATAATGGCAAAGAGAAATGGTTACAATCACATACAAATATGACATACAAACAAAAAAAAATTGCTTTTTACCAGAAAACACTTAACCTAAAACTACATCCTATACCTTAAAACTAAAATAATAAAAAAAAAATAATAATAAAAATAATATAATAATAATAATAATTGTTACATTAGTTGATTAAATTCCTAATAAGTAAATTATCTTGATTAATAACTCTTTATAAATATTTAGCGTTCAATTCAGTTACAAGCATAATCAGTTACAAGTTTAATATTAGTTATATTATGTAGTAGCAAGGTCCGAAATCTTTTAGGTACTTTGAGAATTGTTTTTAAAAATTTGTTTTGCACAACTTGTAGTTTTTTTATGCGTATCTGCGGATTGTCACCAAATAGGACTCCCATACATAATAATAGGTCTGACAACAGCTTGGTAAATTAACAACTTATTATTCAAATTTAAGCCACTATTTCTATTTAGGATTGGATATAAAGCTCAGAACAATTTATTGCATTTATCAATGACACTATCAATTTGTTTCTTAAAAGTTAATTTTGAATTTAAATATATCCCTAGGTATTTCACATAACTCTCCCAGTTTATTGAATTCCCATCAAGCACTAAATTACATTGTGGTAATTTCCTCGGTGCTCTGCACCTAGTGAAGTATATGAACTGGCTTTTAGAATAATTAATCTTTAATTTCCATAGTTTAAAATAACTGCCTAATTCATATAAATATTCATTTAAGTTCGCAATAATCCCCGATGAAAGTTCATCACTAGAATAAATAGCAATATCATCCGCGAATAGGGCTAACTGGCATTTGTTATTTTATTGGATATCGTTTGGCCCGAGGATTGATCCCTGAGGCACACCAGAAGTAATTAGATTAAAATCAGAGCATTGATCACCATATTGCACATAGAAGAATCTATCTGATAAATAAGATTTTAAAATTTTAATTAAGTAAACCGGAAATTTGTAAATAATTAATTTAGAGATAAGGCCATCAGTCCAGACAGTATCAAAAGCACTTTTTAAGTCAATTAATACCATTCCGGTAGAGTGCCGACTAGTTCTTTTATTTATAATGAACCTTATAATTCTATCAATCTGCTGAATTGTAGAATGCCGATATCGAAAACCAAACTGCTCATCAATGATCACATTAGAATCTTCCACTAAGTCATTAATTCGATCTTTTACGCAATACTCAAAATTTTTTGATAACGTACACAACAGGCTGATGGGGCGATAATTATCACCAATAGTTGGATCTTTGCCTGGTTTTAAAATATGTAAAACTTTCGCAGTTTTCCATTCATTGACTAGGAAAATATGATAATTTTAAACATTTGTTAAAAAGATTTTTTAAAAACTCAAAAGCAGCATTGTTTTAACAAAATATTTTGGATATTATCAGTTCCTGGCGATTTAAAAAGCTTACAATGGCTTATAATGTCAACAATTTCCCCAGAAGTGATTTCCCTATCTATCGTAAATTCTTCAATTATGTCAATATCGTTAATTTTGTTTTTGATAGTATTTTCAAAGTTTGAGTTGTACGAATTAGGGGAAAAACTTTTTTGGAAGCAATTGCTTATTAGAGTATATTTTTGTTTTCCATCAAATATAAGACTATTCGAATCGTTAGTTTTTAGAGGAGGAATTGTTAATCGTTTAGATTTCAGATTTGCTGGTACTTTCCAAAACTGTTTTGAGCCTTTAATAAGCATTTTTAATTTAGTATTCCATTTATTATTAAGTAGCTTAAGAATATTAGATTTGATGGAAAAATTCAAATTTCTTATAATAATTTTAAGAAATGAGTATCTGTACCTTTGCCATTGACGCCTTCGGGTGTTACGCAACCGTACTAAACATTTTGTAAAATCGTCCAAAATTAAATTATCATTTTGGGAAATAGATTTTAATGGAATTGCTTCATCACGAGCAATACCGACATCAATTTCAGAAATTTAATTCAAATGTGATGTCAGATTTTCGTTAGCCAACTGCGAATCAATGGTATGTTGATACAATAACCAGTTAGCATTTCTATATGAATATATTTTATTTGCCAGCAAATTTGCTGTATAAGTTAAATCAACCGTAGAAATTATTGGTAAATGATCGGAACTTAGCTCATTGAGTGTAAGAATACTGGAAAAGTGTTGCGGAACATTGCTAATAAACAGATCCAATGTACTTGGCGTGCGTCTAGAACTATAATATGTTGGTGAAGTAGGGGCAACTACAGAAAATGTTTGTGAATTAACCGATAACTGTTGTAATGTTCGTCCACCCTTATTTGATCGAAGGCAAAACCATTCTTGGTGTCGACAGTTAAAATCACCACCAGCTAGAAAAAATTCATTTCTGTTAGTTATTTTAATTAAATCATTACGGAAGTTTACATCATGTGAATAGGGACAATAGCAAACAAAAATCTTCAAATTATTAGTACTAAGATTTCCAGTCAAATTAATAGAAATTCCTAGAGATTCAATACATTTTAGGTTTAGATCAGGTAAAATAGAATGGTTTATAGTGTTTTTAATTAACATGCCAACGCCTCCCATTCGTTGTGATATTCTGTCCCTTCTATAAAATCTATAGTTTGGTATGAAAAATTGAATATTATGTTTTAAAGCCGTTTCTGTAATCAACATAATATCAATTATATTATTTTCAAGAAAATTGTTTAATTCAATTTTTTTATTTTTGATGCTACGTGCATTCCAAGTGCTAATAATTATATTATTATGGATGTATGCCATATTTGATAGCAATTTCCTTTATAATAAGAAGCTGTTCATCTTTAGATTTACACTGTCTTAATTTAACAATAATTTCATTAAATATTTGAAATAATTCATGCATATTAAATAAGTCACTAGTATTATTCAAACTTACATTTTCATTCAAGATCAGTACCACCACCAATACAATTATTTTTAACAATTTGAGCATATGATTTTGAATTTAAAAACGAATTATTTAGCTGTTGTTGCTGAATTGCTGCAGTTGATAAAGTTGGAAAAAGGCTCCGTTGTCGGTCGAGGTCAACAGCATTGAAGTGATGTTGATTTTTTTGATTAGCAAAATTTTTATTTAACTGTAGGTATTTCCCCCTTTCTGGGCAAATTACAGAATTTGCACATTGATTTCCATTACAATTTGCACATACATGTTTATTGACATCTTTCTCATTTGGGCACGGCATGTCATCATGATCGACACCACAATAATTACATTTTGATTTCATTTGACAGTTACTTATTTCATGACCATACATGCGACATTTGATTCATTGGGTTGGACCGTTAGGTGGATTGGCATTTTCCCATTTGACAATAGTGTGGTAAATAGATTTACATTCCTTTAATTTATTTAAACTGGCTGTACCTTTCTTAAATGAGACGAAAAATATAACTTCATCCCATTTACTATGTTTTTCAGGCGTTACTTTTACCACTTTGCTAGGAGTAAGATCATATAAGCTTTTGAGCTCATCTTCAACGGTTTTTGGATCAATATCCGGAACGCCAAAAAGTACGAATTTGACTAACTTTTCTTCGTCTCGTGTGTAGGTAAAGAATTCACTTTTACGGATGTTTAGTTCATCTATTAACGTTTTGTAGTCTTTGAAACAGTAAACAAAAATTTTACATCCAAGTGAAATATATTGAATATTAAACTCTTTAATATTGATTTTTTTCATTATTTCATGTATTTGTTGACCATTCAGCTTGCAAACAACAGGTGGAATTCTTGTTTTTTTATTTTAATTATTATTACTGTCACTGACATTGCTAACATTTGATGACTTTCGACCATCGATTAGCTGCGAAAACCTGCTACTGGTTGGAATGTTATATCGGCCTTGAGATGTAGCCAAATTTTTATGATCAAGTGTCATGATTGCATTTGATTTTACTATCCAAACTATGTCGTTTTAGTTTATTCACTTTACCACATGTTTTAAACATGGGTGTGCAAGTTAACAATGATTTGCCACTATCAAAAGATTTAATTTTTATTACACTGTAACTGTTTATGTAATATATTTATTTTAAACAAAAACAAAACCATAAATTTTTATTTTTTTTATTTTATTATTTTCTTCAACAATTATTAATTTGATGTTCACTCTTTGAAAGCCAAAATCAGGGGCGGAATCATGAAATACGACCGGAAAAATTTAAACGGATTTAAAAATATTTTCAAATTTTATAGATTAAAATTATTCAAATTTACTATGATGGATGCAGACTTATGTATAAATGCAACTTCTATAATGTTTTAAGAGCAATGGTTAATCACCTACAAGATTTTCGAAATTCATTTCGAATTTCAAATTTCTTGTCTCAGGTTCGTCGCCACTTCATTTTATGAGATGGCATTGAAGTCTTTTGTATTTCAAAATTGTAAAAATTCTGGAAATATATAATTATTTTGATGTATACAGGGGCAACATCATGAAATCCGACCGGAAAAATGAATTGTTAGAAAATATTTCAATGGACAAACACAAAAAAATTCGAAAGATGGTCAAAGTTGGCGTAGATATTTTGTATGAAAACTCAAATACATGAAAGTTTAACATAAAAATTTAATTCGAGAACTATTTCATAGTCGAGCAGTTTTAAACGGAAATGTTGCACCGGTAAAAAATGAATTTCGAAAATCTCGTAGAAGATTAGCCATTGTTCTTCAAATATTATAGAAGTTGCACTTATAAATCAGTCTGCATCCATCATGGTAAATTTGAATACTTTTAAACTAATAAGTTTGAAAATATTTTTAAATCCGTTTAAATTTTCCGGTCGTATTTCATGATTCCGCCCCAGAATCAGTGGTATAGTTTAAAAATGTCCAAGTTGGGACTTAATAGAAAAATTATAATAAATTAAAAATTAAAATATGTATGTGAATAGTCTAACCACTTGTAAATAATAAACTTAGAGATAAAATCTCATTCTTAACAGTAATAATAATCAATAATAGTTAAAATTAAATAAACTAAAATAATATTTTAAAATTAAAACTCGTGACATGTGAAATTGATCATGAAAAACATGGACGTTATGTGTTATCTAGTTAACAAAAACAATAAGCAAAAATTATGTTAAATTAATCTTATATTTGATGAAGGAACATTGCTGTTCATGGTTATAAATAAGTGTGAAATTTAGTGAATGTTTCGAGTGAAATATGGAAAAAGAACAATTTTGCTTTTAAATATACAAACTGTAGAAAAAAAACACTAATATAAACAGGTTGACGTGCTCAAGGACTTAATAATATTGCGCAATGCGCATATGGTTCAATTCTTAAATTCTAAGTGTAAAATTAGCCGTAAAACTAACTATTGAATTTAGCTTGGAAGACTATAAATACTGTAATGTCCACTACAGTTAATTAGTATGTACCTTTAATATAAAATAGGTCGTTTTAATTTGATAATACTCCTAATAAAATATTTATTTTGTGAAATAATATAATAATAAAATAAAAACTAATACGTGATCCGGATGAACCTAATTAAATAAATAATAAAAAAAGAAAATTACAAGTCCGTAAATTTTATACCGCTTAATATTGACGTAACGTAACCCTAAATCTGCGTTATAATCTCGATCATTCCGGCCTAATTTCGTATGCCACATTTAAAAATTTCTTCTTATGGATTACTATAAAGTTTATTTAAATTTTAGTAAACTGTATATATTTTTGTTTTACCTTATATTTAAGTTAACCAAACATAATAATAATAATAATAATTAAGGTGGGATTTAATAAAATCCATAAGATTACTCGTGACTTAAGTAATTTTTTTTTATTATCTACCTAATTTTTCTCTTTTAATCTATTATTTTTTTTTTTAAATAATTAATTATTGTTATTATGAGTTTTGTATATTTTTAATTGGCTAGTATTTTACTTAATTTGCTTTACAATTAATTGGCGTTTGTGCTGAAATTTTTTTGTTGTTTTCTTGCCACAACAAATTATGAATATTTTTGATTGTAATTTACTAAATGATTAGTTGTTTGAATAATTATGTTGAAAAATTTAAATTTTTTGGTTTCGTTTATTTTCCTGAATAATTTGTAATATGAGATACTAAAACTTTACTTTGGGGAGAGATGCAATGAGGGTAGGTGCAAGGCACACCGGTGACTTTAAAAATTTTGTAGTAATTTTTTTTTATTTTTTACTCGTATGTACTTTAATAAAAGTGGTTTAGCAAGATCGATGGTACAGTTTGGTAATCCACGCCCTTATACCCAGAGCATTAGCCGACCAGAGAAAACCACTCCGAATGTTTCCATCGATAATATAAATTTTCCGTGGCTTTTTGTCCTGCATTCAATTTAGAGAGCGCAGAATGCACGCGAATTGTTACAATATCGTGTCAAGGTTTAAAACACATTTATTAGAAGATTGAAAGGTGATTTCCCAAGATTACTTAGTATCCGAGAGCTAGTCGACCTTCCACAGGCCATACATCTTTGCATTAAACTACAAATTATTATTTTAAACTCAATACGGACACAACAATAATTATAACCACCATATAAAATCATCTGTATCGCATGCTAGTTAAATTTATCGAAACTTACCAAAAAAAAGCTCCACATAATCGCCATTGCCTCCAGGTACTCAATCTTGGTAACAGAAATGGGTGAAACAAGTAACCTAGGTGTGGAGCGCTTCACGCTAAATGGTGGTTGATGTGTCGGATCAAGGTGTTTCGCATTTGAACGACTCAAAATTATATTTACCACCGGTGCAATTGTAACTAATCTTAGTTATTTTGACAAAATTCGTAATTCGTTGCAGTGCAATCACCGCTGGAGTAGACGAGGTGTTGTATCAACTCGACAAAGAAGGCGGGGGAAGGCTGATATCATTTGTATCGCAGAAATTGATCAAGGCAAGACCTCAGTGGTCGTTAATCCAGGTGGCGCCTGCAATTAAAAGACTAAGATTTTGTTATTAAGCATCAGAGCAAGTCATTGAATATGGTTCCCGACACTTTGTCACCAGTTTTTCGCTTGACTAGTGAACTGAAATCTCAAGAACAGTTTGATCCTATATTGTTTCACATGTAAGTAATTTTAAAACCTTGGATCGGTTGAAAATATATTAATTTTGGTGTAACCAAGTCCGGAATTTCATTGCACAGTGCAAAGAAAGCACCAAATCAGATAATGAAGCATAAGGAATCCTACTATCATTGAGAAACCTTTTTAAAACTTTAATGTAAATATTTTAGGCCATTACTCTCGGTCTCGGAAGGGTAATTCAGTAATCCTAAACGTGCTAGATCAATTTTCCAAATTTGTATGGCTAAAACCGAAAGCGACGACGACAAAGGTTTTGGATTGTATGGTAAACCAGGTGTTTGGACAATGGACCTCAGTTTATTTCAAAAAAATTCTCCAACATAACGACTCAATATAATACAACTTATAGTCGTACTGCGCACAACTGCTTCGTGAAGTCAAGTGTCTTAAATAATGAAATAAAATATTGGTGGACTGCATGTTTTTACGAATCCAAACGGTACGTGCAGAAGTTTGTAGATATTTACCTCTACTTTATCAAACATATTCACAGCCACCGAGAACATCCGCAAAGTAGTGCTGAAACAGTGCTATGTGCAAAATTTCACAAATCCCCTATTCGAAAACTGACGTGAATTTCGAAATCGAAAGTGAAGGCGGAAAATTGTTAGGAATATTTTCTTTTGCAATTTTCAACCTTGTTTGACCTGTAAGTTAGGCAATGATTCTGCATCAAACAAAGTGGTGCAGTAACCGGGGGTATAACTAATAATAGTGCTGGGTGCAAGAGCATGGTTTTAAATGTTTCTTTTCTCTATTTTTGGAGTACGCCAGAATGTCGAGAAGTAGATTTTATGTTCCAGTGATCTGTTTGGCGAACATCTAAAAAATACCTTCAAAAAACCAGCTGGACAAGCGTATAATAAATATTTAACACCTATAAGCAAAATAGACGAAGCATCTGTGCTCGCAGTTACTCCAAACAAAAAGCCAAATACCCAAAAGATAAAAAAGCCCCCAGATACGACTTAATAATGGGTCAAATAATCATAGCTCTACCAGAAAACGCACTCGGGAAACTACAGCACATAATAAATGCTATACTATCTTTAGACTATGTTATGTTCCGAGACAGTGGAAGCTAGCGGAATATTCTTAGACGTAGCCGAAACATTTCATAAGCTTTGGCACCGTGGTCTAGAATTTAAGCTCCAACGAGAAAACAACATTTTGAATTGCTAAAGTCTTACATCAAGGACTTGAACTTCACAGTTGAAGAGAAGTTGTGTGTCATAAAATTTTCTCATATATGTAACTTTTAATTTGTTTGATTAATTAATAAAAAGTTATTAATTGAAATATAGAATATTATTAATAACAGCTGTTATGACCACCGATGCAAGTATTGTTGAGTCCACCAGGAAACTGAAAAATGCTATTAATAAGACTAAACGAATTGGAATCAACACTTATCAACTTTACTCTAAGATCAGGTGGAAAGCGAATGATAAAAATAAAAGGCAAGAACTGAGTTTATAAAATTCAAAAATCTGCACTGGCTTATTGGAACAAACTTCGAACTGACAACGCACAAAAACTGCTGTTTTAGAAACACATCCTAAAATCTATCTGAACGTATGGTATTCAGCTTTCAAACAAAGTACTTCGTAGCATTATGAATGCTCATTGGTACAGCAGAAATGACAATCTGCTCCGAGACTTACACATGGAATACGCCAGCGATGAAATACAAAAATTTGGAAGGGGTCATGTACTGCGATGCAGCAGCATGACAACGAGGAGCTGCGGAACCTACTGAATCGCACCAATGAACCGAAGCCCTTAAAAAACAGGGCCTTTAGTAGCTCTCTGAGCTGCTTAAAACAAAGGACTGGCAGAGCTGGGATGAACCGAAAGGTTTCATCTCACAACAATATACACTATTAACTATAGTTTTGTATTCCAAAGGGAAACGAACGTTGTCTTAACGAAACAATTTCCCGTTCGTGCGGTTCATAGACGATTAATAATTTCCCATATGGTTTTACAGTTCTAAATATTGTTGGCAAATTTTCGTAATTTCATCACTCAGTAGAAAATAATCTAAAAAAAACTGTTCTTAAATCAGAAAAGTGGAACACTGTTGGCGGTACTACTGAAATATGGGGGGTACTCTATATTATTAGGGAAGTAATGATATTCCGCCTAAGGTGAAATGTTAAGTGGTTGTGATGTTTGATGGCTATATGTAGTGATTATGTTGGTATCGTGATTAATGTCTGCCCGACCCACTGAAGCACCTGGATATTGAATGAAACCAGGAAAAGATGTACATATCGACCAAGGGTGGTTACACAATTTCTTTCGTTTTACTTGGTGCCGCCAAATATTTGATTCAAATCAGAAACATCGGGAAAACCAACAATTCTTCAAATTAATTTATGAGCTGAAAATATGAAGCGTGTCTACCACATCTAGATATTACGTACATCATTATGAAGAATTTGGAAATGAAATCAAAAATGCTTCTTTCGGTTTGGCAGTTCGTCTTTAATATCTAAGGATTTAAATAGATAAAGAATAATTCACAATAATAAATATGAATTTTCTGAGTTTTGCAATGTTTTATCCTGATATAATCTATGAAATGCATTCTGTACAATATTATAACGAGCATCATTATTCAAACATTTACTTGATTTCAACAAAACCTTACTTTAATGCAATTTTTGATAGGAAAAGCTTTTCTGTCCAAGTTTTGTCTTAGTCAAGATTACTAAAATATTACTAAAATATAATTAAAGTTACACCGCTTCCAGTTTTATAACCATTATACGCATCGTCATTGTGAAAATGCATACCTGCTGATGCATAAAATTGAAGGTCGGAAATTTATCACATTACTGAACCATTCATAAGTAAATTTCCTTAAAATGTAAATGTATCAGTGCCGTAAGTATATCGTAAGTAGTCGTCTTTATGTTAAAAATTCTTAATTTCCTTTTAAACATAAAAACTTAGATTTGTTTTCTACAAAGAGATCTAAATATACCAAAAAAAAAAAAAAGCTTTGAGAAAAGCATCGTTTCAAAAATAATATTACAAGAGGGAAAACAGTTTTTCTCAAAAAGTTTTCGTAAGTCTTTTTTTTTTGTGTGCATCATGTTATTTCCTCAAAAATAAAAAATGTAACTTGATATTATTTCCTTTTTATATGCATCACGACAATTTTAACGAATTCTGTGTGGAATCAAATTTTATAAATTGGATTTAAAATCCCACAGTATGATGATCATACAATTGCATAACTCTGCGTTATGTATGTAGGGGGTATAGATTGGTATAATTTCGATATATGAAACCTTAATATCCCAAACCACCGTATATACCATATATATAGGATACTGGTTTTATGAAGTTGTCCGGTATTATTTTCGTTGTCATTTTGAGCTCTAAACGAGCATAACATAAATTCATATGAGATAATTTCATTAATATGAGCAAAACCTCTTTCCTGTAAGTGTACATACACATATACATACCGATATAGAGCGGGAGGACGGTGGACGAAAAAAAATATTACAGAGCTATAAAAAATATATCATTTCCACTTTACCTTAAAGCTCAGTGCATATATATAGTATACGAAGCCAACAACAAAACCAACTGTAAAAATCCATAAAAATAATTTCACTATATTCTCATCATTTTCTTACGGTATGTAGGTACTTATGTAAGAAGTTCCAGTCGTTCACAAACTGTACGACTAACACAAAAAAAATATAAATTCAGATTTTCATTTGGTTTAGTTTTTCCTTTCGCATATCACATTGTGATGTCCTCAAAAAATGTACTCGTATATAGAACACACGGATACAAACATACACTCCATATTATTATATTTTATGTACGTTTATACAAACATACGGATCTTTTTTTTTCCTTTTTATGGGAAAATAAAAAGTCTTCAAGACTCATCATAAACTAAATCCCATGAGGAAATGAAAATTAGGTTTTATATAGTTACACATTAAACGTGATTGTTTTCCTCAATGATAATAATTTTCCATTTTATTGTTGTTGCAATTTTTGGTCGTTACAACTTTATGTTTTCATGTGTGAACGTTCCATGGAGTTGTATGTGTGTGTGTAGTGGTTCCATTTAGAAAACAGAACAAGATACAATTAATTAATAACCAACATGATGCGTGCTTTTTGTAACTGTAATGTTTTTTTTTCTGAACAAGTTTACTTGTGGACTGATTAATTTAAGGAATAATAAGTTTTCGATTTAGTTGGTGTTTGCCACTAATCTATAATTGTCAGTCGTACGAATATTTTAATTGTTAAGATGGCATTCTAGACATTTGGTTTGCGTAAGGCTATGGGTGTCAAGCACTTGATACAAACTTTTCTTGTAGGTCTCTCTCTTTTTTCTTCATTTTAGCACCTTTGTGAGTGTGCCGACCAGATGCATCTCTATCCATTAAAACATCTGGTATGAATGGAACGCTCTAGGTTTCTCGAAAATCCTCAACACAAACACCTAGAAAACATTGTATGGCACTTCTTGTTGCAAAATGGCTCACAACCCTTGTATTATGAGCTCATTTTTTATAATAGGCATACAAAAATGTTCCGCTAATTCTTGAGGAAACTGCCTACGTTGGCCAGTTTTAATGTTGTGCTTGACAGATGGATTATTCTTGGTGAATATTATGTAAGCTGCGAAAAGCCGTGAGTCCCGTTATATCAATAATGTTAAAGAACATTGAAAGTGGCCACCGGTTGGCATTTGTCTTTGTTGTATATTGGGAAAGAATTTTGTCCATGGTGTCTACTGCACCTGTAATTGAATTGTAATATAAAATTATATCTGGAAGGATGCCTTGTTTTTCTACATAGTGCCGACTATAGAAAAATTCCACCCTAGTAAATCTTTGGCTGGAGAAAGCGATGTAAAACAGTTGTCGGTAGTAGCGTTCATTCCGGTGTTCTTGTATGCGGGACAACTAAATCTTTCACGATACGCTCGTCGTGATTATTTTCTCTGATGTTTCCAATTTTACAGGTATATATCTGTCCGTTGAAAGGGTATGCCGTTTCGGAATAGCAGGCCCACCAAACTTTGATATTATACTTTACTGGTTTCGAAGGTGTAGATTGCTTGAATTTCGTTCGCTCTCTGAAGGAGAACAGCTGCTTTTTTATTTTGTCTGAAATTGCTTTTCGAACATCGGACGGACATAGTTGCTCGATACAGCGGGTAAGATTTTTTTTCAAAGTTGCCGAACAGCTATATAATTTGACCTTTGTGTCCCAATGACAATAAGAATTCCTATACAGGCTAAAAGCTAATTTTCGTTCATATAGGGGCCCAGGTAATTTTGTAAATTCTTTTTCCGCCTTCCTATTTGTATGTCTACAAACTATGTTTTGCATTGATGCGTCAGACAAAACACGAAATGATGCTAGTGAAGGTCCAAACTAATCCAAAAAATACAACAACAAAAATTTATTGTAATAGGATTGGTGAAAGTAAACATTCAGGCGAATTTAAATTGTGTAATGTAGACGAGATGTGATTTTTTAATTAGCTTTAGGTACATTCCAAAGTCATTTTAAGTATTTTCTAAGCATTTAGCATGAACTTCAGTGACATTGATAGACTGTCTAAGCACAAACTAATGTCCCTTAGTAAATTATATGATTTGCAATTTCAATGAGTGTCTTGTTATTGTATTTCTTTGATTAGGTTGGATAGACTTCACTAGCATAAGGATTGGATGGTTTATCAAATTGCTGAAAGAGGTTTTTCAAGAACTAGGAATAATTGTGATGGATCACGGTTTCGGGAAAAATCGGTTAGGGGATCCTTCGAAGCGGCCCGGGATATTTTCCAATTTATTTCTTAAACCAGATGACTCTGATGAAAACTGCTAAAAGGGGTTTTCTGATTTCAGGAAATTTCGTTTAGTGCCCCTTAGAGGCACGGGTTTGTTTTTTTCATTTTTTTCTCACTCCAGTCGAGTTTGATTCAAATTACTGAAGAGAAGTTTTCAAATACTAGTAATCAATTGTGATGGTTCTTGATTTTGGGAAAAATCGTTTAGAATGTCATTCGGAGGGACCCATGATATTTTTTATTTTTTTAACCAGATGACTTTAATGAAAATTCGCGAAAGAGAAGTTTGAATAGAGAAAGTTTGCGTGTATTGAAACTTGTTTAGAGCATACTCAGGACAAGTTCGGATTAGAACTGCTGCTCAACGCCCAGTCATATCTATTAGACAATCATATAAATTACTAGGAATACTCTTCTGGATATAAGTAGTCCAATAATATTACTGAAATTCTTGACCCATTAGAAAATCATATAATTTACTAGGGACACTCGTATGTGTTTGGACAGTCTACCAATGTCACTGAAGTTCATGCTAAATGCTTAGAAAATACTTAGACGAATTGGCCCCGATTTTCTTGGAAATAAGCGCTTTTACTCGATATATAAATCGAAAATAGCTCATTGATTCAGCGACTCACCTGCCAATCAATGTCACGACGGTTCTGGTTGATATACCGACCTCTCTTCACTTTAACATTGACAAGGATTATAGTTAGTAAAATAGTTTCATTTTCTAACAGCAGGACCCAATTATAATTCTAGACCACGGGGACGGCCACCGACATCATCCATCTCTAGTATGCTAAGTACGGCACGAATGTAAGGGCTCAATTTTAGGCCATTTGAAGATTACCTGCATCTTAAGTTGGTCACGGTACTGGATCGTTATACGATACCCCACTTTCAAAACTTTTCCATGCATTTATTCCCGTCACCCGAGCATTTACACAAAATGGTAATCACGACCCTATTTGGTCTTTTCGAATTTAAGCGTGTGCCATTCGGTTTAAGAAATGCAGCAAAAATGTTTCATCGTTTTATTAACGAAGTTGACCGAGACCTAGACATCGTTTTCACGGATACCGACGTTATTCTAGTAGCATCGAAAAATGAGAAACAACATAGACTGTTTTTGAAACAGTTGCTTCAATGGCTCGAGGAGTTGTCAATTCGAACTCTAGCGATTTCCTCTCACCGAAAAACTTCTCATGGTCCGACGGATGCCAAAACGCATTTTTAAAATTAAAAACTGAATTGGGTATAATTGCATTATTCACATATCCGCTAAACGCTCTAAGTTTAGAATCACGAGCGACATTGTATACCGTTGTCGGGGCTATTTGACAGAAACAATAACAACTATTACGAACCTCTTGGATTTTACTCTAAAAAGCACTCAAATGGAGCGTAGAAGGTCGGGAATTTACCATTTACATATAGGCACAAAAAGCAAACTTAGAACTTCAGAATTTTATTTTTGGCTACGAATATCGCGCTAGATTGGATTACATCGCCGAGCCATTACGATGAAACATCTTCAATACTTTACACAACAATTAGTTCCACTTAATATTACAACCGATCAAGGAAAGCAGTTTGTGACCAAAGTTTTCGCCGAATTAATGAAACTTTTAGCTCACACCGGATATGCACAATATCATATAATCCTCAAGCAGCAGAAATACGAAATTCAGTTTACATATATTTTATTAATTTGGCTAAGTATCAGTATGTGTCAACAATCTGTGTGGGGTTTGCTAGTACCCCCATCAGGCGCCTTCCTGGGTGGCAGATAGCGGAATGCTTGCCAGATATGGTAGGTACCGAAGAAATTAAATACTCGGGGCGGACCAAAAACTAGCACACCAAAGCTAAGGTGGTACTTCATACGCTGATGGCTGCGTGGCTAAGAGGGTGCTTAGTCGTTAGTATATGTGAACTCCGAATTTGGCGTCATTCGGTTTCAACCCATAGCCTTCCTATGATAACGCAGAGCTCTGTCATGGGCGACCGTTAATTTCTCGTGCTACTCGTGGGAATAAAATAAAAATTTAAGATGAAAAATAATGTGGAAAATAATAGCCTAATAATATTAGGAAACGAGACGAATGCGTCTAAAGAAGCATCAAATCAACCGGGCCGCTCCATATCTTCTTCGGATGCTAGTACCATAGATTCTGGCGGCAAATAAAGGGAACAACTTTCCTAAGAGCATGAAAATGTTGAGATCACCACCTCCACATGTAAGTAGACGTACACTACAATTATAAACAATTGTGCCAACAGCGACTGCCTCCACAGTAACTGCAAAAGATGCTGTCTCCACTGAGAAAGGAACTTCATTACAAATGCCGAGTGCATCAACAAACATTATAAACAGCGAGGATCTGTTAACCAAGTTTCAGAAAATGGAGAAGCTAATCGCGCAGCTGAGTAATGAAGTTGCTGAACTGAAGAGAGAAAACTCTACACTAAAAAATAAAAAACAGGTTAAAAATAGTAAAGCTGAGGTTTCAGCACGAGCTAACAACCTGCCTGTCAACCATATTCAGCCATCAACCAGTCAACATCATTAAAATAATTCCAACTGGCTGCTGCAGCAATTTCCAGTCTCTCAACAAAATCGATTTAATGCTCTGTGGCGTCCTTTACACCTTGCACAACCAAATCATGTAATAAATTATAAATAAATTTCCTAAATTGTCAAGCACCGTAAATGGATAGTTGGGTACAGAAAAACCTTTTAAGAGGTTTTTTTGTATGTACGTAAAATAGGAGCAAGCCAAAAAATAAAAACAATATTATTAAGATTTTTAATGGTGAAAAAAAAAGATTTAAATAAAAAGCTCTAAAGCATGAATTAAAAATAAAATAAATAAAGAGTGTAAAATTAATATAAAATAAAGGTGATTACATTTATTAATCAAGTGAATCGCAAAGAAAACACAAAATACTTTACCACGACACCAAAACTGGTAACCATCCGACGTGATTGTGGCCACATAATCTATAGCCACTTATACAATCAGCTGCAAGTACGTCACCTTTCACCACATCTGGGAATCTGTTTCAACAGTTTCAGCAATTTACACAGTTTCAACGGTTTCAACAATTTCGGCGGTTTTCAACGGTTTCAACATTTTTCAACAACCAACAAAGTTTCGGTTGGGTATATGGTTACGGCAGCCAGGTTTCAACCCCATTACTGATACCAAGAGACCGAGGTGACTCCAATTTGAACGTGTCTCTTCATCGAGGGATTTTGAACAATACGATTAAAACTGTAAGTACCCAATTAATTATTTGTGGTGCTTGATTAAATAAATTTTATTTTAAATTCAAATTTCGTTTTTTTATTCATAAAACTTTTTAAAATATGTTTTGTTTCGGTGTTTTTTATTTTTCGGTCCTTTTTCTTTTGTGTTCGTTTCTTTTTCGGCGCGTTGTCCAAGGTGTGAATGATCCACCGGTGGCCGTTTTATCTGTGGAATCAACGGATGAAGTGGCAGCATCGGGCAGCGGTTCTAAGGAACCAACATTTTCGTTGACAGCCTCGCAGCTAACTGGTCTTATCAATGATGCTGTCGCTAAAGCCGTCGCGCAGGTAGGGCGGAATAGTACAATTCCTCTACCAGAGACATCTCAATCTCACGTTTCGTTTCCTTCTTACACCGGAACGGTTGCTCGAGTGGCATTCAAACCTCACAACCATTACATTCACAAAACCCAGAGGTTTGGTTCGAAATACTCGAGCAACAGTTCACGGTGGCGGACATAAGAACTGAGGCAACGCGGTATGCTCATGCGGTTGCAGCTTTGGATTCACGACTCCACGACACTTTCGCATGTCTGATCACCAGCCCAAAAGGTAATGAACCTTATACGGTATTTAAGGCTGAAGTGATCCGGGTTCTCGGCGAATCGGAAAAGGCGAAGCTGAACAACCTGATGCATGGCTTAGCACTTGGAGACAGAAAACCATCACAGTTGTTGAGCGCCATGAAATTGAACGCTGGGAACAACTTTAATGAAGCAACGCTTCGCCAATTCTGGATGAAGAGGTTGCCCCAGTCCGTTCAAATGGTGCTCACACCGTTTGAAAATGATGTCTCTCTGCCAGTCCTGGCAGAACGGGCTGACAACGTCTTCGAGACTATGACACAGTCTCAAATGAATAGTCTAGAGATATCTGCACCTTGTTCGGTTTTTCCAAATTCTTTGTCATCTTTAGGTCAACAACTTTCGAATTTTAAAACAACATTGTTATCGGAAGTATCGGAAATTATTAATCAAAATTTTAGATCTCGTTCAAAATCAAATTCAGGAAGTCGCAGGCGTTCACGGTCAAATTCTAAATTCAATAGATCGCGACAAAATTCACCAAATTTTGGAACAAAGTATGATCCAAATTATGGTGAACCTTCGATCGAAAATAATTTTATCTGTTTTTATCATTATTATCTCGGAACTAAGGCTTACAAATGTAAGCCACTTTGCAGATATGTATCAAATAATACTTCCGGTAACAATGTTACAAAAAACTAAGTGGTCATTCACAATTGGCGGGGTGTAATGACGTAACAAAAACCAGCCGCCTTTTAATTTTTGAACTATTTAATCAAACGCATTTCCTAATTGATACAGCTGCAGACGTCTCAGTCTTACCCGCTCGTTTTATCAGGAACCCAAAGGTTGACCCATCATTTAGGTTGTTTGCGGCTAACGGTTCCCTGGTAAACGCGTACGGTACAAAAATTTTAAAAATAGACATTGGACTGCGCCGCGAATTCTCCTGGGAGTTTATTGTTGCTGACGTGTCAATGCCTATAATCGGCGCAGATTTTTTAAATAAAACTGGTTTACTGGTGGATATACAGGGACAGACGCTCATTGACCCGTTAACCTCCCTGTATTCGAAAGGTAAACCTTCTACCTACAATGGTTCTACAGTATCTAGGATCGACAAGTCAGCAATGGACCCAGGAGTTTTTAAGGTAATATCAAAATTCAGTACGGTAATTCACGGAAATATTAATATCGACGATACTAAACATAATGTAACTCACAAAATTGAGACGAACGGACCACCGATTGCATGCAAACCACGACGACTAGCACCGGACAAACTCATCATCGCGAGGACAGAATTCGAAAATATGATGAAACTCGGGATTTGCAGACCTAGTAGCAGTCCTTGGTCCAGCCCGTTACATTTAGTTCCTAAAAAGAATGGAGCGTGGAGACCATGTGTAGACTTTCGGGCCCTAAACAGAGTCACAATTCCAGACAGGTACCCGATCCCACATCTCCAGGATTTTACACAACGACTCGAGGGCTGCACTATTTTCACAACAATAGACCTTGTCCAGGCTTACCACCAAATTCCTATTGAACCGACCGACATTCCAAAGACAGCAATTTCGACACCTTTCGGACTATTTGAATTTTGTAGAATGACTTTCGGCCTTAGGAATGCAGCACAATCGTTCCAACGTCTTATGCATTCAGTACTACGAGGACTTGACTTCTGCTTTGTATAATTGGACGATGTGCTCATTGCCTCTCGAAATTACGACGAACATCTTGAACATATTAAAATCATTTTTTCTAAATTAGACGAACACGGACTAGTGGTAAATGTGGACAAATGCGTTTTCGCAAAGACCGAAATTGTCTTTTTAGGCCATTTGGTAACTGGACAAGGTATATTACCGTCGCATGAACGGGTTCAAGTCATCAAAAATTTCGAACGACCACAGACTGTTAAACAACTGAAACGCTTTTTAGGTATGATAAACTTTTATCGACGCTTCATTCCAGGTGCCGCTGCTGACCAGGAATTGTTGAATGATTACCTAAAAGGCTATACCAAAAACAGTCGAGTTCCAATTCAATGGTCAACGGCGGCTATCGAAGCGTTCGATAACTGCAAAATTAAACTTACGAACGCGACTTTACTTATTCATCTATCATCATCAGCACCTCTGGCCATCATGGTTGATGCTTCCGATACTGCTCTCGGAGCGTTAGTTCAGCAGTTTGTATCCAATTCTTGGCAACCACTCGGTTTCTTTTCAGTACGTCTCAATGAAACGCAAAAAAGATACAGTGCTTATGATCGTGAACTTCTCGTGGCATATTCGGGAATAAAACACTTTCGATATCTTCTCGAAGGTCGTACTTTTACGCTTTATACCGATCATAAGCCACTTGTCTACGCTTTTAATCAGAATCCCGAAAAAGCATCTCCTCGTCAATTTCGACACCTAGATTTCATCGGTCAATTCACAACCGATATCCAGCACATCTCTGGACTGGATAACGTTGTTGCAGATACTCTTTCACGCATTAATCAAATTTCTATTCCTGAAAGTATTGATTATGCTTTCATCGCAGATGCTCAGACCAATGACGAGGAACTTCAAGAAATTTTAAGGAGTAACTCTGTTCTCAAATTGGAGAAATTTCCTGTTTCTTTCAATTCAAAAATATTCATCTATTGCGATACTTCTACAACTACACCTAAGCCACTCATTCCCTTAAATTTCAGAAAACAAGTTTTTCAGGCATTTCATAATCTTTCTCATCCTGGCGTCAAAGCTTCCGTAAAACTTTTGACTCAGAATGTAATCTGGTCATCAATTAAAAAAGACGTTCAGAAGATGACCCAAAATTGTGTAGCTTGCCAAAAGGCTAAAATCTCACGACATACAAAATCTCCGATTGCGGTAACTATAAATTAACTTCTCAACGCTTTTCGATTATTCATCTCGACATCATCGGTCCTTTGCCAGTTTCTGATAATCAGTGGTATTGCGTAACATTAATTGATAGATACACTCGCTGGTCTGAAGCGGTTCCAGTTCCGGATATAACTGCTGCAACCGTCGCTTTCGCTGTCTACTCACAGTGGATAGCTCGCTTTGGTGTGCCAGAGTCCATTGTCACGGACCAAGGCATGCAATTCGAATCACAACTTTTTCACGAACTGGCTAACTTACTTGGTTTTGAGCGCAGGAGAACAACTAGCTACAATCCCAAATGTAATGGCATGATCGAGAGATGGCATCGAGTCATCAAATCTGCCATTATGTGCTATAATCGTGCTGATTGGACTAGTGTTCTTCCTGCAATCTTACTTGGACTACGGACGACGTACAGTGACGAATTAAAAGCTACTCCAGCTGAACTGGTTTATGGGTGTACAACTCGAGTTCCTGGAACATTTTTAGATGCGACGAACGAACAAATTTCACAATCAGACTTCATTACTAATTTAAGACGACACTTTGACGAAATTCGACCTGTACCGGCTTCTCGACATACTACAAACAAAATTTTTATTAGTAAAGATTTGCTGACTTGCTCGCACGTTTTCTTACGAACTGACGCAGTACGCAAATCACTGCAACCACCGTATACTGGACCGTATTTGGTTATCGACCGTACAGACAAATTTTACACTTTGGATCTAAACGGACGACACGCCAAAATTTCCATCGACCGACTCAAACCATGTTACTCGGAAAATCAACAACAAACTACGGACGCACCAACTTTGCAAACTGGATTACTTGTATCGACTGACCGACCAGAACCTATTATTTCGCCTGACGGACCTAAATCATCTACCGTGGAACCGAAAGTTCGCAAACAGGTTCGTTTTGATCTCTCGGCGAGGCCTGTTTTGATTACAAGTTCGGGTCGTGAGTCCAGGACTCCAACCAGATATAGAGATTGAAGCGATAGATCTGCGATCTCTCTGGGAGGGGAGTATTGTGACGTCCTTCACACCTTGCTCAACCAAATTATGTAATAAATTATAAATAAATTTCCTAAATTGTCAAGCACCGTAAATGGTTAGTTGGGTACAGAAAAACCTTTTAAGAGGTTTTTTTGTATGTACGTAAAATAGGAGCAAGCTAAAAAATAAAAACAATATTATTAAGATTTTTAATGGTGAAAAAAAAAGATTTAAATAAAAAGCTCTAAAGCATGAATTAAAAATAAAATAAATAAAGAGTGTAAAATTAATATAAAATAAAGGTGATTACATTTATTAATCAAGTGAATCGCAAAGAAAACACAAAATACTTTACCGCGACTCCAAAGCTCTGAGTATAGAGGATTATTTCACAGATGAGGAAGAACTGGAAGAAGAAGTTTCCAGAGCTAATAACAGAAATCCTAAGAAACTTATGCACACAAAAACGAAAACTCCCCCAAAAAATAATACACAAAGTGTGAACAGTAACACTGAACAGAAAAACCCAAAAATACCACTGCCTCCACCCATTAATGTGAGCAATATCAACAATTTCGAACTTTTTCGACTAAAAATAATAAACAACACTAGTGAATCAACTAATTTTAAGGCGCTCTCAAACAGTGACATTAGAATTACGTTTCAAAATGAAAATGATTACAGAAATGTCAAAAAATTACTGGAAGAATTAAAAAATTAATCTAGCAACCCACTAGAAAATATTCAATATCACACCTACCAGCTGAAGAGTGAAAAGGCCTACAGAGTGGTTATCAGAGGCTTACCTTCTTCTATTAGTCACGATGAAATTAAAGCAGGCTTAAAAAAAATGGGACTTGAATTCGCAGGTATTACCAACATATACAAAATGGTCACAACTGATGGTGTAAAAGTCAGGAAACACTTGCCATTGTTTTTCATCGACTTAAAACAAAAAGACAACAACAAAGAAGTATACAATATCAAGAAACTTGCGTACTGAATAGTTAAAATTGAGCCACCTAACAAGACAAGGGGAATTCCACAATGTACGAATTGTCAACAACTTGGACATACCAAGAGCTTCTGCTATCGTCAAACCAAATGCGTTAAATGCGCGGAAAATCACCACACGACAACATGCAAGAAAACACCAGATATCGCGCCTTCTTGTGCTCGTTGTCAACAACAAGGCATACTGCAAATTATAAAGAATGCAGAGTATATCAGAACAAAATTAAAAGTCAACAGAATAATAGAACAAGCGCAGTGCAGCGATTAGAAACCAAAGTTGCTAAACCACAAACAACAATCACACCATCCACAGTTGGATTACCCTATGCGCAAATAACCAAAGAGTCCAATAACATTGAAATTATTAAAATGCTTAGCCAAATTCAACAGTCACTTGGTCATTTAGCAGAGAGGGTGGCAAAACTGGAAATCTATATCTATCCACCAAGCGAAAAAGTCAACATACTCACAAATAATTAACTCGTTCCTACGCATTGTACCTTGGTAAGCTAATGGGCTCAACCAACGAGCCCAAGAACTGGAAATATTTCTCCATACAAACAACATTGATATTGCGCTGATTTCAGTGACGCACTTCTCCAACAAAAGCTTTATCAGAATAAGGGGTTTTAATTCCTACTGGACAACCCATCCTAGTGAAAGAGCCAGAGGTGGTTCAGCTGTACTAATTAAAAATAATATCAAACATAATCAACAAGAGGATATTCGTGAAAACTATTTGCAAGCAACTGTTATCTCAATCCAATATAATGGCGCAGATCTAAATATTGCAGCAGCGTACTGTCCTCCACGGCATACACCAACGAAGTAACAATTTAATAACATCTTCAATAAGCTCGGTCCAAGATTTATTATTGGTGGGGACTACAATATAAAACATACAGCTTGGGGTTCCAGACTTATTTCTCCTGGGAAAGGAAACACCTTGTTTAATGCCATTCATGAAAACAAATGCGAATATCTGTCCCCAGGGGGGCCAACGTATTGGCCAACGGATACAGGAAAAATACCAGATCTACTGGATTTCTTCATCATAAAAGGTATTCCTCTAAGTTACACTAGAGTCGAAGGAATTAACGACCTAACATCTGACCACATTCCTGTACTGTTGTCAGTATGCGCTATAGTAATAAAGAAACAGAAAAGTAAAACCTTGCTAATAGATTCACGGATTGGGACATCTTCAGAGAAAAATTGTAAGAGCTAGTTGAATTAAAAATTAGTATTAAAAGCAACGAAGAATTGGAACAACAAACAAACAATTTCATTGAATACACTCGAATGGCTGCCAGAATAGCTATACTCCTGAATTAAAGGACAAAGCGGAGATTGAAGTCAAATACCCGGCTGAAATCAGGGAACAAATCAAGGCAAGAAGAAGGGCGAGGATAATATGGCATCTCAACAGAAATCCCGCTGATAAGACAACTTTTAATCGAATAAGTAACAAAGTCAATAGGCTAATCAAAAATTTCAAACAGAATTGCCTCGATAACTACCTAAGTGGGCTAGGTCCAGAAATGGATAAGGACTACTCGTTATGGAAAGCAACCAGAAGATTTAAACGACCTGTAGTTCGAGTACCACCTTTAAGGAATGCTCAAGGCAGTTGGGTTCGACAAGACAAAGAAAAAGCGGAACTCTTTGCTCAACGCCTAGCAGCAGTATTCCAACCCCATGACATTCAATCCAACATTGATGTAACACCTGTTTATCAACCAAATCAGGACATAAAAAGGGTCTCGCAAATCGAAATTGCTGAAGAAATCGACAAAAATTTTAATCATAAAAAAGCACCAGGATTTAATGAAATATCACCGGATCTATTCAAGGAAATTCCACGTAAAGCAATCATCTTGATCACATACTTATTTAATGCCTGTATGAGGTTGAAGTATGTACCCAAATGCTTCAAAATGGCCCAAATAATTATGCTAAAGAAACCAGGTAAACCAGATGAAGAAGTAACATCATACAGACCAATCTCCCTGCTTCCGACTTTATCAAAGCTGTTCGATAAACTGCTACTAAAACGTCTAAAGCCAATGGTAAACGTTCCTGATTTTCAATTTGGATTCAGGAATAACCACTCCACAATAGATCAAGTCCATCGAATAACTGCGGTAATAGAGCAAGCGTTAGAAGAAAAGAAATATTGCCCCGCCGTATTTCTGGATGTATCCCAGGCCTTTGATAAGATTTGGCATGAGGGATTGACTTACTTTCTTATTTACTTTCTTTATACTGCGGACATACCTTCGACGAATAAAACATTCATTGGCACGTTCGCTGACGACACTGTAATTATGTCAGTAGACGAATCTTAACCAAGAGCAGTGGACAATCTTCAACGAGCAATGGACAACGTTACTAAATGGACAATTGACTGGAAAATCGCACTGAATGAGCTCAAATCAACCTATGTGACATTTACGCTCCGACATAAAAATAACACTCTTCATATATACCTCAAAGGGGTGCAAGTGCCGCAGGCTGAATCGGCAAAATACCTTGGTCTGCATTTAGATTCAAGGCTCAACTAGAAACATCACGTGGGACAAAAAGCTGAACAGGTATGATTGAAACAACGTCAAATGTACTGGTTAATTAGACATAATTCCAAAATGAACCTGTATTGCAAAAGACTGGTATACCAGACTATCTTCAAACCAATATGGATGTATGGTGCGCATCTATGGGGTTGTACACATAAATCCAATAGAGACATTATACAACGAAGCCAAAATAAATTTCTTCGAATGGTCACCAACGCCTACCGATTTGTGACTAACAAGGAAATCCATAATGATTTAGAAATACAATTGATAGACGACGTTATCCGCGAATGTGTCATAAAACATGAAAGAAGACTTCTTACACACACCAATCTTGAGGCCGTACAACTACTGGACAGTATACAAACGAAGTAAGGCGGCTCAAACGAATCAAACCACATGAGCTAACCGTATGAAAATTATAAACCAAGGGAACTGGACACTGGTCCAGCAGACCCACACAAGTTTGTGCTTATCTCATAAGTACTAATGTCAATCTTACTAATGAATTAATAATGTTTAAAATTGTAGTAGCCATATCAATAAAGTTGTTATAAAAATAAAAAAAAAAAAATAAAAGTGTCAACAAACTATATTTGGTTCGAAGTTTTTTTTTATCATTTTTAAGGAGAAGCTACTGTGGATATTCCTAATTATGGTTTACAAACGATCTTTTATGTCTGAAACGAACGTGTTTAAAATTGCAAATGTCTTTAATTCCTGTTACCAATTTTTCCGGTTAAATTATCGACTAGACTAATTTAATGTTTGTTCACACACTTCGATGGCGTAAATGACAAGTATAGTTGTGGACGTTACCATCCGGCATCGCGATCAACAAGTTTTTGACGGGTCCCATACGAAACGACACATTTTACAACAGGATGTCACAAAACAGTACATGGTACACTACAGTACATGGTACGAAACAGGACCGATTAAAACAGTACATCTCAGAACAGTACATGGTACACTAAAGTACATGGTACGGAAGAGTACATCGCAAAACAGTACAAAATATAACAGTACGTATTAAAAGAGAACACCACAAAATAGTTAATAGTCAATTTTGCAGGTTTTAATTCCAAAAAATTGTTTAAGTTTAACTTATTGTTGCAAAATAGATCAAAAATTTAATTAAATATATAAATAAAATAAATTTATTATTTATATATTTATTTAAATTTTTGATCTATTTTGCAACGATCGAGTATTAGCGATTTAAATTAAAATAATGTTATATTGCTAGGTGAAGGGATATTTTATTATAACTTAAAGCAATTATAATTCTATATAGTATACATACTGTCTAATTACTCTAGGAGAAGGCAAATATCCACTTGATAATATCCTAATTACTAAACGTATTCACAGGTCGTACTGTGATGTACGTTTTGTGATGTACTGTTTTCATCGGCCCTGTTTCGTGACATGTACTGTTTTGTGATGTCCTGTTTTATTACATCCTGTTTTGAAATGTGCCATAGTGATCGGACACGATCCCGTAAATTAGTAAATTACGTGTAAGCGTACATCTGGCTGGCATGAGAGATCTACAAACCAGAATGTATTTAAAGAAGACACACGAAAACTGTTCTTCATAATATCGGACCACCATCAATAAAGCTGGCCCGCTATTGCTCTTTAAAGAGCTATATAGTGAAGACTATAGAAGCATTTTTCAGTATTGTATTCAATGTAAAAATATTCAAATATATTAGTCGATAGAAAACTATTATTATGACCTTCCGAAATAAACCGCATAAACTATGAATATATTTTGCTCATCCGTGACCAAGAAAATATTATCTTGCAAAAAATTCAATAAAAACCACTTGAAGCAATATCTCACCAAACTTTTTATTATATAACTTGTAAAATTGGGTCACTATATTGATACAGCTCTAAACTATCTATAAACATAACTCATTGAATATTCCCGTGGGGACAATCTATCGTCAAGTCTCATGACATACACACGGATATACAAACAAGTATGTGCATGTACCACAGATAATGAATATAAATTGTAAATCTTCTGAGCTCCATGTCGTTTGCATATTCTACATATATTCGAGTAGAATAAGAAGAGACTAGACGTAAACCACCGCATCATACCTCGGCCCCATTATTATTATTTAGCCCAATTCACAAATACCGAAAATAGCAAAAAGTACGAGCAATTAGATTAAAGCTTTTTTGTGTATATTTGTTTGTTGTGCTTTTTTATATAAAATAGCAAAAAGTTATATTTTATTGCTTTTAGTTTTTGTATGTTTGGTTTTTGTAGTTTTATACATAATTTATATGATTATTTAACTATAAAACATTGTTTTGGGTCTTGGTATGTAGTGTACTCTCGAATGTAAAGTTGTTGGTTGTGTATTTAGAAATGTATCCAAGCTAAACTTCTTGTGTCGTTATATATTCTTATTGTCTCCTATATATGTTCGATTGTGTCTACGTAATCTAAAATTATGGTTTGTTTTGCTGCTTGCTTGTTCTTCAACTAATTAGATGCTATTTGTAATTGCAATAAATGAAATTAAAAATTTGTCTTAAAGATAACAAGTGAATTAGATATGTATTCGGGATAATCTCCTCGTAAGTCGAATATAAAAATGTTTCTGTACAATGAATTGTTATTTTTTATGGGTATAAGAGGATTTGGATACATATTTTTAGATGAATATTGTTATCAAGAGTTGTTGTTTAAGATGTCATTAAGTAAAAATGACAACATCATTATGATTTTCATATTTCGTTTGTTGGCTACATAGCGTCTTTAGTTGGCTATCATCATCGCCCAAGGATACATGAAAATGACAATATTTATTTTATATATAAAAATGTTTAGAGGTCAACAACTCGTGACTCGTGAGTCTGGGATACAATTTTCATAATTTATTGCTCGTAAATAATATTTACATGTATCACTATGTGAGACTGTGCCACTATGTGAGAATTACTTGCAGCGAAAAAATATCTTTAATACATGATTACTACAACTAAAATAGTTTATTTTCTTTTTCGTAGTAATTATGATAAATGCTGATCTCGAGAATTTCGCAGATTTACCATTCGCTATATCGCCAAAGTCAAAAAGCTCCAAAGTAGCTTGAAGCATATCATTTTAAAGAAGCTAAACGATTCTACATCAATTTTGTAAAAATATCGGCTCACGACAGTTTTTCAAAATTAAGGAGGATATGACAATTTCTGACAAAATACCGTTTTTAATAAAAATTCGGTCACTTTAAGACTAGATCAATTGATTACTATAAATTTTTAAGCCTTAATTAAGTTTGGTCGAAGCCGGTCCACTGAAGGTGACATCATCCATAGGAGCTTTTTCGTTTTTGTTGATCAAAATTGTATTGCATAATAAAAATCAATATTCCTTCTTAAATTTCAGAAATTTAATAAAGTCAGCTCTTCTCAAAAAATGTATCTTCATTGCAAAAATTGCAAAAGCTCCTACGGAAGCAGTCGATCCTGGTACGATGTTCATCTTATTTCACTTGGATTTCAAAATTTATAAAAAACTTTTGTGTGAAGTGTTATTTCGAATAGTTACTCCGTTTAGTCTGTAGAGATTACAAATTTTGGTGAAATAAAGTATTTTTATCAAAACTTGTCCTTTCCGAATATAATCGGAACTAAGTTTATTTGAAATTTAATCTACAATCTTTTTATTTTAATCATTTTTTGTAAATGTTTGCGAGATACCAAAAAAAAAAACTCCCATGGGATCTACCACTTCCGGTATACTAATAAAAAGTTTAATTCCGATAAAACCGTATCCGTATGGACTGTATAAGACCACATTTTCACTCAAAGACAGTTTTATGTTAAAAATCGTTTTTTCCGTTTAAATTTTGAGATACTGATCTGAACCGGTATCGTTCCAAAATGAATTTTAGAATCTGTTAGTTCATAACCATTTTTCTTGTAATTGCTATATTTTTCAAAATACATGTAAAATATTGAAAAAGCTCCTATTAAAGCTGTCCCTTCCGTTGGGAAAACGTAACATGTCCAACGAAAGATTTCACTTCCAGTTTCGGCCAAAATTAACTGCAATCTTCTAGTTTGTGGAAAAAGCTTGATATTTCATCAGTCAACTTGGGATTAATAGGGGCCGAAGTTTTTCTGAAAAACAAGTTTTTTGTCATAAAGCCTCATTAAGCAAATCATTTATAATCTTTAATTTCTTAATCGTTTCAGTGAGCCGATTTCGGTCAAAATTTACAGTTTTGGAAAACGGATTTATACCGGATATGTGGCAAATTTGATTAAACAACTTTAGTGCTTATTGTTTTAACGAAATAACGAAAAAAGCTCCTCTGGTAAATCGATCACGGCAAAGAATTACTGGTATCCTTTAATATATGGAAAAAGCTTATGTTAAAAGTTTCATTCTGCTCAATCAATTCGTATGAGCTGTAAAAGTCCAAATTTTTACTGAAAAACATAGGATTATGTATCAAATTCTCTTTCGATCAGGCAATTCGTCTGGGTAGTACAGGACTGAATTTTTGTGGAAATCAGATTTAGACAAAATCGTGCCTCTTATATTTAAAATCTGACTAGGGCTAGTTGGTATTGTGGCCAAATTAAGTTAGGGTTTTTTAGATCATAATTTTTTTTTTTTTAAATATTTGCAAAAAATAAAAAAGCTCATATGAAAGCTATTACTTGCGGTGAACTGATTTCGGCCAAAACTCACTGCAGTGTCAAATTTATGAAAATGACGATGTTCCATTTTTTTTAAAGCTTTAGTATTTAATTTCGCCCCGATCAGTAAATCCATCTGCGCTCTAGAGAGAACTCGGAAATTAAGTCAAAAATCTCGAGGTAAAAATTTTCCATGATCACTTTGCATAAACAGTTTTCTTGTGAAAAATCGACCTTTCTGTTTAACTTTTGGAAAATTTATCTCAGCCGATATGGTTACAAATTTTATTTAGAATCTTTTAGTGCAAAATCGATTTTCTTATAATTTACTTACTTTTCAAAATATTTTTATTTACAAAAAAAATGAAAAAAGCTCCTGTGGAAGCTACTACTCCTGACTGACCGATTTCTGCCAAAAACCTTAATTATGATTTTTTTTTCGATCAGACATTTAATCTAAAACTCTAGTTAAAAAATGTTCATGATTATTATACCCAAAGCATTTTTTTTTCAAAAATCGGTGTTTCCGCTTACATTTTTGAAACTGATCTAAACTGGTATTTTTGCAAAATGAATTTGGCATATGTCAGTTCATAACAATTACGAGAAATTGTTATATTTTTCAAAATACATGTAAAAAACCGAAAAGCTCATATTAAAGCTTCACTTTCGTTGGGAAAACATAAAACGCTCTCACTTCCGGGTTCGGCCAAAGTTTACTGCGATCTTCTAGTTTGTGGAAAACCTTAATTATGATGTTTCATCAGTCAACCTGGGCTTTATAGGGGCCTATATTTTCTGAAAAACCACTTTTTTGTCAAAAAATGTTATTTTGCAAATGTTATTTCGAATCTTTTAGTTCTTAATCGTTTCGAAGGACCGATTTCGGTCAAAATTTATTGGGATGTCCCATTTTGTAGAAATAGCTCCTACTGAGCTGTACTGTGCCCAATTTTTGTTTAAAACTTTATGTCACAAATCATCGTTTTTGCCTAAATTTTGCAAAATTGATTTAGACCAGTTATGTTGCATATATGATTAAAAAAAAATTTGTGCTTAACATTTCATAAATGACATACTTTTCAAAAAATTTGCAAACAACCAAAAAAGCTCCCATGGAATCTGCCACTTCTGGTGAATCAATCACGGCCAACAATTACAAGAATTTTTGAAAAAAGCTTAAGTTAAAAATTTCATTCCGATTGGAATCTATCCGAATATGGCCAAATTTTTACTCAAAACCCGTTTTATGACAGAAATCGTCATTTTCGCTTAAATTTTGAAAAACTGTTTTGGTCCGGGATTGATGCAAAATTAATTGAGAATCTGTTAGTTCATCACCGGGAGGGAACAGGAATCTTTCACTTCCGGTTGATTGATTTCGGCCAATATTCACTGCAATTTTCTAATTTGTGGCAAAGCTTAAGTATGATGTTTCACCAATCCACTATGCCAATTTTCATGTAAGCAGTCCAAAAATTTCTAAAAATTGACCGTTTAAAGTGTCATGGCTGGAAAAAGATCCAAATGAAAGGTCTTATTGATGCTCACACATGGAAGAAATCTCAGGTTGATTTCCGTGTTGGAAGCCTAAGAAAACTCAAACTCAATTGAATATATCGAACACACAAAATTCGAAAATTTCTAATAATGGACCAGGCCTTAAAAATGAAACTAGAGCCAGCTCCATCGATGAATTTTTAATAAAACCATATTGACGTTTATAGAGAAAATTAGTTTTATCTTGAAAACTCAATAATCTAGATTTAATAATTTTTTCAAATTTTTTGAGAACGTGTTCAATAAGGTGATATGGCGATAATTGTTGGGGTTGGACCGTGAACCCTTCTTAAAAAGTGGTTTCACGATGCCTACTTTTAATTTATAAGGAAACACACGACTATAAAGGAGAAGCATGGATTGTTATTGATGATGAGGCTGTGGTGTCTGAACTATATAGAAGGTTACTGTGAAATTTAATGGTCTCAAGAGGTAATGACAAAAGAGATGGCCAGATGGTATATAATAATAATTTCCAACAACCAATCAGTCTCCTTGACCGCACGCGAGAAGTCACCATCAACATTATTATTTTTTTGAATACTACTAAATTAAAATTAAAAAATGAAACGAAAAAATTGCTATTTGACATTTTCTATTGACAATTATAGAACTGTAGAATTCGGCTCCATAGAAACTTAATAATTATCTAGTGTTTTCTAAAATCACAACAGTATACAAATTTCCTTTGTGTGATATAAGTCTCTTATTTGTGAATAGCAAAAACCAATTTTCTAATGAAAATTTTCTGGTTAAATATTTGTTGAATTTTTCCGATTTGTATATTTTATCAATATCGGGAGGGGCGCCAATTGAGTGTGGAAACAAATGTTTTATAATTTCGATAGAACTAAGTATCTTAAACAGAACTCGTACAAAACATCAATTAGATAAAAAGACTTACCTTAAAACGCTAATTCGGGTCTGTCTTCTTAATTACATTGTTAGGGTAAAATGTTAAAACACTAAAACTTTAACACTTTGAAAATTTCACTTCACTAAAAACTTTAACGACACTACACTTCACTACATTTTAAAAACTTTCAATACACTAAAAACTGATGTATTGTTTTTCACATTAGCTTAAGTTATAACTTCACAACACTGTGTAAAATTTCATAACACTTCTTAATTTTCACATGAGACATTAAACACACAATTACGCGAACACACTTAATACTTTTCACGTATAACGCGGATCACTTTTAGACTTAAACAATAAAATAAAATAAATTAGATTTAAAGAGCTTTGAAAATAATTCGACGAACAACAGAACTTTGTTACTGTATTCAGTTGACTGCAACAGGTAAATCTATGGTCCGTTATCTTATAAGTTCAAACCTTATTACGTAGTAAAATTAGTAGGTTGCAGCATGAAAGTGGAAAAATGAATTTCAATTGTTAGTGTACTGTTTAAATGATTTCAAACTAATACCAACAACAAAAAGTGTGTAGAGTTGAAATATGTGGTGGCCAACACCCGATTTTCTCGGTACACCACAATTGATTTCGGTGTAAAACATTATAATTTTTCTTGAAAGGAATGAAACATTATAATTGTTTCTTCCATAAATTGAGAGATCTCAGTAAATTTTGGCCGAAATTGGTCCACAAAAAAGGCAGGCTCCATAGACGCTTATTCGTTTTATGGAAATGTTTTGTAAAGTAAGTCATTTACGAGAAAAACAACGATGAACAACTATGGTTCTAAATTAAATTAGCAATAATATTGATTCAGTTCAGAAAGTATATCACTCCACACAAAGACTAACAAGGAACTAAAAAAACTTTCCTGATTTTCACGATATTTATACTCATATATTCTGTCGATGATTGTAGGAAGAAGAAGACCAGACGGTTGCCTGATCGTGGTGACACAATATCATACATAATGCTGTTTTTGTTAAAAAGATCAATTAAATCTTTAAATTTGACCTCCGAAAATGGAAGCAATTTGAAAACCATAGCAAAATATTAATTTGGTTGCGAAAAAAATGTTAGCTTTTTAAATAGCTTAGAATATAGATAGTCCTAATCTAGACCTATAATAAAATATAATAATATTCTTGATAATTAATTCGGCTAAATGTCATGGTTTGCTATTTCTTCCAAAACATCTACGATTTTTATTATTTTTGTTGGTTTAGGAGTAGTTTTTATGCCGGAGATATACTCGACGTTACTAAGACGCCGAATAATGTCAAAAACGTTACTAGTGAAGTATCCAAGATAAACTGAGTATTCTGAGTCGCGTTTTTGATAGCTAATAAAAATAAAAATATTTTGTTTTTGACGTTTAAGAAAATATTCTTGTGAAAACCTAAAAAACTGGAAATGGATTATAAAATGAAAAACATTAAAAAATTAAAAGTGATTAAAGCCGGATTATTGGCGTGCCTGTTAGCAATGAAATACGATATCTCAAAAAACAAAAAGAAAATTGGTGGAAGATATCGGCAGTACTTTCGAAGGCCCGATAACGCGGATAAATCGTTTCACGGGTTTTATAAGGTGGGGTTTGGTCAAATAAAAAATAATGAGGAAGAATTCTTCAAATATACTCGGATGACGAAACCAATTTTTGAACAGCTTTTATCCATATTAAAGCTTGGTTTGGCTAAGCGAAATACATCTTTAACAATAACTGCTGAGGAACGGCTAGTTATTACCCTCTCGTAAGTATTATGATTCAATTATTATTGTTTAAAATCCTTTATGTTAAATTTATACATTTGGTTTCAGATATCTATCCCAGGGCGTACCCCATCAATTCCTTGGATGGAGCTTTAAAATAGGCAGAGCGACAGCCCGAGGTATTATTTTGGAAACTTGCGATATCATATTGCAAATTTTATCGCCATTGTATGTCTCCGAACCAAACGTTCAAGACTACCACCAAATTGAGGAGGGATTCCAAAATAAGTGGAATTTGCCAAACTGTGTTGGTGCCATTGATGGAAAACACATTTCAATTCAGTGTCCCCCACACAGTGGATCTGAATATTTTAACTATAATATTTTTTATAGTGTAGTAATGCTAGTGGCATGTGATGCGCATTACATTTTTAAAATGGTGGATATCGGGGCCTACGGAAGCCAAAGTGATGGCGGTGAATATATTAAAAATTTATAATAAAATGTCTCTATATATATTTTTTTAGGCATTTTATCACAAAGTGTTTTTGGCAAAAAGCTCTCTTCGGGGAAATTACCATTGCCGGATGATAGGGAATTAAAAAATTCTACTCATAAATTCCCACATTATTTTGTTGGAGATCTAGCGTTTCCGTTGAAAACAAATTTAATGAGGCCTTATCCAGGCAAAATCCTTCCTCGTGAAAAAAGGTATTTAATTATAGGGTATCACGAGGAAGATTCACAATTGAAAACGCTTTTGGCATATTAGTAGCAAGATGGAGGATATTGCGCACAAGCATAAATTGTTTGCCACATAACGTCGAAAAAGTAAAAATGCCCTATAAATAGTTAAATATGTACATACATTCATTAAAATTTGCTTTTACATATCTTAGATTGTTTTAGCAACGGTCGCATTGCACAATTTCTTAATGCTCAATAACTTGAGTGTGTCAAAATATTGTCCGTCATTTTATGTTGATACTGAAGATAGTGCTGGTAACATCGTTACAGGGCAATAGAGAAATGAGGTTGACTCAACCACTTTCTCTAGAGATAACCTGAAACTTGGGTCCAACAACACAACCAAACAAATATTTAAAATGCGTGATTATTTATCAGAATATTTTAATAATAAGGGTGCGATATGGCAGCAAAATAAAATAAAGTAAAATGTTTATGTAACAAAATGTATATTTCTATATAATAAAATTAAAAATAATAAAATAATTCAATCACGTATTTAAATTCATTGGTACCGTATCTATCACGTATTCATCACGTATAAAATAAAATATATTTATATGTAATAATATTGGCTAAGTGCAACTATAACACGACACCCAAGGATTACATAAAACCTGCGTCCCTTATGTCACGAATCTGTAACTCACACAAATACTGTAGCATATGAGAGAGTGCTTCTCTTTTTGATGATGCTTCCAGCCCGTCATAGATGCAGCGAATTCTTATAAAAGCATCATCATCCGAATTTGGCCGCGGAACATTTTCATTGTTCATGTAATCGCTAATTTCGGTTAATTTCGTTTTAATAGATTATGATATGTCAGTACCATCGGGCTCGGTTCGTTTTATTTTCTTTATATTAC
Source organism: Nephrotoma appendiculata (assembly GCA_947310385.1). Classification (NCBI taxonomy): domain Eukaryota; kingdom Metazoa; phylum Arthropoda; class Insecta; order Diptera; family Tipulidae; genus Nephrotoma; species Nephrotoma appendiculata. The sequence continues at coordinate 44,670,173 of OX371224.1, read as the reverse complement.
GGGGCTCTTCACAGTCGTCAGTGGTCGTCCTCGACAAATTATCCCACTCGGTTGGCGTGTCATGCGATTCACTGTAGTTGGTTACAGAACTAAAAGAAATGGTATAATAAAATCAATAAGATATGAATAAACATACTTCCGAGTTTTTATATAGTCATTGAGAAATGACATTTGCTCTAAATACTCCCACTCCGGTTTTAAATTTGACGAACTTCCTGATGGAAGATTTTTAGCTTTCATCTCTCTTGAAAATTTATCACGGAGACTCTTCCATCTTTGGATGCATATTATGCATATTTGATCTACAATGTTAATTAAATGTTATTCATGTTTATTAACATAACTTCAAACTTTAATATTTACCTGTTTCATCGAGCTCTTCTCCTATTTTTCTCCACACCTCAAATTTACTTTTAATATTTTTGTAGCCTCTTGAGGCTTTATTGAACAAAATTGATTGGGTTCTGTTTTACCAATTGGATTAGTTTTTCTTCAAACATTTTTAAATATTTTGTTTGCTCGGATGGTAATGGATGACAACAGAAAAATGATTAATGAAACGTCAAAATGAAATTTCATAATGTAGTAGATTTTAGTTCATAAAATTTATGTGAGATGTCACTTTATATTGTACAACAACAAAAAGTCAAAGTTGAATTAACATTTTTTTTGTTATTTCTGAGTCGCTTCGAGTATAATCGCTGTAGTGCAAATTCATAAATTTCAACTTTTTATTTTTTGTTAGTCACGTCGGTCACGTCGAGTATATCTCAGGGGCTAGTTCTAAATTCAAACGTGTTTACAAGCGTGTGAAATGTGTGCTTAACTAGTTCAAAAGTTAGTTCTTGCCTAGTTAGGTCTAATTTCACATGCATGCCGAAAACGATTCACTAGAAGTGACAGTTTCCATCTTTTAAGCTTATACAAAAATATTTGGAAAATTACAGCATTTAGGAGAAAAACGTTTCCAAACTAAAAGATTCGAAATTAAATTTATATAAATACCGATCCAAAACAAAAACGTATTTCAGTAAAAGGTCGGCTCTTTTACAGCCTAAGTGGACGACTGAAACCGCATTCTTAAGCTTTTCTATAAATTTGAAGATCGCAGTGATATTTGGTCAAAATCAGTTCACCGATAGTAGCAAGTCACAATGCTACGTATCAAGAGCTTTTAGCTTTCTATAAACAGTTTTAAAAGTATATCAATATGAGAAAAATTACTTTAAACGAAAAGATTATAGATTAAAATTGCAAGAATGTCGGTTCAGATATTTTCAAAAATTTTATTTTAGACTTTTACTTTCTTATACATAGTAAAATAAAGTATAGTAGTCAAGAAAAAATATTAACCTAGAGATTTTTGCAAGTTTAACATTCGTCACATTTCGCCAAAGACTCAAAAAGTGCTGCGTTTGAAAAGATTCTGTGTGTGCATTCGAGCGTGTGTGAGAGCGTGCAACTAAATGTACGTATCCTCTTTATTGCCCAGACGCTTTTTCTGATCATTGTGAAACTTTATACATACGCTTTTTTTCATAAATGAGGAGACTCCAGTGATTTTTCGTTGAAATCTGTCCACCGGAAGTAGCAGCTTTCAAAAGAGCTTTTTCGTATGATGATTTACCAATCCACCGGGACTTTATTAAAGCGAATGTTTTTCTATAAAAAACAGTTTTGTGACAAAAATTGTCATTTCTACTCAAATGTTGGAAAACTGATTTTGTGCCAAATAAAGGATCTTTTACTTCCTAATTGTTTCGTTGAGGCGATTTCGTTCAAAAATTTCGCAGGATGTCTCAATTTGTTAAAATGCTTAAGTATAATGTATCATTCTAATGAACCAATTTGTGGACCGTTATTGTTGCAAATTTCATTTAGAAACTTTTAGTTCATAACTATTTTTCTCGTAAAGGAATACTGTACCCATAATTTAAAATTGCCAAAAACGAAAAATGGTTATAATTCCCAATTTTACAGACTTCGTTGAATTTTTCTTGATACGTTTAGTAAAATATAAAATATGAGTTTATACTTAAGTCGACTTTACCACTTTTGATTTGTGACCACACAATACTTTTCAAAATATTTGCAAAGAACAAAGTGAAAGCTGTCACTTTCGGTGAACTGATTTTGACCAAAATTCATTCGGGTTTGAAATTTATGAAAATGATGAATTTATGGAAAAGCATTAGTATTTAATTGCACCCCGATCAGTAAATCCATCTGAGCTGTGGAGAGGACGCGGAAATTTAGTCAAAAATCTCTAAGTCACAAATTTTCATAATTATGTGTTTGTGAAAAATCAAACTTTCTGCTTAAATTTTCTAAAATTGATATATGATTAATAATTTTATTTAGCATCTTTCGATTTTCTTATAATTTAGTTACTTTTCAAAATATTTTTGTTTACAAAAAAACGAAAAAGCTCCTGTGGAAGCTGCAACTTCTTGTGGATCGATTTTGGCTAAAAATTGCCGGAATTTCCTAAATTATAAAAAGCTTAAGTATAAAGTGTCATCTCGATCAATCAACCCCTATTGGGTGCACAGCTACCAAATATTTACTGCAAAAGCTTTTTTTGACCACACCTTCATTTCCGATTAAATTTTGGAACATGATTTGAATTGGTATTGTTGTAAAATTAATTTAGAAGCTTTCAGTACATAATCAATTTTTATTCTTAATTTAAATACTTTTCAAAATATTTTCAAACGAAAAAGCTCTTTTGAAAGCTGCTACTTCCGGTGGACAGATTTCAACGAAAAATCACTGGAATCTCCCCATTTATGAAAAAAGCTTATGAATAAAGTTTCACAATGATCATACAAAGCGTCTGTGCAATAAAGAGGACAAGTACATTTAGTTTGCAGGCACGCACGCTCTCACACACGCTCTCACACACGCTCGCGTGTAAAGTAAAAGACTAAAATAAAATTTTTGAAAATATCTGAACCGACATTGTTGCAATTTTAATCTATAATCTTTTCGTTTAAAGTAATTTTTCTCATATTGATATACCTTTAAAACTGTTTATAAAAAACTAAAAGCGCGTGACACGTAGCATTGTCACTTTTGGTGAACCGATTCTGACCTAATATCACTGCGATCTCCAAATTTATGGAAAAAGCTTAAGAATGCGATTTCAGTCGTCTACTTAGGCTGTTAAAGGGCCGAATTTTTACTGAAATACGTTTTTGTTTTGGATCGGTATTGATACACATTTTATTTCAAATATTTTAGTTGGGAAACATTTTTCTCCTAAATGCTGTAATTTTCCAGATATTTTTGAATAAGCTTAAAAGATGGAAACTGTCACTTCTAGTGAATCGTTTTCGGCATGCATGTGAAATTAGACCTAACTAGGCAAGAACTAACTTTTGAACTAGTTTAGCACACATTTACACGCTTGTATATACGTTTGAACTTAGAACTAAACTAATCGTAAATCAACAAAAATAATAAAATTCGTAGATGTTTTGGTAAATATAGCAAACAATGACATTTAGGCGAACCAATTATCAAGAATGTTGTTATGATTTTTTATAGGTCTAGATTAGGACTATCTATATCCCATGCCATTTGAAAAGCTAATAGTTTTTTACAACCTAATTAATTGTTTGCTATTGTTTTCAAATGGCTTATAATAACATTCTTGATAAACATATCAGATCTCGAGATATTCTATTTCTTATGAAAATTCTACTTCCATTACTGGAGGTCAAATTTAAAGATTAAATTGATCTTTTTAACAAAAACAGCATTACGTATGATATTGTGTCACCACGATCAGGCAACCGTCTGGTCTTCTTCTTCCTACAATCATCGACAGAATATATGAGTATAAATATTGTGAAAATCAGGAAAGTTTTTTTAGTTCCTTGTTAGTCTTTGTGTGGAGTAATATAGTTTTTGTGACTTTTGAAAAGAAAGGGTATCAAGTGATTTTAGTCGTGTGATCACAAAAATAAGAAAGGGTTTTATATTTAATATACTTTTTTTCTAAACTAGTTTGTTAAAGTTATTTTATGATTTAAAGTAATCTTTATTTTCCTTTTTTATTTGCGAGTACAGAGTTCAAGGTTCAATTAATATTGGTGAGTATGACTACAACAACTTACTAACATAATGGTACCGATCCACGAAGTGTCTGTTGGTTGTCTTAATCGCAAAGGAGGTGAGTATTTTTAAGCAATAGTACCTCAGGCATTGTGCACCTTTCTGTCAGCAATGCTCTCAGGATCTTTAAAATTAATACTAACTTTTAGGACCTTAGGCCAAAAATAACTGAATATTTCTTTTTATCTCCTATTTTCACGTTATTTGACGGCATAATATATACTATTTTTTCTTATTTCTCTTAATGTGCGGTGATCTAGGCTACCACTCGTGCACCCCATCACCCACGACAAACGTACCTCCACTGCCTTGAGCTGCGGGAATCTAAGCCGCACGGGGTGCAAACACGAGTTATAATTAAATATCGATGAGACAGGTTTGATTCTATGTAAATAGGAGTTTACCTGTTTCAAAAACTTAAGTGTCAATCCGTCTGGGGTGAACAACAGCCCGCTTAAAGTTTGGGAAACTGACCTGAATCAATATTATTGCTAATTTAATTTAGAATCATAGTTGTTTTTCTCGTAAATGACTTACTTTACAAAACATTTCCATAAAACGAATAAGCGTCTATGGAGCCTGCCTTTTTTGTGGACCAATTTCGGCCAAAATTTACTGAGATCTCTCAATTGATGGAAGAAACAATTATAATGTTTCATTCCTTTCAATAAAAATTATAATGTTTTACACCAAAATCAATTGTGGTGTACTGAGAAAATCGGGTGTTGGCCACAACATATTTCAACTCTATACACTTTTTGTTGTTGGTATTAATTAGTTTGAAATCATTTATACAGTACACTAACAATTGAAATTCATTTTTCCACTTTCATGCTGCAACCTACTAATTTTACTACGCAATTAGGTTTGAACTTATAAGATAACGGACCATAGATCTACCTGTCGCAGTCAACTGAATACAGTAACAAAGTTCTGTTGTTCGTCGAATTATTTTCAAAGCTCTTTAAATCTAATTTATTTTATTTTATTGTTTAAGTCTAAAAGTGATCCGCGTTATACGTGAAAAGTATTAAGTGTGTTCGCGTAATTGTGTGTTTAATGTCTCATGTGAAAATTAAGAAGTGTTATGAAATTTTACAGTGTTGTGAAGTTATAACTTTAGCTAATGTGAAAAACAATACATTAGTTTTTAGTGTATTGAAAGTTTTTCAAATGTAGTGAAGTGTTAGTGTCGTTAAAGTTTTTAGTGAAGTGAAATTTTCAGAGTGTTAAAGTTTTAGTGTTTTAACATTTTACCCTAACAGTGTAATTAAGAAGACAGACCCGAGTTAGCGTTTTAAGGTAAGTCTTTTTATCTAATTGGTGTTTTGTACGAGTTCTGTTTAAGATACATAGTTCTATCGAAATTATAAAAAAATTGTTTCCACACACAATATTGTCCCCCTCGATATTGATAAAATATACAAATCGGAAAAAATACAACAAATATTTAACCAGAAAATTTTCATTAGATGTCTCATTCAAGAGACTTAGGTGTAAGCGTAGATGGCATATACGTCGTCGAAATCGAGTAAGATGAACATTTTTTTAAAAAATTTCTTTATACCTATCATTTTTACTAAAATTTCGGAAAAATCATCACATTTTTCGGGAACATTTTTTGTTTTTTCCAAAAATATTTTTTTGTTGTTTTTTTTTCATTCAAAAATTAAAAATCTGCGGTTTTTATTTGTCAAATATTAATTTTAATTATAAAAATTCAAATTATACTATCATGAAACAGTTAAAAATTACATTTGCGTTATTTTAATTTCTCTCGTACGTTACAGGATGGCGCTGCCCCCAAAACCCCGATTCTAGCGGGGATATAGTGTGACATTACTAGACTGCCTAAGCCCAAACGAGTGTCCCTAGTAAATTATATGATTTTCTTTCATACCTATGACAGGGTGTTCCATGAGTTTTAAAAATGTTAATTTTTTAACGAGCCTTAAGTACATTCCAAAGTCATTCTAATTCTATGTGGCTGACGCCGATTTTTTTGTCTAAATTTCCGACTAACTTAATTGATCACAAGTGTTAGTTCACACATATATTGTAAAATGTCTCTAATATTTATAAACGAAAATCTACCCAATATTTATATAGCAGATTTTATCTAAACATCAGATGCGGTTTGTTTTGTGCCATTGAACGATTGGTATGAACAAATTTAGTTAGTTGGAAATTTAGACAAAAAAATCGACGTGAGACACACAGAATAAGTATTTTCTAAGAATTTAGCATGCACTTCAGTGACATTAGGAGACTGTTCAAACCGAAACGAGTGTCCCGAGTAAATATATGAATTTTTAATGGATCTGACAGGAGGGTGTCTCGTGAAATTTAAAAATGTGATTTTTTTAATGAGCCTTAGGTACATTCCAAAGTCATTCTAAGTATTTTCTACAAATTTAGCATGAACTTTAGTGATATTAGTGGACTACTGAATATACTTAGAATGACTTTGGAATGTACCTAAGGCTCATTAAAAAAATCACGGTTTTAAATCTCATGAAACATCCTATCAGACCCATAAAAAAGTCATATAATTAAGTAGGGACACTCGTGTAGGTTTAAACAGTCTACTAATGTCACTGAAGTTTATGCTAAATGCTTAGAAAATACCTAGAATGACTTTGGAATGTATATAAGGCCAATTACAAAATCATTTTTCATATAAATTTCACAATTTAAATTCGCTTGAAGGTTTACTTGCACCAATACTATTACAAGAAGTTTGTTGTGTTGTATTTTTGGATAAGTTTGGATAAACTTCACTAGCATGGAAATTGTGATAATTTTTCCGAAATTTTTGGCTTGCACCTCCTAAAAACGATAGATACACAATCTTATAAAAAAAAAATGTTTTAAAAATTTTTATTTTACCTGATTTCCGCGATGTATACGTCATCTACTCTTTAACCGAGACTTATATCACACAAAAGAAATTTGTATACTGTTGCGAGTTTAGAAAACAGCAGATTTAATTTATTAAACTGTTGATTCTACAATTCAACAATTGTCAATAAAAAATGTCAATAGAATTTTTAACGTTTCATTTTCTATTTTTAATTTAGTAGTATGATATCATTGTTTATAAATATAATTCTCCTGAATTATATCCATAAAAATAATAATGTTGATGGTGACTAACCTTCTATATAGTCCAAACACTACAGCCTCATCATCAATAACAATCCATGCTTCTCGTTTATAGTCGGCCCGGTACCACTTGCTCGCACCTCCCACTATCTTTATTGACCAGTATTTCGTCAATGATATTTTCTGCTGTCGCCTAATCCTCTCTAATTTTAGAAATATAGATAATCCTGCTTAATATCATTGTCTACCTGTGCTTCTCCACACTCTGCTTTTACTTAGAGTTTTGTTGATCAAATCTCCGACTGCTGTAGGACAACATGGATATTTCGACTGCACACACCCACACACACACACACACACACAGATTTTTACAAAAAACACGAAGTGCAGAAAGTGCAATAAAACAAGTGAACAGTGATTAGGGCAGAAACAACCAAAATGTTTTTTTTTCAACAATCATGAAACTTTGTTAATAAACTAACATTTTCAAATACACTCGTGGAATAAAAAAATTGAAAATTAAAAAAAAAATAGTTTGGCACATTTTAACATTTTGCAATGAAAAATAGCCGTTATAATCTCTTAACGCCACATTTGTGTCTCTTTTGTGACAAATATAAATTTTGGATGATTTAATACCGCATCCACTGAAATTGGCCAGCGAGATGTTTTTTATTACAAATAAAAAAATTCCGTTAATTTTGTCCAGGAGGGTAGTTTTAGAATAAAATTTTTTGTCGAATTTACATAAAAACATTCGTTTTGCCTGTTTTTGAATAAAACATAAATTTTAGATTAAAAGAGTGCAACATAAATCTAAACTGCTAGAACTGTTCGATGAGCAGCTGGTTTTGCTCAATATTTGTAAACAAAATTCTGATATATTGTAAGCGTTCACTCTTATTAATATTAGTGTGAGTGGATTTGAAATTCGGACAAAAAGCTCGTTGGATTTTATTGTGAAAAAACATACACATAAATAAATTATTATTTCAATTTTTATTCATAGTATAATTCATTAATACAACAGAATTAAATTAATTAAATAAAATTATCCCTGAAATTTTACAAATTCAGTAATTAATTATTACAGGTTTGAATTTACGCCGATTAAATATTGGGACAATGTTAGGCATATACATTTATCGTTTGTCGGTACTTCAAATTTTATATTTCGTTGGATAACCTTTTTGCTTTAGTACAGCTTGTTGTCTTTTTGGCATCGAATTTACTTTAAGTTTTGGGTAAAATTCGGTTCAATTTCCCTCCATTCTTCTTGAAGAATATGCTTGAGTTGGTTTTTACTTCGAATGTTTTGTTTTCGTACTCTTCCTTTGAGCTTCTCTCACAAATTTTTGATCAGATTAATATCCGGTGATTGAAGTGGTGTCTCTAAAACTTTAGGGCAGTTGTATAATAAAAAGGACTTTACTACTTGGACATGTTTGGGATCGTTGTCCTGGTAAAAACTAAATCGATCAGATATTCCCAATTTTTCAGTAGTCTGCTTCAGATTGTTACGTAAAATTCCTAAGTAGGCATTTTTATCCATGATTCCATCAATTAATACTAGATTTCCTACTTCACTTGAAGCCCAAACTAAAACCGAACCTCTCCCAAATTTTACTGTTGATTTAATATTTTTTATGTTTAATTCTTCATTGGATTTCCTCCACACTTTTCCCTTTCCATCACAACCAAAATATTATACTTACTTTCTTCAGTAAATAATAGTGTATTCCAAAATGTTTTAGTCTTACTAAAATACAACTTGCAGAAATCCATACGTTTTTTCTTGTCAAGATCGTTAATATATAGTATGGTTTCTTTCTTGGTGTTCGACCATGGTATCCATTATTTCTATTTATATTTCCAACAGTATTTACTGATACAGATTTTCTATATAATTCGTTCAGCTTTGTGGTCAACTTAGGTGTACAAATTTTCGGATTTTCCCGTACTTGACTTATTATCCATCGCTCTTCATTACAATTTTACAGCTTAAGCCGACCTTTCTGAAGTACTGAATCGATTCTATCTTCTGTTTTATATCTTTTAACAATGTAAAACGCCATGCTTTTCTTTTTTTCGTTTTGAAATACGTCCCATTTTAATTTCCGGCGATATTTACTGCACAATTATTAGTTTCTAACTAAAAATTATTACACAGCTCATTGATTGAAATTTTAACCTAACGGGAAATAACAATTTTTCAAAACATTTAAATTTTTTAAGAAATCATTTTGGTTAAATATTGATTAGAATTGGGCTCTTTATATTATAATTTGTCTTTTTTTATGTAAAATAAACATTGACTTGTTTACGTGTTATTCCGCATTTTAAAAGCTACATGTTCTTTGTCCGAATTTCAAATTTTTCCGAATATTTTACTGACTGTATACGTATTATTTATCTCAATTCATTTGGATATTGTAGAAGTCAAAAAAGCTAAAAAAAAATTTGGAAATTCGTATTGATGTAAACTTGGTATACTTTAGATTCCTTGTGCTTAAGCATATCTTTTTATCGGGTTTTGGTTGATGAACCAGTTAAATACAATAAAGCATGTTGGAAAATATATTAAAGTAAATATTTTTAAAATAGAATTAGGCAGAAATTTGTTTTTAAAATTTTCCGAAATAATTATTAGTTTTGATTTTCTTAGAATTTTTACGCTTTGTGCGGGTGTTAATGAGTTTGAAGAATTTGGAAAATTTAATGAAAATATAACAAGAATTATATTTATAAATATAATTTATCTAAAACGAAAGATATTCAATACCCAGGGTTGCCATGCGTTCAACCTCGACCTTATTCGGAAATTAAGTTTCATTAAACCACCTAAGCCACATTATAACCACGGTATCGCTCACGTGTTTGTTTTATCTGTATTTGTGTATGCTCATATTATTCTGGTAGGTGTACAAAATTTGTATTTAAATTTACAACTTTTTAGTGGAAAGATCTTGGAAAATTCTGTTGAATAAAATATGTTTAAAGTAAACCTTTAAATTTTAATGTTTGAAAATTGACTAATAGTACATTATTGTCATTATTGCCCCAAAGGCGGCTTTAAAATATCAAAAAACACATCACCATTCAGGACCGATTAGACGAAAAAACTTAAAAAGGTCGATTGACAATTATTTTTTAAATACCTCATGGGTGGAATTTAAAAAAACATAAAATATCCAATGTTAACTTTATATCTCTTTGTATATGATAAATATCATACACTTATACGTTGGGTCCGATTACGAAGAAAAGCTTACAAATTCGAAGAAACATTAATATTGAATTGAGTTTTAGCGAATCATTAAAATACGATTTACAATTTGCTATGTAGCAACCAAGCCGAGCGATGTATATGTCTGTACTGTTCGAAACACTTGTTGCAGTCAACATAAATTTATCTGTAATAAGGAATTCATAAAAAGCTTCGTTTAATTTTATACGATACAATAAAACTCAACGCGCCACCAGCAGCCATATTATCCGCCGTATACATGTGTAAGAACAGTTGGTACATCATTAAAATACGCGAGTCACAATTTATTACGCTTTAAAAAATAAATTTAATTTGACCGCGCGCTTACCACTCAACTTACGAGCAAAAAAAAATAAGTTGAAGTAGAAAAGAGCTTTTTCGCTATCGAAAATTTGTTTTTGATAATTTTTTGTTGTTGCTGGTTTTTACGTCTAATTTAATTTACCTCGTAAAACCAAAAAAGTTACGGTTCTTCTTGTCTTTTGCGGTGATAATCGTAATAATATGGTATTTTGGCGAGGTATGCAGTGTAAATGTGTGTGTGTGTGTCCAGAAAAACAATAATAATAAAATATATTATTACAAACACATATGAACATATTTACGATTATGGACTTTACCTTAAATATATGGAGGACCAATTCGTGAATTGGTGTGAAGTCATGTTAACAATTTGGTATTACGGTTGCACGATTAAATTGTTAATATTCGTAAATACTTTATTGCTAGTGAGATTCTTGGGAAAATACTGATGCTAGAATCAAATAATATAAAGAGGCTTCGGAAATGAAAGTAAAAAATTTCAAAACTTCATGAAATTCTGATCAAAAACTTATCAACATATGCCATCCGGATATAAATAACATGGCTAAATACCAACAAATTGGAATATAAATTTGGTTTTTCAGTCCTATTGGTATAAAGTTATATTGGTATCCAGTTTACCTTTTTGTTGGTGAAGTTAACACGAACAAATTTTATTTCATTAAGTTTTATTCGCCATCTCTTCGTCCAGGTACTCTGCACAATCTTAGTAACTCTTAAAATATTAGTAAAAAAACTTAAAATCACATATATGGCCGCAGAAAATCAAAAAATTTTAGTGAAATTTTAGTCCATTAATTTCCTCAAAATTTTCCATATTATAGTCTCAGTATGATCTAAGTTATTAGAAAACAACCGAAAGTATTCATTACTAGTGGAGGTTTTTGAGATATTGGTCAAAAACTGAAAATCACTTATATGGCCGGAGAAAATCAAAAAACTCTAGTGAAAATTCTAGTCCATGAATTTTCCCCAAATTTTCCGTATAGTCTCAGTATGACCTAAGTTACTAGAAAAACAACCGAAAGTATTGGTTACTAGTGGAAGTTTTTGAGATATTGGTCAAAAACTGAAAATCACTTATATGACCGGAGAAAATCAAAAAATTTTAGTGAAATTTTAGTCCATGAATTTCCTCCAAATTTTCCTTATAGTCTCAGTATGACCTAAGTTACTAGAAAAACAACCGAAAGTATTGGTTACTAGTGGAAGTTTTTGAGATATTGGTCAAAAACCAAAAATCACTTATATATCCGGAGTGTTCATGCCCACGGTGATTTCAATCAGAAACATATTTACGAGTACTTACCGTAAAAGTCTCAACCTGGAACACATTATACCTACCGACATCACAGGGTTATTTATTCGGAGCAATTCATCATTAAAATAAGAAAATAAAACCAAAACATTGTACATTTAGATTAAAATTTAAAATCACTGTATTTATTACATTTACATAATAGTTCACAATCCATGATTAGACAACCTTTCGTTGTATTATATAGTATTTTAATATCTAAAATTATAATCAATAATTAATCAGTTATCCAATTTCAAGTAAATGATGTTAACAGTCGCTTACCTGTTGTTCTTCAGATACCCGTAGATAACCTACCTCAATAATGTAACCTGAAATGAAAGGAACACGAGAAATTGTTATTATCATTATACTTACCATTATAATTATGTTATGATGCTGCATATAGATGCAATTATCTTAATTTATATGTAAATCTTCCTAGAATTAAGCAAAAATCATTAACTTAGAATCAAATTAATTATTGTTAATATTTAGCAAACTTACCAATGTAAAATTGTAAACATTCCGACATTTTTGTAATACGTCACATTCGTTCACAACTACACCAAAACGTAATGAAAGTTGGGTTGCGTGCAATTAAATTACATTCCATACTGTGGGACGACAATTAGTACCACAACCTTTTAGAACAAATATGACATTCCAAAAACGACGGAAAAGATTCATTCATGTTGTGTGTGGCTTGCTATTCAGTCTTAAAATTATTAAACCAATTAAAATTATAAAACTCAATAAACTGTAACATATCAAAATAAATTGTTTTAAGTTTTATTAATTATCATACAAGTTTATTGTACATTGAAATCACAGTTTTTTGGTGAATCTATTTCTGGCCGCCGCACACACACTTCTACAAACAAGGGAACGAATCGCAAGGCCACTACATTTATACCGTTCCATGGAAAGTGGATTGCCCCTACATAATTTGGTCCTTCGAGCCGTATCGCCGGATTGCCGTAAACGGAAATTACCAATAAATTTATCCAGCCTGGAGACAAACCGAACGTTATCAAGTTGCAAGGAATCTACAACCTACCAGTAAATTCTTGCTTTAGCCAGCGGATTTGTAATTTATAACCGGCAAATTTGCGATCGATCACCACAACCAGTAAGTTTACAACGTACCAAATGGAACTCCAACCAGTGGATTTATAATGTGTAACCAGCAAATTTACAAACCAACCGATACAACCAGTGAGTTATCAAACGACCTCACTCCACCCAGTGGATTATAACGGGAAATCATAACGGGAGATTAGAAACCACACCAATTTAACCACGAAGTTTTACAACGGGATCAATTATTCATCAGAAACCATCAATCAACACCATACAAACCTTAAGTATCATTTTTATTTAATTAATTTAAATATTTCATTTAATTTTCATTTGTTTAACACGATTAATATTGTTAAAATCAATCGGTTTAAAGTAAGATTAATACCAATATTCATAGTGCTGAATCACAACCAGGCGTTAGTATTAAGTAAACCAGTGTTCACAATAATAACGGTATGGAGGTTTTTAAAAGACAGCGTGCTTCCCTCAAGGGGCGAATGGCTAAAATACTTACGTTTGCCCAAACCCTTGAAGCTACGACCGACATCGAGGACATAAAAGTACGGGTAGATAAAGCTAACCTACTATGTACCGAGTTTACAAAAATCGAGGAGAACATGTTTATGTTAGACCAAGAGGTGGAATCCCAAGCTGAGGCATTTGACGATACGTATTACCATGCTGTCGCTTTGCTCAATGGACGCATACGGAGTTTCAATTTAAATCAGGGAACCGCCACCAGTAACGGTGAAGTCTCCTTCCACCAAAGCATGACGGAAACCAAATTGCCGAGACTGCACATACCAGTATTCCAAGGAGATTGTCAAGATTGGCAAAGCTTCTTCGATCTATTCAATAGTTCCGTTCATGACAAGATTTCGGTTTCCGCGGCTCAAAAGTTACAATACTTAAAGGGATTGTTGAAAGGGGAACCACTGAGCCTAATTAAACATTTAAGCGTAACGGAAGCCAACTATATTGAGGCTTACCAGATACTCATCAAGAGATACGACCGGAAAAAGGCTACAATCAACAGCTACATTGACACATTTTTCCACATGCCAGCGATTTCCCGGGTTAATTCGTCGAATATACGAAAATTGGCCAGCACAACAGAAGAGATTACAAGGGGACTCAAGGCTATCGGAGCACAAGGTGAAGCAAGAGACCCTTGGCTCATCTATATTATAACAAACAAATTAGATGATGAAAGCCGTCAATTTTGGCAACACCACGCAGCCAAGATTGATCACCCTACGTTACAAGAGTTAATCGACTGTCTTTTAATGCGAGCGGATACTCTAGAGGGCATTCGTGATATCGTGTGCAAACCAAGTCCTCAAGCAAGCTCAAGTATCAGGCGATCACACACAGCAATACCAACGTCTGCTGTACTCTGTCCAATATGTAATGTAGAACATTTATTATACCAGTGTCCGAAATTCAAGGAGATGGACGTGTCAGAAAGGCGATCGTATATCTAGAAAACCTCACGCTGTTATAATTGTTTGAGCGAAACTCACTCAGTTCAATCGTGTCGATCGAAAAGATCTTGTTACATTTGCAGAAAACGCCATAACAGTCTTCTGCACTTACCAAGTACGTCTGCTCACGCAGTCAATACCAGTGATTTAAGTCAATCTAAAGCACTTCTTACCACGTTACCACCAAGCGAACATAGGTCTTCATTCAACACAGTAAATTCTTCAGTCAACACACCACATGATTCGTCACTCAACAGGTCATCACCCATCGTAACAACACCATCTAACAACTTACCACCGAATCCACCTACTGAAATAACGAACGTAGCGTCAACCACTCAAATTGAACCAGTACTTCAGAACAAATTACATGTTTACAATAATAGTGATAAAATAGTGAGACCAATCGTTGCAAGTACGTAGAACTGTCAAGCACTTTTACCTACCGCTCTTGTACATGTCAAGAGTGCATACGGAGAAATGCACACGTGTCGAGTGTTACTGGACTCTGGGTCACAAGCCTCCTTTGTAACCGAAGCATGCGTTAAACGGCTATCGCTACCCACACGAAAAGCGAACGTTAAAATCACCGGAGTTGGTTCATCCACCGCAGGCACTGCCAAACGAGCTACCAGCCTAGAGGTATACAGTCGCGTCCAGGCAAATCAACATGTAATAGTTCAAGCGTTGATATTACCGCAAATTGCAATGCCACTACCGTCAGCAAATTTTTGTCCACAAGATTGGGATCACTTAAAGTCGCTGGACTTGGCTGACCCAAATTATTACGAAACCAGCGCTATAGACCTATTAATCGGCTCAGACCATTTCTTCGACATTATCACAGACGGAAAGAGGACTGGGATCGCTGGGACTCCTATTGCGCAGAATAGCATATTTGGCTGGGTCATAGTCGGCAATATCAACGAACACAATCAAAACTGTTGCGCAACTGTTACCGTCCTATCGGAAGTGGATATCAATGCGTCGTTACAAAAATTTTGGGAAACCGAAGAAATCCCGACAAAAAAACACTTGACCGCCGAAGAACAATTATGCGAAAATCATTTTGAGCAAACACATGGACGTTCACCTGAAGGAAGATTTGTGGTTAGCCTGCCATTTAAACCTAACAGAGACAAACTTGGAAATTCATTGAATACAGCTAAACGACGCTTCTTTTCGCTTGAAACCAAATTGCAAAGGAACCCTCATATCAAGGAACTTTACATATCATTCATGCGAGAGTATATTTCAATGGGCCACATGAAACTCATACCACCAGACGAAATTGATGTAGAAGACGACAAATCGTACTATTTACCACACCACGCAGTGCAAAAGGAATCAAGTACCACAACGAAATTACGGGTGGTATTTGACGCGTCTTCTAAAACCTCAAACCACATTTCTCTTAACGATACGTTGATGGTGGGACCAACTGTACAGAACACATTGTATTCCATTTTGCTGAGATTCAGAAAGCATTTGATTGTATTCGCAGCGGACATAGTCAAAATGTACCGCCAGATTTCTGTCAATATACAAGACACTGACTACCAGCGAATTTGTTGGCGTGAAGATCCACTATCCCAATTGCAACAGTATCGATTACTAACCGTAACTTACGGGACTGCATCTGCTCCCTATCTGGCAACGAAAACTTTAATTAAATTAGCTGATGAGTACCAGAATCAATATCCTGCCGCCTCAAAGGTTATTAGGGAGGATTTATATGTTGACGACTTAATGTCCGGATCAAATTCAGAGGAAGAAGCTCATACGCTGAGAGACGAGATTATTAAAATTCTAGCTGCCGCTCGATTACCCCTACGAAAATGGACCTCAAATTGCCCGTCACTACTAAACTCGATTCCAATAGACGATCAAGAATTCTCACCAGTACAAATTCACGAAGGGAAAGAATCAGTAAAACTTCTTGGCTTGGAATGGAACCCCAAAACGGATAATTTTCACTTCAAAGTTTTAATTGAGCCAAATCCAGCAACAACTAAAAGGGAAATGTTATCCGAAGCATCGAGGATTTTTGACCCAATTGGTTGGCTGTCCCCATCCACCATTATGGTAAAATGTTTGTTTCAATCATTATGGTTGCTAAATTTACAATGGGATGATCCCTTGCCAGTTACTATCATCAAACGATGGGCAGCACTAAGAGCGGAATTTAAACACTTGGAGAGAATCGTCCTACCCCGATGGCTGCATACCGGAACATTAGAATTTCAGCCGCATGGCTTTTGCGATGCCTCGGAACTAGCATACTCGGCAGTTATCTACACACGATGCATGGATGCAAACGGGACAGTAAAAACAAATCTTGTCACAGCAAAAACAAAAGTGGCTCCCATCAAAACCGTATCAATACCTCGTTTAGAACTGTGCGCCGCTCTTCTTCTCACAAGATTAATGACAACTGTTGTACAAGCACTCCAATGCCCAACGGCTGATATATATTTGTGGAGCGATTCCGCAAACGTGTTATGGTGGCTCTCGTCCCATCCTCGCTCTTGGAAGACGTACATAGCGAATCGCACAGCTGAAATTTTAGCAAGCACAACCAGATCGAACTGGTATTATATACCAACACATCAAAACCCAGCTGATTGCGCCAGTCGCGGCATCCTGCCTTCCGTGTTAATCGAATTTGAACTTTGGTGGAGAGGACCGCCGTGGCTTATCCAGCCTGAGGAACAGTGGCCCGATCAAAACAAATTACAACACACTCATAGCAACCACGAGAAAAAACGATCAAATGTAAATGAATATATTACGACCATCAAAAGCGACTTCTTGGTTGAGCTGTCCGAAAAATATTCTAAGTTTTCGAAATTAATTCGAATCGTCGCCCGTCTACTACAATTTATCACTAACGTAAGAATGGCAATAAATAAAGAAGAAACGACTTTTATCCTATCTCCTACCAATTTCAAAACTGCGACGCAGCTCATCATTAAATGGGTACAAAACGAATCATTCGCTGCCGAAATAAACCTATTAAGTGACAAAAAACATTTACCAAAATCAAGTAAGATTATTTCTCTAAATCCATTTCTTGATACTGATGCAATTTTGAGGGTTGGAAGTCGAATTCGCCATGCAAATATCCAGTATGACACAAGGTTTCCAATGATAATCCCAGCAGATCACATTATTACTCAAATGCTGATAGATGAAACACACACCAGATATCTTCATGCTTCCCAGTCATTATTAACATCAATAATCAGGCAGAAATACTGGATCATTAATGGTAAAAATGCTATCCGCCAACGAATCCGGAAATGTATCTCTTGTACCAGACAACGAGCAGATACAATGAGTCAACTCATGGGAGATCTTCCTCCAGAGCGCGTTAATTTCAAATATGCCTTTCTACAAACCGGAGTTGATTACGCGGGTCCTATTTGGTTAAAATCCATGACCGGACGAAAAAGCACCCCACATAAAGGATACATTGCAATCTTCGTATGTTTAAGTACTAAAGCGGTACATATCGAATTGGTTAGTGAACTAACCACTGAAGCATTTATTGCCGCGCTTAAACGTTTTATGTCCCGGAGAGGAGTGTGTGCTGATATGTTCAGCGATAATGGTACCAATTTTGTCGGTGCTTCCAATATATTTGCTGAAATTCGTAAATTAAATAAATCAAATTCTCATAATAACTCAATTTCAAATTTCTTATTAGATTTTAATACGAAGTGGCACTTTATTCTTCCATCTGCACCCAACTTTGGCGGCCTGTGGGAAGCAGCGGTTAAATCGACAAAGTACCACATCCGACGGGTACTTGGTAACACCATATTAAATTTTGAAGAGATGACAACTTTCTTGAGCCAAGTTGAATCCATATTAAATTCGCGACCTTTATGTTTATTGTCGCCAGATGAAGAGGACGCTCTAACACCAGGACATTTCCTCACTGGGCACCCGTTAACCATGTTGCCAGACCCAGACTTCAAACCAATTCAACAAAACCGATTGTCTCGTTGGCAACTTGTTCAACAAATGATGCAGCATTTTTGGGTTCGCTGGCACAGCGAATATTTAACATCGTTACACAATCGGCCCAAGTGGCAACACCAACATAAAAACCTGATGATCAATGACATTGTGTTGATAAAAGACGAAAATGTAAAACCAGCAAGTTGGCCACTTGGACGAATAATAGAATTACATCCAGGCAAGGACGGAGTTGTACGAGTCGTTACCATTCGAACACAATTCGGTATATTCAAACGACCAGTAACCAAACTCGTAATGTTGCCAATATATTGAACCAAATGGTTCAACGTCGGCGGTATGTTCATGCCCACGGTGATTTCAATCTGAAACATATTTACGAGTACTTACCGTAAAAGTCTCAACCTGGAACACATTATACCTACCGACATCACAGGGTTATTTATTCGGAGCAATTCATCATTAAAATAAGAAAATAAAACCAAAACATTGTACATTTAGATTAAAATTTAAAATCACTGTATTTATTACATTTACATAATAGTTCACAATCCATGATTAGACAACCTTTCGTTGTATTATATAGTATTTTAATATCTAAAATTATAATCAATAATTAATCAGTTATCCAATTTCAAGTAAATGATGTTAACAGTCGCTTACCTGTTGTTCTTCAGATACCCGTAGATAACCTACCTCAATAATGTAACCTGAAATGAAAGGAACACGAGAAATTGTTATTATCATTATACTTACCATTATAATTATGTTATGATGCTGCATATAGATGCAATTATCTTAATTTATATGTAAATCTTCCTAGAATTAAGCAAAAATCATTAACTTAGAATCAAATTAATTATTGTTAATATTTAGCAAACTTACCAATGTAAAATTGTAAACATTCCGACATTTTTGTAATACGTCACATTCGTTCACAACTACACCAAAACGTAATGAAAGTTGGGTTGCATGCAATTAAATTACATTCCATACTGTGGGACGACAATTAGTACCACAACCTTTTAGAACAAATATGACATTCCAAAAACGACGGAAAAGATTCATTCATGTTGTGTGTGGCTTGCTATTCAGTCTTAAAATTATTAAACCAATTAAAATTATAAAACTCAATAAACTGTAACATATCAAAATAAATTATTTTAAGTTTTATTAATTATCATACAAGTTTATTGTACATTGAAATCACAGTTTTTTGGTGAATCTATTTCTGGCCGCCGCACACACACTTCTACAAACAAGGGAACGAATCGCAAGGCCACTACATTTATACCGTTCCATGGAAAGTGGATTGCCCCTACACGGAGAAAATCAAAAAATTCTAGTGAAAATTCTAGTAAATAAATTTTCTCCAAATTTTCTACATAGTCTCAGTATGACCTAAGTTACTAGAAAAACAACCGAAAGTATTGGTTACTAGTGGAAGTTTTTGAGATATTGGTCAAAAACTGAAAATCACTTATATGGCCGCAGAAAATCAAAAAATTCTAGTGAAAATTCTAGTCCATGAATTTTCCCCAAGTTTTCCATATAGTCTCAGTATGACCCAAGTTACTAGAAAAACAATCGAA
The DNA here is from genome assembly GCA_947310385.1 of Nephrotoma appendiculata. Lineage (NCBI taxonomy): Eukaryota > Metazoa > Arthropoda > Insecta > Diptera > Tipulidae > Nephrotoma > Nephrotoma appendiculata. The sequence continues at coordinate 44,649,917 of OX371224.1, read as the reverse complement.
AGTATTGGTTACTAGTGGAAGTTTTTGAGATATTGGTCAAAAACTGAAAATCACTTATATGGCCGCAGAAAATCAAAAAATTCTAGTGAAAATTCTAGTCGATGAATTTTCCCCAAATTTTCCATCTAGTCTCAGTATGACCTAAGTTACTAGAAAATCAACCGAAAGTATTGGTTACTAGTGGAAGCTTTTGAGATATTGGTCAGAAACTGAAAATCATTTATATGGCCAGAGAAAATCAAAAAATTCTAGTGAAAATTCTAGTAAATAAATTTTCTCCAAATTTTCTACATAGTCTCAGTATGACCTAAGTTACTAGAAAAACAACCGAAAGTATTGGTTACTAGTGGAAGTTTTTGAGATATTGGTGAAAAACTGAAAATCACTTATATGGCCGCAGAAAATCAAAAAATTCTAGTGAAAATTCTAGTCGATGAATTTTCCCCAAGTTTTTCATATAGTCTCAGTATGACCCAAGTTACTAGAAAAACAATCGAAAGTATTGGTTACTAGTGAAAGTTTTTGAGATATTGGTCAAAAACTGAAAATCACTTATATGGCCGCAGAAAATCAAAAAATTCTAGTGAAAGTTCTAGTTAATGAATTTTCTCCAAATTTTCTACATAGTCTCAATATGACCTAAGCTACTAGAAAAACAACCGAAAGTATTGGTTACTAGTGGAAGTTTTTGAGATATTGGTCAAAAACTGAAAATCACTTATATGGCCGCAGAAAATCAAAAAATTCTAGTGAAAATTCTAGTCAATGAATTTTCCCCAAATTTTTTATATAGTCTCAGTATGACCTAAGTTACTAGAAAAACAACCGAAAGTATTGGTTACTAGTGGAAGTTTTTGAGATATTGGTCAAAAACTGAAAATCACTTATATGGCCGCAGAAAATCAAAAAATTCTAGTGAAAATTCTAGTCCATGAATTTTCCCCAAATTTTCTATATAGTCTCAGTATGATCTAAGCTACTAGAAAAACAACCTGAAAGTATTGGTTACTAGTGGAAGAAATGGCGGATAGAGGATTTTTGTTAAATTTCAAGATTTCATATACCGAGTTCCTTTACTTCGGAGAACAATTAATTTGCCATTTTAAGGTTCACTTTTAATATATTATTCCGCTGAGATATTTTATTTAGTGAAAAAAGTGGTACATAATGAATGAAAAATTTCCGCTTGTAATTACATAACAAAATTAATTCTTTTTAGTGATAGTGCTGCCACTTGCGGCGAGTAGCGCAATCTCTTATTTTCCGCTGTCAAAATTCCGTTATCTTATACAGCTTTGAATTATGGATCATGGAATTTGCATGTCCAAGTTTGACTTCAGATATAACAAGTGCAAACGAGGTGGTGTAGTTCACTGCACCTCAACACAAAACGACATTAAACAATGGTACGCTAAAAAACAAAAAAAAAAATATCACAGCCTGCCTTACTCCTAGTGCTCTCGCTGCATTTGAATTTAATGTTTTGGTGCAGTTGATTTGGAGCAGCAACCACCGTTTAAATAAAAATTGGGATTTACCATGACCTAGGCGTTATGTAATTGTTTGAAAAAAAAAACTTGACTGAATGACTAACTTATGACAAGTCACATTAGTTTCTCAAATTACTTGTCCAATAACTGTCAACGTTAGACAACAATTGTGGGAGCGACATGTCATATGCCGTTCTTCTTTCGGGACAACGTTTACAGCACAACGTGTGTTAAAAACACGTACTTCGTAATTGTAAAGTCATATAAACATTGCCTATTCGTCAACTGCCGTTCGTAACTAAGACCAATGAGATCTAAAAGCTAAATCTCATTTTTCTCATAAAATTGTTGAGTTTAATATTGGAAATAGAATGAAATTTTGAAAATGTCCATCCCATTGCGGTGATAACAATTTAGTTTTACTATGTTCAAAATAATCCATAACTGAATGGCAAAAAGCTTAAGTGTTATTTTCCTGTTTACTGGCCATCATAGAAATTTTCCAGTTTAAAGAAAAACACACTATAAAATACGAGTGATACATTACCCAATTTTTTTTGGTGCTTAGTTTGTGTCGTTAACAAGACCAAAACCACACAAAATCAGTCGTTATTTACGACAACTTCATCGATGCGATGAAACAAACACCGTCGCCGCACCATATATTGAATTTATATTCACACATGTAATAGTGAGACAATATATTGAATCGATAAATTGGCCGGGTGTGTGCTGGGAAATTGTTATCTACTTGATATGTTTGTCACTTAAATTTTCTTTTATATGAAATGTGAAAATTTTTCAATTTTCATATATAGATTTGTTCACGGTAATAAAATCAAAATCGTACAAATTTATGTTGCGCGTTAACATATATGTTTATGTTTATCTGCGTATGTGCGTTCAGGATTATGCTGGAAAAACAATTTCAGATTCACAATAGAATTGAAATCATTTCGATTATATTTTCTATCTAATAAATATTACGGTTGTGGAAGAATACTTTGGATAACGGGTGTTTCTAAAGCAGTTGTATACTGCGGTGTCTAACTTAACGCACCTCACAAGCAGTAAATATGTTGGATCATTTTATTTTTACCTCTTCGCCTAACTCGAATGCGTTTTTAATTAAATTGTTAGATTTCTCAGTTGAACTCTTCAACCGCAATGGCACAAACCCTCAATGGAAAACAATCTCGTTCTATATTTCGAAGATTGCATGTTCTGTGGTAACTTAATTTTTTTTTATGTTGTTTGCTATAATATGTAACAACTTAATAATAAAACAAAATAATGATACGATGAGGCAATGAACAAAGATATAAATACACGTAGCTAAACGAGATGAAACCACATAAACATCAATATCATAATCTTAAAGATGTTATGATGAATTACATTCTTTCTTGTGTTTTGGTTGTTACATAAGGCATTCATCATCCTATACACATATTAGGTCGTATTTATATCATCATATATAAAATGTACGTAGCATATTGTACTCTTGTACATATATAGTACATCGTTTCCGAAATATATAGAATGGTTGGATGTGCCATCATCATCATATACATAAAATGAGGTAAGTAAATAACGTAAACTTAATTTTATGATTATTCATCTAATAAAAATTAGATGTTGGTTAATTTTTTTTTATTTTATTTTATGATTTAGCCAGATTTTTTTTTAATTCTAATTTTAATGGATGTGGTTATGTTCTTGTGTGTTCATAACATGATTTATGATTGGTATATTATTTATTACATAAAATTATGATTTTAATTAGAGCCAACATAATAGCAAAAATAGGGTTGTGTGTACGTAAATATTCACATACATGTTCATATTATTATATGAGTATGATAAAATTTTACGCTCAATAAAGCAATTATTTTGAGGTAAAATTATTTATGAACATTTTTCTATGTGAAAATTTGGTTCCATTGAAGCAAAGTGGCGTAATGAAATTTTCATTACTAAGGCATTTAGTGATAGGTCATTTTAATTAAATTTAACTGTTAGATATTCATTCTGGTGAAAAGGCCTATCTCTATATATGCGCGTGAAATATTTCCTAACTTTATCCTAAGTTATAAAAAAAATTTAGGAATGGTTTAGGAAATATTTCACACCCCTGTATACCGGAATGAAATAATTCCTAAAGAAATCCTAAGTAAAAATCGTGTTTGTGTATTACTAAATATACACCAAAAAGAAACATTTAGGCGAAACTAGTTAAATATGTAATTTTTATTAATTGGTTTCTACTGATAGATAAGAAATTTCAAAAACTGCTACAATTATATTTAAAAATAAAATAAAACATGAATAAATCGGCAAGAGGTAGAATATGCTTAAAAAATGAATATTATTATTAAAAGTTGTATGGAATTCGAAAGAATACGAGTCGATATTGTGAAAAGTGGTCATCGATCTCAAATGTTTTTATGTTAGATCAGTCAGATATGGGCATGGTGATTTTTTGAACTTTGTCATAGTTCTGGAATTGCCAAACATGCCTCAGAAGCTTATCGTTGCGGTTTAACTAAATTTTACAGACTTGTAGTTTGTCCTAACTTGTCCAAAACACAACATCGTTTCCAATTAATAATAAAATTTAACAATGTAAAATACATTATTTCGGGGAAAAAAATATTATAATTTTTAACAGATGAAATTTACACGAATTGAAAAAAGAAAATAAAATAAGGTCAATGATAAAATCTTTATTATCAGCCGTATCTAAAAAACACTAAATATATTATAGAATATGGAAATAAATTGAAATGATATGGTATTCAGAAATCGAAGTGAAAACTGTTTGTCCTGAAGTTATAACTTTTGGAATTGCTGTTTGCAGTTTGAAGTAGACTCAGTCGAACTAGAAAATATGTTTTCCGGAAAGAATGAAGGAAAATCTCCTCCTATTCCTTCTCCTTCTGCTTCATTCAGGTCCTACAATTTCCTTCTTTTTTATTATCCTTTTCTTCGCAGAAGACAAAGAACAAGGAGTGGGTTAAGTTAAAGGAGAAATTAAGGGCTAGGAAAAGGGGAAGGAAAACTTCTTTCACTTTTTCTAGTAAAGGAGGAAGGACAACCTCCTCCTATTCCTTCTCATTCTGCTTCACCCAGGTCCTACAATCTCCTTCTTCTTCATTATCTTCTTCTTCGCAGAGGACAAATAACAAGGAATGGGTTAAGTAAAAGGAGAAGTAACGGGCTAGGAAAAGGAGAAGGAAAATCTCTTTTACTTATCTAGGAAAGGAGGAAGGAAAATATCCTCCTATTCCTTCTCCTTCTGCCTCATTCAGGTCCTACAATTTCCTTCTTCTTCAATATCTTTTTCTCCGCAGAAGACAAAGAACAAGGAGTGGGTTAAGTACAAGGAGAAATAAAGGGCTAGGAAAAGGGGAAGGAAAATTTCTTTCAATTTTTCTAGTAAAGGAGGAAGGACAATCTCCTCCTATTCCTTCTCCTTCTGCTTCACCCGGGTGCTACAATATACTTCTTCTTCATTGTTCCCTTATCCGCAGAAGACAAAGAACAAGAAGTTGGTTAAGTAAAAGGGGAAGTAAAGGGCTAGGAAAGGGAGAAGGAAAATCTCTTTCAGTTTTCTAAGAAAAGATGAAGGAAAATCTCCTCCTATTCCTTCTCATTCTGCTTCACTCGGGCCCTACAATTTCCTTCTTCTTCATTATCTCCTTCTCCGCAGAAGACAAATAACAAGGAGTGGGTTAAGTAAAAGGGGAAGTAAAGGGCTAGTAAAAGGAGAAAGAAAATCTATTTCACTAATCTAGGAAAGGAGGTAAGAAAATTTCCTCCTATTCATTCTCCTTCTGCTTCACCCGGGTCCTACAATCTCCTTCTTCTTCATTATCTCCTTCTCCGCAGAAGACAAATAACAAGGAGTGGGTTAAGTAGAAGGAGAAGTAAAGTGCTACGAAAAGGAGAAGGAAAACTTCTTTCACATATCTAGGAAAGGAGGAAGGAAAATCTGCTCCTAATCCTTCTCCTTCTGCTTCACCCGGGTCCTACAATCTCCTTCTTCTTCATTATCTTCATCTCAGCAGAAGACAAAGAACAAGGAGAGGGTTTAGTAAAAGGGGAAGTAAAGAACTGGGAAAATGAGAATGAAAATCTCTTTCACTTATCTAGGAAAGGAGGAAGGAAAAATTTCCTCCTATTCCTTCTCCTTCTGCATCTCCCGGGTCCTACAATCTCCTTCTTTTTCATTATCTCCTTCTCCGTAGAAGACAAATAACAAGGAGTGGGTTAAGTAAACGGGGAAGTAAAAGGTTAGGAAAAGGAGAAGGAAAATCTCTTTCACTTATCTAGGAAAGGAGGAAGGAAAATCTCCTCCTATTCCTTCTCCTTCTGCTTCACCCGGGTCCTACAATTTCCTTCTTCTTCATTATCCTCTTCTCCGCAGAAGACAAAGAACAAGGAATGGGTTAAGTAAAAGGGGAAGTAAAGAGCTAGTAAAATGAGAAGGAAAATCTATTTCAATTATTAAGGAAAGGGAGAAAGAAAATTTCCTCCTATTCCTTCTTCTTCTGCTTTACCCAGGTCCGTAAATCTCCTTCTTCTTCATTATCTCCTTCTCCGCAGAAGACAACGAACAAGGATTGGTTAAGTAAAAGGGGAAGTAAAGGGCTAGGAAAAGGAGAAGGAAAATCTTTTTCACTTATCTAGGAAAGGAGGAAAGAAAATCTCCTCCTATTCCTTCTCCTTCTGCTTCACCCGGGTCCTATAATCTACTTCTTCTTCATTATTACCTTCTCCGCAGAAGACAAATAAGAAGGAGTGGGTTAAATAAAAGGGGAAGTAAAGGGCTGGGAAAAGGAGAAGGAAAATCTCTTTCACTTATCTAGAAAAGGAGGAAGAAAAATTTCCTCCTATTCTTTGTCCTTTTGCTTTACAGCCAAATCACCTCCTAATCCTTCCTTTTCTGCATCACCCGGGTCCTAAAATCTTCTTCTTCTTCATTATCTCCTTCTCCGCAGAAGATAAAGAACAAGGAGTGGGTTAAGTAAAAGGGAAAGTAAAGGGCTAGGAAAAGGTGAAGGAAAATCTCTTTCACTTATCTAGGAAAGGAGTAAGGAAAACCTCCTCCTATTCCTTTTCCTTCTGCTTCACTTGGGTTATACAATCTCCTACTTCTTCATTATCTCCTTCTCCGCAGAAGACAAAGAACAAGGAGTGGGTTAAGTAAAAGGGGAAGTAAAGGGCTAGGAAAAGGTGAAGGAAAATCTCTTTCACTTATCTAGGAAAAGAGTAAGGAAAACCTCCTCCTATTCCTCCTCCTTCTGCTTCACTTGGGTTATACAATCTCCTACTTCTTCATTATCTCCTTCTCCGCAGAAGACAAAGAACAAGGAGTGGGTTAAGTAAAAGGGGAAGTTAAGGGCTAGGAAAAGGACAAGGAAAATCTCTTTCACTTACCTAGGAAAGGAGGAAGGAAAATCACCTACTATTCCTTCTACTTCTGCTTCACCAGGGTCCTACAATTTCCTTCTTCTTCATTGTTCTTTTCTCCGCAGAAGACAAAGAACAAGGAGTTGGTTAAGTAAAAGGGAAAGTAAATGGCTAGGAAATGGAGAAGGAAAATCTCTTTCACTTATCTAGGAAAGGAGGAAGAATTTTTTTTTTTTTTTTTTATTTTTTTTATTTACTAGATAAGTTAAATTACATTACTTGTTTTACCTACTTATTAATAAATACAGTCTTTAAATTCAACTAGTTTATAACTTCAATATAATAAGAGATATATACTTTTTTTTTTTTAAGTTACTCGAACCATCTAGGGTTATAGCGTTACTCCATTTAATAAGCTGATCATACGTATTCTAATTAATTTATTCTAATTTAATTTCCATTTATAGTTAATTAGTGTAATATAATATTAAATATAATATCCATGTAATTTTACAAATTATAATTATAGTATGTTGTATCCATACTAGATTAGAAAAATCATTTCAATATTATCTTAAGAGTAACATAGTAAAATATTTTAAAAACAAATTTAACAGTCACAGTGTTATAGCTTTATAGAAGCATTAATTAGTTCCACTTTTTAGATATTCATAAACTTTCGATTTGAATTTATTTTGGGTTGCACTTTTTCTTATTTCAGCAGGTAAGGCATTAAAAACAGTTAGTCCGCGATATAGAACATTATTTCTTGATGCGGAGCTTGAGAAAAATTCTATTTGGAAGAGCGAACGATGTCTCGTTTCATAACCATGTATGTTCAATATTCTTGTTAACAGTAAATTGTGTTTGATTAACCCATGTACTATTTTGTAAACTAGAACTAACAATTCTCGGCGAAAGAGCAATTTCAATGAGGAGAATGCTTTGAATAATAATTCAGTAGGATATCGCACAGGAACATGTAATATATATTTCAACGTCCTTTTCTGTAGTATCTCTAAATTTCCTCCTATTCATTCTCCTTTTGCTTTACAGCAAAATCACCTCCTAATCCTTCCTTTTCTGCTTCACCCGGGTCCTAAAATCTTCTTCTTCTTTATAATCTCCTTCTCCGAAGACGATAAAAAACAAGGAGTGGGTTAAGTAAAAGGGGAAGTAAAGGGCTAGGAAAAGGAGAAGGAAAATCTCTTTCACTTATCTAGGAAAGGAGTAAGGAAAATCTCCTCCTATTCCTTTTCCTTCTGCTTCACCCGAGTCCTACAATCTCCTACTTCTTCATTATCTCCTTCTTCGCAGAAGACAAAGAACAAGGAGCGGGTTAAGTAAAAGGGGAAGTAAAGGGCTAGGAAAAGGAGAAGGAAAATCTTTTTCTCTTATCTAGGAAAGGAGGAAGGAAAATCTTCTCCTATTTCGTCTCCTTCTGCTTCACCTGGGTCCTACAATCTCCTTCTTCTTCATTATCTCCTTCTCCGCAGAAGACAAAGAACAAGGAGTGGATTCTTTCAATTACAACATTGGCAAGTTTACACTAAAAAGGCTCCTTTATTCAAATGTCGATTAATAAAATTTCTTTATCGTACTTTTTTGTTTAATTATGGTTATCAACTTTCAATCTTTCAATTGTTTATTTTTATTTTCTTTTATTTGAATTTTACTTTTCCCTAGCCCCTTTTCCAAAATTTAAGCCAAATTTTGGCGAAAAACTGTTTTTAAAGCAAAACTCGGCCTTGTAAAGCCCAGACGAGTTGGTTTATTGGGACGAAACATTAAACTTAAGCTTTTAAGCCAAAATTTATTATTTTCTAGTAACTTTTGGTCAAAATGGGTCCATCACGGAGCTAACAGCTTCTATAGGAGCTTTTTTGTTTTTTGCAAATATTTTGTAAGTTATGCAATTTACGAGACAAACGACTATGAGGTAAAAGATTGTAAGTACAATGCCGGACCAAATCAGTTTTTTGAAATTAAAGCGGATATACTGTTTTTTAATTGTGGTTAGTAATGATGAAAAATTTTCATCTTGAGATTTTTGCAGATTTACCATTCGCTTTATCGACGAAGTCCAAAAAATGTATGGGTGAGTATGTTGTGGCCAACACCCAACTTTCTTTCCCATGTATTCATAGATCTCGAAAACACTTTACTTGATTTCTAAAAGTAAAATTTAATTAACCTGGCTGTTGGCAAAACTCTTTTGTAAATAAAACCATTTTTGCAGTTTTATATAGTTTTTGCAGAAAAACTCCTCATCTCATTTTTTTTGGAAGAACACATTATGATGATAATATTCAAAATTAATGGTTTATTGTGGCTACACACTGTTTGAAATTAGTAGGCGAATCTCCGTTTTAATTGTACTCGATTCTGATGGATTCAATTTAATTATTGAAGCAGCAGACTACTTACTTAGTTGGGATAAACCAACTACGTTCAAAAAACGACTTTGTATAATAAAAGGAACCCTCCATATTTAATTGAATTTAATGTATTATTGAAGCCAATTTGCGTATAAGTCATGTATAACCTTTCATTTATATTCACTAACCAAGAACTGTTTGATTATCGGTGCTTCCATCTTCTACAAATAATAAATAAAGATTCGCTTAAGAATTACTTGAAAAATATAATTGGTCAGGTATAGCACTAATTTTTATTATATCCTAAAACGCACTCAACTAAAATTAAGATGATCCAGAAGAGCATAAAAACAACAAACATAACACCGATTCCAATTAATTATCCATCTCGTAAATTTAATCAGAAAACACTTCGGGTAAAAGTTATCCACCAAACAAAAGCACACAAAATAATAACACAAATATTGACATAATCCAACATTTTATCTCGATGGTATGGTTTATAAGGTTAAAAATAAACCCGAAAATTTTAAAGAAATATTATCAAAGAAAAACTTTTTAGAATATGGTATATACACGTACTACACAGGGTAACGAAAAAGCTCAACATAAAAATTAAGTCAAATCAAAAAAGTTTTTAATTTAATAAAATAAATTATCTTACTCGGGGTACCACTACTCTCCCCCCTCATTATTTTATCGAAACAGATCAGTGCGGTGTTGATACGAAACCACACAATATACACTGCGGTGAGATATATGTTAAGTAGATTTAATTTAAGTTAATATACTTAAACAACAAATCCACACCACTGTTCTAGATGACTAAACTTCTAATAATTTTCTCTGTGTAGACGTGTGTAAATGTGTACAACGGCAAAATAATAAATTTTCCTTCTGTACTGTGTCTAGATGTATACGGATTTTAAATATTATACAGCGAGAGCTTTTCTCGTGTATACTGTTGTTGTATCGTGTAGACTCACAATGAATAAACTAAGTTTTTGTATTACCTTTCTGTTTGTTTTTTTAATCCCAGTGAACGAAAGATATAACAACAACAAAAATTTAGCGAGATGTTGAAGCAAAGCAACAGACACCAAACTTTTTAGTTAACTAGTTATTTAACATACCTCGTATTATTTATTGTTTGATGAATCTTCTTGCCACATATAAATAGACCATGCACTCGAAACCTTGACATTCGAACCAAAAAGGATTAGCAACCAAAAAAAAAATGAAAAAAAAACATCTGAAATAGCCCCGAGGAATAAGCCATCAAAACTTATATAACCAAAATACAAAAGTAAACATGGAAGCTGCAAAAGAAAACCAAACTCAAAATTTCGAAATAAATCATGTCACAATCAAAAACAATGTGTGTGTGTGTAAACATAAAGGCTGAATTACCATGAACATAATGAAATATCGCCAAACAGTGAATATCCGGCACATAAAACATTTCACACACAACATTTACCAAGAGATATTCCCACAACAGTTTTGAGACTCATCCCTGAATGTTCTCGTGTATCGCTTACACGTATTTTCTTCTTTACCACCGTCGTCGTCTTCTAATATAACTCCACTTAAAATTAAATTTTATATTTAAATAAATCAGGTAACCAACCTTTATAACTGTAGGAAAACATTTTTTTTTTGTACATTGTTAAACGGAAAAAGTCGGAAAATTAAATTTTCTTTGGTGTATAATAGAAAATTAGAAAGTTTTTCCACAGTGTTTTGTATGTATACGATATAAGTGTATATGAGTCTATCACCCAACAAAACAATTTTATGTTTTGTGTTGGGTTTTGAGCTTTTCACAATCCATAACACACACTTAGTTTTAAAACACGTAATATACTTGTAACAAAATATGTGAAGGTAAAAAAAAAATCCAAGTTCAAGCGATGTATTTTGTGAGAAAATAAGAAACGAGGGGAGGCAAAATAAAAGGAAAAAAACGGCAAATCTTACCTTTGAAACCTAATGGTAGATATTTATGTACCATTTTAATGATGTTTTTATTTTACCCAAGAGTTTAAACTAAAACACAAAAATTGTATTATATATTTAAGAAACAACAAGTAGAAAACTAAACCGAACAGCGTAGGGTGTATAAAGAAAACGACGAAAGAAGAAGAAGAAGATGAAGCAAAGAATAACAACAAAAACATACAAATTAAAGAGCCACTGGGCATAAAAATCTGAAACGAAAATGAATTTTCTCCCATGAAATGTTCGCTTCTATAATAAATATGTACACGAAAACATACAAATGTTACAAATTGTGTATAAGTATGTCTATGTATACGTATCTAAGCATATAGAGGTAAAAAAAGTTTCGTGCCGCACATTTCCGAAATGATTTGTAGATGTTATTGTAACATAAATTAACTTGTGCGTATCAATCTCGAATTCCCAGTATGGTGGAATGAAAATTTCAGTGGTCTGCTTCATGCATACGACCTAGAGATTTTACATAACTTTTTTGTATGTGCTGATATTACGATTTGCCAAAATTGTGAGATCCTTCTAAATTTATAAAACTCATAATGTACAGTTTGACAATTCATCTTGCACAGTGTTTCAATGTTGATCCAATAAAGAAAAATGTATATTTTATTAAATTTATTCTATTATTTCAACTTGTTCACTCGTTGATGGGGATAATAATTCTAACGTGAATGATAAACGTTTCATGATAAATACAATACTCTTTAGTTTTTTTTTAGTTTTATGTTTAAGGCAGATGGCTAAAACGGGTGTGTAACGAAATTCCAGTTTCAAAATCCCGGTTTGTCAAAATCCCGGTTTTTAAAATCCTGGTTTCAAAATCCAAAATGGTACTCTTAAATGATTATTGGACAAAATTCAAAATGGAGTTTGCTATAAAGTTCTCGAAAATGGGGATAGAATTTAACCATTTCTTAACAAATTTTGTTGAAATTCAATACGTATGCGATGGAAATGGATTTCTAAAATGATTTTTTATAAAGCTCCAAAATATGGCCATCGTTATGGAACTAAGCCATTTTTAACCGATTTTGAAATTCGATATGTGGGTCCTAAATGGGATTCTAAAAATGCGTTTTTGATAAAGTTCAACAGAAAGATTAACGTACACAACTACCTCTTGTATAAATATACCTTTGATCTCAATTGTTTAAAACGAAGTTTATGGGGAAGACACATCGAGCTTGAGTACAACCGATTTGGTTTTACTCAATGCAAATTTATCGTCACACTTCAACCACAAAAATATCCCAATATTTGTGAAGTACTTGGGTGCTTTACCAGATTAAAATATAGTAGTGTGTGATTGAGTATACAAGGAAGGATTTTTGGAATATGAACGATATTCATTATCTTCTGCCCAACTAAGATTGTGAGAAGTTTACCTTTTCATTTAACATTTGCCTTGGCTCGCCGTAAACTTAAATGCAAATGGCCGGTTGGCCACCTGCACGTTGCGGTGCCTTTCACTGATACCAACAAAAAGGAAAAAACAACTCATGCGGTCACCAGTATGATGCGGGCTCGTCGCTGCAGCTCCCAAAAGCTCGCTTTTCCAGTTCTCAAAAATTATATGTTATTGTTCTTATATATATGTAGTATAGCAGCTAAAACGCAGCAAACCATTTAAAGCTGCCACCACAAAACTTTTCACAAATCAAAAATAAATTTATTTATTCAAAAAAACTACAAACTCAAAATATTTTTTTATTTCATCGAATCCAAAACAAAATTATTACTCGACTGTATTTAACACCATTTAAAACGAGACTGCAAAAAAAACTCGCACCACACAAAAAATATAGAAAAATATTTTTGTTTTGTTTTCGTGTGAGTCACTTGCACACTGCCTCTCACCCGCATCAGCAGCACACACTAAAACAAGAAAACACAACAAAAATACTCTTCTATAGCTTAGTCGCTCGCACACACGCACAAGGATTACACATTGGTCTAGCTCCAATTAATTATTTTCACGACGTTGATGAGTAGCGTGATCAAGAAAACCGAATAGAATATTAAAGCCTATTCAAACGAAACTTTAATGTATGAATGCCGCGAGGTAGATGGAACCGCCTATTCAATTATAACGAAATTTATTTTTAATAAATAAAAGTTAAAAAAAAATTGAATCATGTTATGACCCTCAAGGTGTCGTAACAACTTACTTTCCGAAATCAAACCCGAAACCCATTTTGAAATCCTTATTTAGCAAACAAAGAGTATTGTATCCCAATCGGTTAAAAATTGGTTACTAATTTAAAAAAAATACGATTACACGATTAAATTTTTTTTAGGAGCACCCCTAAACAAATTTTCCGAAATCAGGAACCATTGTAGTGGTTTCCTAACACTCGAAAACCCCCCTCTAAATTGTTTATGAAAATCATTCGAGCCGATTTTATTTCAAATACGAAATCAAACGGGGGTCGCGTAACAGAGAGAGACAATGCGATAACAACTTCACTAACAACGTAAAGCTACCGTTACTTGGGTTGGTACAAATTTGGATGTTCGCCCCGGCATTGGAGTAAACTTCATCCAGCAGCAGCAGCATGCAGCTTTATACCCGAAAAAACACCTAAACTAAATTTTCCAAAAATTAAGACTCAATGAATCTATTCCTTAGATGTCGGTTGATATTGGCAAGAAATCTAAAATATTGAATTTTTGTGAACCATTGTTCTGAATTCTGCTTGAAAGCATATTTACCGACTACAGACATAAAATAGAATTTTGCGGCAACTAAATTGTGCAATTTTTATTAGTATACCTGCACATAAGAAATTAAGCAACAATTTAATCTTTATCCAAATGTTAAGTCCACCTTAAAATTCTTTTATAATTGTGGATAAATTATTTTTTATTGCACTGTCTCCTGGTAAAGGTAGACCTATAGATTAGTTTTTATAATCGTTATCTTAGACGCTTCTTAATCCTATGTGACCATCTAGATAATATTATATCAACCAAACATCTGGCAGCTTTTCGTTTAGAGGCAAATAAAATTTCTCCAAATTTAGTCAAAACTGACCCAAAAGAGACCCAAAAATGTTAAACAGTTAAGAACCTAAGCACTTGATTGCACGATGGATCTAGCTTTAAAATTACATTTGAGTTATTCTACAAGAATGTGTCACTAATAATGCGTTCCAGAATATTGCGACGCAACATAAAAAAAGGTCACATTTTAAATTGCAATGGTTAAAATTTTTAATATTATTTCGTCATTCAATGTCCTGTCAACAACCCCAAATTGAACAACGACAAGGCCAATGGACCAAATTTTTAAAACGATTTTTTTTATTTTCATTTATCGTCGTTGTGGTTTTTAGTAGTTAAACATCTGATTTGAATCTCTAATATCAAGAATTGTTAAATAATTGTTCTTCATTATTATATATTTACCTAAAACATATGATTCAACATTCTTAACAGGGCTTGGGATCGAGAAATCTCCGAAACATGGATTTCCAAGAAATTTAGTGCTAAATCAAAGAACTGCCATTAAATCAAGAACTAACCAAATTAGGAATATTGTGTTGGTTAAGGAACTACTGAAAAGATTTTTCCTTTATGATCTTTTTCCGAGTCAAAATAATTTGCTTTTGAAATATGAAATTTTAGCCAGATCAAATTTTTTAGAATCTAGGCCTGCGTGTCTTGACATGAACAATTTAAACAGAGGTTTACCAGCCAAGGCTAACCCTAAAGGCATAAATTTGAACGTAAGCATCTCCTCAAAATGGAGTTAATTATAGAGGGTATATTAATTAATGCAAACATAAGACCAAACATGAAACACCATGATACAAATCGTGCAACATAACGTAACATAGTGAAACATGATGATGACAGAAATCAGAACTCTTTGAAATCGCTTGCTTGCAATCGAAAACCAGGCAACGCAAAATATTAGCAAAATCGTTAAAGGCAAAAAAAACATGGTGTACATACAACATGGTGTAACATCACTCAACTAGGTACCACATGACGACACATCTAGAGTAAAATGAATTTTTCAGAAATCAGAACTACTTGTAATCGTTTCCCTCCAGTCGAAAACCCTGTCTCGTAAAATATTATTGAAATAATAACCCCTATGAATAAGGATTTATTGGAATTTATTTTCTGACACTCGAAAACCCTCTCTCATCATCTTTTATCATAATAGTTTGAATCAATTTTTTTTTTTTTATATAAATGGGACCCCGACCCTACCAAAGCACCCAACCCATTCGCAATCTTTTACTGGCATTAGAAATCTCTTATCCCCACAATTGGTACCAAAATCGATTGAACCAGAAAAAAAATTTAAAATTGATCCGGGCCTCAGTGAAGCATCCGGAACGGAACTTCCCAAAATAAGAACCGATTGAAACCGATTCCTGGCAATTGAAATCTCCCTTCACCAATTATTATTATTATTTTAGTTTTATAATGTAAAATACCATTATTCTATCGAAAACGCATCGAAACGAAAAATTTGTTAGTTCTTACTCTTCTTTAAGAAAAAGGAGTTTGTTTTCTGTAGTTATCTGTCTGAGGTTACCTGTCTGGAACATTTACTTCGAGGTCTCCACCGTTCAGCAATTTTGTTTGATATTGTTACTGATTTGAATCCATGAACTTTTTATTATCTTGTGGCACTATTCTGGTAATTCCTCGGGAATAGGGAACTAAGGAAAGGTTTTACATAGCTTTTATCTATAAATCAGTTTTTTCTGGCCTACTGAGAAAAAAAGTTTGATGTAAATATTTGTAAATTGGGAATAATTTTTCCATAGCGAAATTATCAGGGAAAGTTATTCTCAATTTTATTTTGTTTTCAAAAAAATTGCTACTAACATTTTACCTTAGTATGCCAGAAAAAAAATGATTTAAATAGAATGTATATGTAAATTCATTCCCCAGTTCCTTATTCCCGTGGAATTACCAGAATAGTGCCACTGGCAGTTTTTAACTTTGTTTAGAATTACTAGTGGCGGTTTTGATTGTTGAGTTTCATTTTCTTTTGGTTGTGTGGTTCTTTCGGGAGGTTGGTGATTAGTGATTGGTTGATTTTGCGCTTTTTTCCTCGTAACTTGTTAGCATCCGCAGCCGCATTCTCTATTCAATTCGTGTGAGTCCGTAATATTGTCTTTCTGGTTGTTTACCGGATCGACAATATTGATATTAGGTTTCTGGTGAGCGCTTTCCACCTTGAATCCTTGATTTTAATTGTTTAACTTTTTCTATAAAATTCATTCTTTCTGTTCTTTCAGAACGCGGATACAGGAATCATTCTTTTTCTGTAACCTGTAATTATTTCTGTTTTGGAATTACTTTATTTTCTATTTATAACGCTTGGCTTCCTTCAGAATACATTGAGCTCGCCTTCCTTGGGAAGGGTGGAATTTCTTTGCGTTTGGTCCGCGAAGGTATATTATTTCCTCCCTAGGTGCATATATTATTTCCTATACTTTAGTTTATTTATAAATACTCAAATCAGGTCCAAATATTTTGAAATAATAGTGAAAGTGTTATACTGATTTTTGTTAGAGGTGCATGAGAAAGCTATTCCGTTATAAGATTAAATATTTGATTTACTAAGCTCAAGTCAAACGTGAACAAATTTGAATTATAGCAGAGATGTTACATCGAGTAATTCGGCTACATATGCTAAAATTTTGGTTTTCTTTACTTCATTCTTGTGGAATCTTGATTTTTGTTTAATCGATTTAAAAAAATTCCTGTCGCTGACCAATTACTAGAAATAACTGATGTAGTGTGTCCAACCAAATAGATTGAGAGAAAAACTTTGGTTTTTATAAGGTTCTCTTGACGAAGTGCCAGCTTCATGGATCCCAATTGGACAGCGAAATCATATTTCTCAACGGTTCTACTTAACTAAAAATGTTCAACCTCTAGAGGTTTTTGTTGATTCACCTTTCCCTATAATATCGATGAGGTCAATAAAAGAGGTTTTAAAAATAAATTATGTGTGGGCCCGTGACGATCGAAACGAAACTTTATACCTTTTCCAATAATTCTGAGATCCCAGTGATTTTTGGCCATAATTAGTTAATCTAATGTGAAAGCTTCCATAGGAGCTTCTCCGTTTTTTGTAACTATATTGAAAAATATTGCATTTACGGGAAAAGTTGTTATGAACCAAAAGAATTTTAATTAAATTTGCAACAATATTGGTCACTATAATTTTTAAAAAACTTAAGCGGAAAATACGCTTTCTGACAAAAACTGTTTTTCAACAAAAATTAGGCACTGTATAGCGTAGGCGGGGCCTACATAAGCTTTTACACAAATTGAGAGACCTCAGTGAATTATGGTCGAAATCGGTCTACCGGAAGTGACAACTGACAATTGAGCTTTCTCGGATTTCGCAAATATTTTTAAAAGTATCTCAATTACGAAAGATTCATTCAGATCAATTTTTCAAAATTTAAGCGGAAAGGTAGATTTTTTGACAAAAACATTTTTTTCTGTAATCATCTAAATCTTAGACCTCAAATTTTTTGAATAAATAACTCTGTCTCTCTCTACAGCTCAGACGAATTGACTGAGTGGGGTGAAATTTAATACTAAAGCTTATTCCGTAAATCGGAAAATCCCAGTGATTTTTGACGAAGCTGGCCCAAAAACCATCCCGAAAAACGCTTTTAAAATTTAGGTGTGTTTCTCCGCTAATGCATTGAAAGACTCTTCAGCCCGAAAATTTAAAAAAAGGAGGAAATCAAATTCTATCCCGAGAAAATAAAAACAATCTCACATACACAAAAACAATTAAGTTGAAAATCTATTACAAGAAGAGATTTACCACACTTAATTAAAAAAAAAATTAAAAAACCATTCCATCAAATGAAATTGATTGAAAATTGTTCAACGACCTTAATATTTCGGTTCACAGAGATTGGCAGATATAGTACATGCCTAATTAATGCATTGAACATCAGCATTAAGCACACAAAAGCTCGTTTCATTACAATGGCGATGAAGTTCCGTTATATCCGCCAAACCGTAATAGCTGCCAAACTCTGTGAACAGAGAAATTGTTGGTGACATATGAGCACAATTCCGATACCTAATCTATCATAAACGAATATTAAATCAGCTGGGGAGGCCTCCTATCCCCACTGCAACGAAATGATCATTTATATGATGATGATGATCATTATACTTAAAATTTGTTTTGTGTACGTGAGATTGTTTTTATTCTCGGGATGAAATTTGATTTTCTCCATATTTTTTTAATTTTTTGGGCTAGCGATCGAATTAGTTTAAGTTTAACATCACGAGAAGTGTAACTTTCATGAGACCACAGGTTCCTAAGCGTAGCATAAATCTCAGTGCAAATATGATTGACATGATCATCCGAACTTAGCTGACTATTCACTATTAAACCAATATCTCTAGCTTTGTCCACTATTTCAATTCTGTTGCTATCTACCATTATGTCAGAAGACATGAGACTCTGTAGCAATCGTTTATTGCAAGTTATGAACATGGATTTAGATTTCCCCGGATTACTGTTAATTAGGTTCTTCCTACTAAAAGCTACGATCCTCGCAAGAGTTTTATTGATATTTAACACGCAAGTCTCCACATTAACCTGCGCAGCTGAATGATAAATTTGTACATCATCTGCAAATAGGTGAAATTTTACATAGGTGAGAGAATTTGCAATATCATTAATAAACATACTTAATAATATAGGACGTATAAGATAGAACCTTGTGGAACGCAAGATAATAGGCGGGAAGGCTCGGAGAGTTTCTCATCTATTTTGACAATTTGGTATCGATCTGTAAGATAAAATGCCACCAGCCGGATTGAGGGGCTTGAAAAATTAAACTGCGTAAACAGTTTAACAAGTAAGATACCATGATAAACAGAATCAAACGCCTAAGAGATATCAAGAAGAACCAACAAAGACACCATCCCGTTTACAACATATGAGCTCAAATTATCAGTGATTTTGGCGACAGCAGTTGTTGTACTATGACCTTCGAAAAAAAACCGACTGGAACCGGTGCAATAGATTGAATTTATCAATATGAGTAAGAATCTGATTCTTCATGACCTTCTCCAAGACCTTCGATAAACAAGGAAGTATACTAATTGGTCTGTAATCATGTATTTCAACAGGCCTAGAAATCTTACCTACTGGCAATAAATAAGACAACTTCCAAGCTTTAGGAAACATTGATTTGGTTAATGCGGTGTTAATTATGTGTGCCAGAAATTTGAGGGTTACTGAAACAATTAAGCGCACCAAAAAAATAGGTATACCATCTGCACCCAATGATTCAGACTGAATGCCAGAGAATGCTTTGTATACCTCGATGTCCGTTACATTACTAAAATAGAATGCATTGACAGAATGAGGGCCAATGTTATCAAAATGCCTCAAATTAAAAGGCGGAATTACATTTTCCCTTGAGAACTTGCAGCAAAATGTGTAGAGAATTCCACCAGTTGAAAATCGGTTGAAACCGCTTGCTTATTTTTATACAAAATTAGTTCAGATCATATTTTATAGTTTTGCCAAAAGTTAAGAATTTTGAAAATTTCACCAAATTTCGGCGTCGTACTAAAGCTTTGTGGATAAATTGCAAACACCATGCGAAACGTGGTGGATTATTGCGTAGCTAGTATCGTATGCGTTTTTTTTCAACTTTTGCAATGAAAAATAAATTTTTAACAAGGATTGGCAGTGTTGGTTTTCTGAAATTTAAGCACAAATAATGATTATCACAGAGCCGGTAGGTTCAATTTTTGAAATATTTTTTTAATTTGGAGTATTTAATATTATTCCAAATTAATAATGCGAGTTTTGACAACACACACACTTTCAACTTTGAAATTTTTGTTGTTAGCAAATCGATAGAACTTAGTGTTACGAAAGCGGTGCAGGTCAATGATTTTTCCCCTAAAATATTTTTGAGATAATCGAATTATTGTTGTAGCTGTCAAATCGACAGTTATATTGATATAATTTACGGTATTTATAATAAACTATAACTATATTTTTTATAGTTGATTTTGACAAAAACAAATGGATTAAGCTACGATAAGATACATTTTGTTTACCAATAGATGTATATCTTCTTGTAATACAACATCTTACCAAATATTTATATGAAAGTCAAAGAACCTTTTAAGAATAATAAACTATATAGGATTTAATATTTTTTTACAATAAAACTTTATACTGATACCAACTTCCAAGATTGAATATACGTATAAAATATTGAGTCAGCACAAACAAACTGAGATGAGTAAAATGTTATTAAGATTTATCACACCAACAACAGCAGACTAATTGAATCAAACCGTCTCTAATTCCTAAAACCATAACGAATTTTTGGTTATGATTTTCTTTACGTGTCCTACATGCTTTTCAGGCGGATATCCTTTTTCTATACATAGCGTTGTATCTATATTGGCTAATGGATTCGTATATACATGGATGAGTACGGTTGACCAAAATTGAATTACTTTTGTATATTACTCGTACACGAGTAAATAGTTATGGTAATGCATTTTGTATATGTCTTCATTCTCGCAGCTTATTTTTATATTTTATTATTTATTGTTATAATTTATAACATGGAATACCTACTGTGTGATATTTTCATAGCGTATTTTATTATGTCTCAAATAAATTACAGCACGCGCAGAGAGATGTAATATCCCTATATATAATATAATTTACATCGGTGTATATGCGGCGCGTACACTTGAATCGAAATTTAATTTAAAAATTTCCGAAAAATGAAAAGTTTGATCCGAAACACTCGAAAGAAGGATAATATTATTTAAATTTGATACAATTTCGATTTATATATTTTTGGTTTGTTATATTTTAAATGTCCTTTTTCATTCTCCAGCGCACCTCTCCCTCCGCGTCTATAGTGGAAAAGTGTATATATATACGGAAAGAAAAATTTATGGGATAAAGCTGTTAGAAAGCCAATCAAAAATTTCCTGCTGATTTTCTACTTTGTGTCTTATATTCGGTATATAGTACCATCGCCGTCATCTTTGCACGTCTTTTTTTCTTTTAAATACACAAAACAATAAAAAAGGAAGTTTTCTTTCTGGCAATTCATTTGATGTGCTTTAGTTAACAAAAAAAAAATTTAAGCTTTTTTACTTTCTCTGGAATACCGTTTCTGTTTTAAATAACTTAAGTGGATTGCCGCGATGTGTATATAAAAATTATTTATAAGATAAGTTTTTAAATTAAATGAAGATTTTGAACACAAGTATGTAACGTATATTATAAATTTATATCCAACATTTATTTTCGGCGATTAAACCAGACACCATACACAACCTTCGTATATTGTCCACAATAAATCTCATCAGAATAGCCACCAAGCGCAAAAAATAAAACGTAACGATGTTTTATGTTGTGTCTGAATGAACAATGCATATACACATAATACAGCCTCCATATACACAGAGTTGATAGTTTTAAATGCTATTCGGTTTTTTATTTTATTTTATCCCAAATAAATAGAAAAATACACAATACACTATTTTCCACATACAGTGATTTTTTGGAATGAAAATTTACAAAACAAAAATTAACGAGTACCATCATCAGTTTCACTGACTATATGTATATAAGCATATAAATACAGTACATACCATATACATCCATTCATACACGATAATGAAACATTATAAAAAATAAATTCCAACAACTGCTGGAAAATTGGAAAATTCTTGTACGTTTACATTTTATTTATTTTATACCCATAGTTGTTGTGTGCCCCGTTTGATTTGAATATATGTTATTGTTGTTGTTCTTGTTGTGTGTGTGTACACAAATACAAAAGGTATCTCTGTATACGCGATGATTTAGATGGCGTATATTACATGAGAACAAAACCGTATATATAAGCACAAATCTATTTTAACACCTTTGTGTAAGCTTTTATTTTTGTGCTTTTTATTTTTTTGGTGGTTACGTGAAATGATTTTATGGTTTGTTGACAAAACAAAACGAAACATAACAACAACAAGATTCATGCTGCCGTACACAACATTTAAATAGATTTTTGATACTTTAATTTATGATATGTTCATTATTTATGCAGTATTGTGGTTATCAATGGAATTTTATGTTTAAGGTGTCTGATTTAATACTATGTACGCTTTGTACACATGTACATGGTATATGTACACAGATTTAATTTCCATTTGTTTCGTCGTGTTATGTATATTTTTTGTTTCTGACAAGAATTAAATACTTTGCAACACGTAAAAGGATTTTCGATTTTGTGGTTTTTCTGTATCGATTTTTTATTGCATTAATTTATTAAAACCGAAATTATCAATAAAGCTGTATGGTACTCAACTTGCCAAACAAGATGTTTACTAAAATTCAGTTTTTATGAGCATAAAATATTACCAATTGACCATATTCCTTCGTTAGGACGAAACAAAACGAAATGGGTGATTTTTAAAGCGTTTGACTTGATTGGAAAAATTGTATGCAATTTTTACTTGAATTGATAAATGTTTGCCATTTACTTTTTACAGATTATTTCATGTAAATGTTGGACATGGCACCTTGTTAAAGTTAGCCGAAAGTTGCTAGCCGAAAATAAAAAAAATGATAATGCAGATTTTGTCCTTGGTTTGATAACCTAAAATAAAAATTCAACAATGTTGATACTGTTAAAGTTAGCCGAAAGTTTCCAGCCGAAAGATAATGCAGATAGTGTCTTTAATACAGCAAAAATCAGTCATAAACTAGAATTTAGGAAGAATTTAGGATCGGGTTATATCCTTCGGGTGAAGGAGAAATTATTTCAGTTTATAGAAATTTAAAAATCGATAGGAGCGAGAGTATAAGAGAGTTTAACTTTCTGTTGAATCAGTCAAAACACTATCTGCATTATCTTTCGGCTGGCAACTTTCGGCTACCTTTAACAAGGTACAATGTTGATCAATATATTTCAGCCAAAAGTTCCGATACCAGCCGATATTAAAGAAAATTAATTTTTTAGTTCATTTTATTTACTTCTTTAAAATGATATTAAAAAAATAAAAGTTTTAGTTTATGATATTGTTAACTAAAGTGTGACTGTCGTGGACAGGACAACCTTAGTTACATTACTGTTGCCACTATCTTTTTAACTGTACCCCGTAGGCGGCATTAACCCGCTAGCTCAGTGGTAAAGGTTAATTGGCCGTGGGGATGGGAATTTCATTTAATTTAATCTTAATTCGCATTGATGCCACCATAGCCATTTGATAGGCTCTAATGCTTGTTAACAACAATCCAATTTTGAAGAAATTCTGATTGGGATACAGGGGTGTAATTTGAAAAAAGTCCAAAGTTCAATTTCTGAAAAATTCATTGAATGGCCTGGCGCTGTTGTTTTACCTTAATTCGCATTAATGCCACTATGCCCATTTGATAGGCGCCAATGCCTGTTAACAACAGTCTACTTTTAAAGAAATTCTGATGGGGATACAGGGGTGTAATTTGAAAAAAAATGTCGAAAGTTCAATTTCTGAAAAATTCATTGAAATCCCTGGCGCTGTTGTTTTACCTTAATTCGCATTAATGCCACTATGCCCATTTGATAGGCGCCAATGCCTGTTAACAACAGTCTACTTTTAAAGAAGTTCTGATGGGGATACAGGGGTGTAATTTGAAAAAATGTCGAAAGTTCAATTTCTGAAAAATTCATTGAATGGCCTGGCGCTGTTGTTTTACCTTGATTCGCATTAATGCCACTATGCCCATTTGATAGGCGCCAATGCCTGTTAACAACAGTCTACTTTTAAAGAAATTCTGATGGGGATACAGGGGTGTAATTTGAAAAAAAATGTCGTAAGTTCAATTTCTGAAAAATTCATTGAATGGCCAGGCGCTGTTGTTTTACGTTAATTCGCATTAATGCCACTATGCCCATTTGATAGGCGCCAATGCCTGTTAACAACAGTCTACTTTTAAAAAAATTTTGATGGGGATACAGTGGTGTAATTTGAAGAAAAAAAATCCATAGTTCAATTTCTGCAAAATTCTTTGAATGGCCCAGCGCTCTTCTTTAGCCTAAATTCGCATTGATGCCAATATGGCCATTTGATAGGCGCCAATGCCTGTTAACAACAACCCAGTTTTAAAGGAATTCTGATGGGGATACAGGGGTGTAATTTGAAAAAAGTCCAAAGTTCAATTTTTGAAAAATTCATTGAATGGACTGGCGCTGTTGTTTAACCTTAATTCGCATTGATGCCACTATGGCCAATTGATAGGCCCTAATGCCTGTTAACAACAGTCTAGTTTTGAAGAAATTCTGATGGGGATACAGGGGTGTAATTTAAAAAAAATGTCGTAAGTTCAATTTCTGAAAAATTCATTGAATGGCCAGGCGCTGTTGTTTTACGTTAATTCGCATTAATGCCACTATGCCCATTTGATAAGCGCCAATGCTTGTTAACAACAGTCTAATTTTGAAGAAATTCTGATGGGGATACAGGAATGTAGTTTGACAAGATTCCCATAGTTCAATTTCTGCAAAATTCATTGAATGGCCTGACGCTCTTATTTAATCTTAATTCGCATTGATGTCACCATAGCCATTTGATAGGCTCTAATGCCTGTTAACAACAACCCAGTTTTAAAGAAATTCTGATGGGGATACAGGGATGTAATTTGAAAATAGTCCAAAGTTCAATTTCTGAAAAATTCATTGAATGGACTGGCGCTGTTGTTTAACCTTAATTCGCATTGATGCCACTATGGCCAATTGATAGGCCCTAATGCCTTTTAACAACAGTCTAGTTTTGAAGAAATTCTGATGGGAATACAGTTGTGTAATTTAAAAAAAAAAATGAAAATTCCATGGTTCAATTTCTGAAAAATTCTTTAAATGGCCCAGCGCTCTGGTTTAACCTTGATTCGCATTGATACTACTATGGCCATTTGATAGGCCCTAATGCCTGTTAACGACAACCTTTCTTCAAAATTAGACTGTTGTTAATAGGCATTAAGGCCCATCAAATAGCCATAGTGGCATCAATGCGAATTGATGTTAAACAAAAGCCCCAGGCCATTCAATGAATTTTTCAGAAATTGAATTATGGAAATCTTGTCAAGTTACGCCCCTGTATCCCCATCCGAATTTCTTCAAAATTGGACTGTTGTTAACAGGCATTAGGGCCTATCATCAAATGGCCATAGCGGCATCAATGCGAATGTACATAGGTTAAACAAGAGCGCTGGGCCATTCGATGAATTTTAAACAAATTAAACTAAGGACATTTTTTCATATTACACCCCTGTATCGCCATCAGAATTTCTTTAAAATTGGAAAGTTGTTAACAGGCCTTAGGGGCTATCAAATGGTCATAGTGGCACCAATGCGATTTAAGGTGAAGGAAGAGCGCTGGGCCATTCAATGAATTTAGCAGAAATTGAACAATGAAATTTTTTTCAAATTACACTCCTGTATCCCCATCAGAATTTTTTAAAATTAGACTGTTGTTAACATGCAATAGGGCCTATCAAATGGCCATTGTGGCATCAATGCGAATTTAGGTTAAATAAGAACGCTAAGCCATTCAATGAATTTTTCAGACATTGAACTATAGACTTTTGTTCAAATTACACCCCTGTAACCCCATCAGAATTTCTTCAAAACTAGACTGTTGTTAACAGGCATTAGGGCCTACCTATCAAATGATAATAGTGGCATCAATGCGAATTTAGGTTTAACAAGAACGCCGGGCCATTCAATGATTTTTACAAAAATTGACCAATGGATTTTTTTTTTAAATTACACCCCCGTATTCCCATCAGAATTTCTTAATTGGACTGTTGTTAACAGACATTAAAAGTCGGCTGATATCTTTCGGCTGAAAGAAATCAATCAACATTGTCCAAGTTGTTTACTTTCGGCTGGGATAGCGAATGCACTATCTACATTATCGATTTTTTTATCTTTCGGCTGGAATCTTTCGGCTTACTTTAATAGTATGGACATGGCTATGTTTTAGGTGGTTTAATTTTTCGACACTTTTCCGAGCATTTAGCTAGTATCCCGCTAATGTCTCGTTTAATGTGGTCTGCCAATTTTGCAACATGATGGTGCTTGCAGAATATATAGGGCGATATTGAACAACAATTTATAAACCTAACATAAAAAATATGTAATAAAATTGATTTACTGTCAGTTTATCGTGAACAATTTACCGTGAGCAATTTATCGTAGAATAATTTATCGTAGAACAATTTATCGTAGAACAATTTATCGTGAAATCAATTTATCGTGGAATCAATTTATCGTGGAACAATATATCGTAGAACAGTTTATCGTGGATAATTTATCGTAGAACAGATTATCGTAGACATTTTATTGTATAACAGATTATCGTGGACAGAATTGATCGTTGGACAGGTTTTCGCGTGGCATATCAAAATTAGTGGGCTTCTTAAATGATTTTTGGAAGAAGTTCTGGAATATGGCCACCTGAAACGGAATTCGGCCGTTCCGTGGAAATGAGATTCTTAAATGATTTTTATAACAAGTTCTGGAAAAGTGGCCACCTGGAACGGATGTCGGCCCATGCTTAGCCGCATCTTGATTGGATGATAGTCAATGATAAATTACTGTACTCGCTTTTGAACGAAAACGTTAAATTCAATTTTTAATTTTTACTAATAAATTTTCTAGTAAAGTGTGTAACCATCGGTGGAGTTACTTATCAAACTCCCAGACAATCTGAGCTCTTGTAGTATAACTACGTTCAAAGTGCGAATTTTAGCTTGCTTCAAAAGGTTTTGGAGATCACAAGTCTTAAAAGGCTTTTTTCTGAGACCAGATAGTTGGCTTGCCACTCAATTCATTTATTGAGTTGACACGTGTGTGCATTACGGACTGTAGTGATATACATGTACATAGCAAGCCTTGCTATAAGTCAAACGCCCACTTCAGTTATTCCTAGCCTGGAGAACATACGCTTATGTGGTATTGGATTTGTGGCGCCCATAATTCGCCCTGACATGTAGTGTTAAAGGCCATAAGCAAAATTCCTCCTGCATCGCTTTCTCTCGACCTCCGTTTTAGTTTAGAGCTACTCAGCTCCGCAAAGAGGTAAAAATCTAGATCTATGCGCCCATATTTTATATAAATTTATAATTTTACAAAAAATAAAGAATTTGCACAATGCAATGCGATTGACGTCAAACAATCTAATTTTTAATAAAATACGAAAACTTAATAACGAATAAAAAGTTTATTAGTTTATTGAATAGAATACTATACACTGAAGAATAAGTAAAAAATAAATATGAATATCTTAAACTAAAATAAACGAAATGCAATCTACTACTACTCTCTCTACTCAACTTCAATCGCACGGAAAGCTTCCAGCAACTCTTTGAACAAGTGTTTTATTACAAATAAGATATTTAAACGAAACAGGGAAAAATGTTAATTGAAAATAACATCGTATAATAGCATCACAATTAGTGATTATCGTCACCCCTATTAAACACCGTATTTGCATAGTATTTCTGCTTCCAAAAATCATTCAATAATCCCATTTCCATCCAACATACCTAGTCCTACTATAATCGGTTAAGAAACTACCGAGTTCTGTCCCACATGGCCATATTCCAGAACTTCATCCAAAAATCATTCAACAATCCCATTTCCATCCAACAGACTACTCCCATCATAATCGGTTGAGAAACTACAGAGCTCCGTCCCACATGGCCATATTCCAGAACTTCTTCCAAAAATCATTCAATAATCCCATTTCCATCCAACATACCTAGTCCTACTATAATCGGTTAAGAAACTACCGAGTTCTGTCCCACATGGCCATATTCCAGAACTTCATCCAAAAATCATTCAACAATCCCATTTCCATCCAACAGACTACACCCATCATAATCGGTTGAGAAACTACCGAGCTCCGTCTCACATGGCCATATTCCAGAACTTCTTCCAAAAATCATTAAAGAATCCCATTTCCATCCAACATACCCCAATCCCATCATAATCAGTTAAGAACCCGCATGAAACTGTTAAACGATACATTTTCCACGATAAACTGTTCTACGATAAATTGTCCAGCGATAAATTGTGTCCACGGTAAATTTTGTCTACGATAAACTGTTCTACGGTTAAATGTTCACGTTAAATTGAAACACGGTAAATTGTTTACGATAAAGAGACCGTCACCCCATTTAACTAGCCTAAAATTAACCTTTAATTTTCCAATTGTTTTTAAATCATTTTTTAATATGGGTTCTGCTAACTTTTTCTAAAGCTAGCAGAACCCGCGTTGTAGTTGGAAGGGATGGAGTAAAAAATATTTTAATAGAGTATTTTATTAGCCTATTATTAGCCTATAATTAACCATACATACATTACCAGATATGTCCTGCTATATGGGGTTCTGCTGCTTAAGGGATGTAGTTTTTCGAACGATTCTAGATAGTTGTTGGATAATTTAAACCCGCGGGTTAAATTAATCTTATCCTTTGAACATCCAGATTTAGTTATATTTGAAAGCTTGAACAATAGTTAGTCAAATTATTTATTATTTAGAAAATTGAATTAGATTCACTTGACAGTTTTAAAATTCAAATTAATTAATCTCTGAAATGATAAAAATATTTTGTAGTTACTTAAATATTATGTACATTTAAGCTATATACGAACACATGTCAAATGAGTTCAATTAAAAAACATTTGTTTTATCTTTGTCGAAAAACTAAAAGCACACAAAAATGAATTTTCAATCGAAAATCACACAACAATTAAAGTGACTTCAAAAAAATTTCTGACTCAAAGACTTTTCGATTTAGCAAAACAAAAAAAACTATTTATAAATCCAAGCATAGAATAAGAAAATAGTTTTCTTGATTTCTGTTGTTTGAACAAAAAACAACAACAACAATAATAATAATAATTAAAAATGTTGTCAAAAGAATAAAATAATTTAATTGTTGCATGTAGTTTTTTTGTGTCTAGAGCTTAAAGCTTTCTTTGTCTTTTTTGTGTTGAATTTTAATTTGCAGTTGTTATTTGTTTTTCTTTTTGCCTTTGTTACATAACCTTTAATTTTCCTATTGTTGTTATTACCTAATTTGTTGTTTTCGTTATTCCGGTTGTTGTTTTAATAATATTTTCATTAAGAATGGTAAAATGGAATTAAGATGAAACAAAATAAATATTTATCATTTATACGAAAACTAATGAGAAAGTTCGTTAAATGAATACAAATTGACTTGAACTGAATGTTAGCGGTGATAGGAATGATTGAAACATAATTTTTTGTTACAGCTCGAGTACAATTCTGTATATGTTACGGTGAAAGTGTGGATTCGTGTAATAAAAAACCGGCTACTCGAAAGGCAGAGACAATTAACATCCTCGAGCCTAACTATAAACAGTAGTCCGTGTCGTGAAGAAAATAGTTTTATTAATTTTCTCACAGTTGCCCATTTCGCGCTTTTACCGTAACATATACATATAACTGAAACGTGAAGTATATTATTTATTATTAAATATGATAATTTAGAACATAAGGCAGTTGGTTTCTTATGGACAAAGTTTCGCCAAGTATCTATCTCATTTAGTTTATTCGTACAATTTGATGGAGGATGAATAGATTTTTAAAAGCAATTAAAATCGCACATAAGGGTTTTAAGTAGTGTTTAGTCCCAAAATGTCTAGAGCCTAGAAAAATGCACCAACTATTTTTTTCTTTAAATACTCTTTATGAGATTCTTAAAAGATCCCGCATGAGTATTTTGTCTGAAAATTTTTTGTATGCATAGAAATCATACTCAGATATTTGTTTAAAAACATCACTTTTTTTCTTAACCCTTTGAAGCATACATTTTTGAGTTTAATATTTTTTTCTAAAATTTGGCACACATTGTTTTTTGCGGTCGCTATGTTCAAATATGGAGTAAGATTTTCGATATTGACAGTTGACAGCTGTCAATTAGCAGTCAAATCACTTTCACTTGTTATAAATCTTGAATTTATTCTCATTTAGTACGTTTCTTGGGTCTGAGTATATGCATACAAAAAAATTTCAGACAAAATACTCATGATGGATCTTTTAAGAATCTCATAAACAGTATTTAAAGAAAAAAAATACTCAAGTTGGTGCATTTTTCTAGACTCTAGACATTTTTGGGACTAAACACTACTTAAAACAACACTACTAAACACTACTTTCACCTGGTCCTGACGGTCTACCATCCATCGTCCTAAAAAACTGCAGTAATATTCTTGCTCAGCCGCTGACGGCACTTTTCCAAAAGTCGCTTTCACTTGGAATTTTCCCATCTATTTGGAAAAGTTCCTTTATAATTCCGACCCATAAGAACGGCTCCAAATCAGACATTTGTAATTACAGGCCGATTGCAAAGTTATCTTGTATTCCCAAGCTGTTCGAAAGTATTATATACGATTCATTGTACTTTTATTGTAAACCGTTGTTTTCCGACAATCAGCATGGTTTTCTCAAAGCTCGCTCCACGACCACAAACCTTGTGGAATTCACTTCACAAACATTAAATATGATTGAAGCAGGGAATGAGGTCGATGTTATCTTGACCGATTTCAGCAAGGCGTTTGACAAGATTTCCCATAAAGTTATTTTGTTTAAGCTCAGGGCTCTTGGATTTCCCCCACAATTTCTCCGTTGGGTGGGCTCTTATCTTAAAGACCGTATTTATCAAGTTCTGTTTAGGACATCAGTATCAGCTCATTTTTCAGCCACATCTGGAGTGCCCCAAGGCAGCCATCTGGGGCCGATTTTTTTCATTCTGTCTATCAACGACGTTGCATGTTTGATTAAAAATTCATCCATTTCTATATACGCCGATGACATGAAGATTTACAAACTGATTTCAAACACAACGGATAAGAGCCTATTACAATGCGACCTCAACAACTTCTCCACTTGGTGTGCTAAGAACAACCTCGATTTGAACGTGGGTAAATGCAAAACAATCACCTATACTCTCGAAAACGTGCACAGTCTATCTCTCGCGACTATTACATTAACAGCGACGCCATTACCAGAGCCAGTTCTGTTCGAGATTTGGGGGTCATTTGCGACAGTGAATTGAATTTTAGACTTATCTTAGCCAAGCCAATTCTGCGCTCGGTTTCATCAAGCGTTGGTCGAAAGAATTCAACGATCCTTATGTTACGAAGGCTCTTTATTCAACATTCGTTCGTCCCCTGCTCGAATATGCCAGCCAGGTGTGGTCGCCTTTTCATGAGGTTCACATTAAGAGGATTGAAGCAGTCCAGCGTAGATTTCTTCGCTTTGCTTTACGCGGACTACCATGGGTGGACATGTTTAACCTGCCTCCATATCAAGATCGTCTGCAGCTAATTAATTTACAATCACTTAGTAAGCGCCGAGTTGTTGCGGACGTGGCTTTCATCCATCAAATACTAACTGGGGGTATCGATTCTTCTGCTCTGTTAGGTAAAATCAATCTAAATATTAATTCTCGGGATTTAAGATCAGTACCTATGTTTAGAATCGACCCTCATCGAACTGATTACGGAAAGAATGAGCCCGTCTCTAGAATGTTGTACGAAGCTAATCAGCACTGCCATCTTATCGATTACAATATGACAAAACGTACGTTGAAAAAACGTCTTTATTTTTCTTGACTATAGTTTGATATTTTATTTAACTTATTTGTTTTTTGTTTTTTTGTGTCATTTTATTTTGCTTGACTTTATCTTTTACTATTTAATTTTTTTAAAATCTATCAAATCTGTTTGTACTAAGCAGACTCGACTTCCGTTTTCCTGCCGTCTGCGACGGGTATCATCTTGCTTAACTATTCATTTAGCTATCTATTTATAATCACATTTGACTTTTTTTTTTTTGCCGCTTTAAAATCCAATTTTTTAATTTCTCTGGTTAAGCATCTCGATATCCTTGTTGATAATTCACTTGAATTATACTCAAAAAAATAATAATAATACAGATGGAGACTCCCCGCGCGCGGTTGGGAGGGGTAATAGGTCGTCGGGATAATTTATTATTATTATTATAAAACCCTTATGTGCGTCGTCCTTCTTCTACGACATCCACCATCTGGTTTTTGCAAGAACACTTTTTTATCATTCGTTGTTGTGTGAACTTTGTAACATGAACTGGTCATAGCTTGCTTGGATTAAATCTTAATGAATTAAATTTTAATCAGTCCAATGATATCTCTGAGACACTGCTTTACTTCATGGTGCATACGAATTCAATATTCGTTTTTCACAAATTTATGTGGATCAAAAATGGAAGATCGCAATAATCTTGTTTGGGCGTAAACAACTCGTTGTCCAGGAGAAATTCGATCATTTATGTCTGCCTGGATATCATTTGAAGACGTTGTAACTTACTTCACTTTACTGCTGAGTCTAATATATTCACATGTTGATAGGGCAGACGTCGATGATGTATTGGTTAATGTGCCAGTCGATGAGAAACCAAATTCCAAATGTTCCTACGTCATGAATTCCATTTCAATGGAGCGTGTAACTATTGGCGTCGTGGATGCCAGTATATTTTATGTGAACAACGTTTCCTGGTTCGACAGGTTTTGGAGATCTCCAGGTTTTAGATGGCTAGGCAAGTAAGCAAGTTTTATGTCCCCATTTTTAAGCGTTCTACGTGTAGCTAGGTGCACACGGCTACGCCTGATCATTCCGCCGAGATTAGACGATCTTGTTAAGCTTGACACTTTTTTTTAAATTTTGTTTTTGTTACTATAACCAAATGCTTTATTCTTGAATCTTTCTTTATACGAAACTAACAAGAAGTGTGAAATTCTTAAAAATTATAATTTTTTATTTTGAGCCTTAACCTATGTTAATACTTAACATCAGTATGCGCATTATTGTTAATAATAATTTAATTTTAGTGTGTTAGCTTAAAATGTGCGTAATTATTAGATTATATTTCTTAGTTTATTGAATCTAGAGGATCTGCTGTGCGAAGCCGTTTGTATTTCGATTGGCGTTTAGAGTTCTCTAGCTAATTCATTAGGGTATGATTCCAATTGTCTCTTTAACAGTTTTGATTCATAGATCTCTATCTCTACTCTCTCTGCTGTTTCGAATATACCGATATACGATATCTATATTTGATGCACTAGTTGAGCCCCATAGTTGGATGCCATTTGTACAGTAGAACTTTGCAGTCAAGAGAAAGTTTCGATTTTCTTCCGATCATCCAGCCCCTTTTAGAAAATTTTAGTTATAATAGATTGCGTTTTGTTTCAATGTGCTTTTTCCATGTCAAGCTTCTATCGAGATAAAGACCGACATATTTTACGTTTGATTGTTGTGGAATTATGATTTTATTTAATTTTACTGCCGGACATTGTTACGACTGTGTTGTCGTCAACAATAACAATTTTTTTTGTAGAATGAATATCCCTTTTATTGAGTATACCCCCATCTGTGGTAAATGTTTGCGTATTCTTTTTTGGTGTGTGTCTTTGCCCATTAATGATAGTGTGCGCGGCCTTGTTAAGTTTTGTTTATTTTTATAAAAACGGCGCTGTTGTGAGAAGAATGACGAGGGAGCGAGAGCAATGCGCATCGAGTGTGTGCAAAGTAAAACGTTTTAGAAAAATGTTTTTCTTATATGCTTCTCGTTTATATCAATGCAAATTGATATAAACGAGAAACAGAGAAGAAAGACATTCTTATAGAACGTTTTGCGCGTCGTTTGTGCGGCGCGAGATCTTTTTATTGGTTCATCATTCGAGTTTTGGTTTTGATAAAAAAGAGTCGAGTTGTGATTTTTATCGAGTCAAATTTAGATTTTTGGTAATTTTTTTTTTTTTTAACTCAGTTGTTTATTTGGCGAATTTTTGTGAAAATTTATGTTGGACTTTATAAATTTATATATAAATAAAGAAATCAAGTTTCATGTGACACAAAATAATTGTAAAAGTGCTGAAAACTCGATATCTCTTGCGGAGTTGTGGCGGATGGAATAAAAATTTATTTTGTCGAATTTTGGTGTTTTCTTTTAGCGTGCCCTTAGTGAAAAGTGTATGGTATTTTCAATTTCAAACTTTTCTGAAAGTAAACGCTGATTGTTGATGTCGACGTCAAAATTATAAAATATAATTAAAATATTCGAGACGAGTGTTAATTTTGAATATAATTCTACCAACAAGTATTTTTGATAGTGTGAATTCCTGAAAGGCCTCCATTGTGATTTTAACGGTGAAACGCCGCAACGTACGGGTGGTCAACCAAGGCCATTCGCTTGTTACTTTTGTTAGTTAGTGACAATCGATTGTTTAAGGGTGGTCACTGAGGCCATTCCCATTTTTACTGTTTTGGCGGAAAATCGCCCAACAAAACAAATTTACGGTTCGGTGAGACAACGCCCAAGGCGGCTTGTCAAGGTCATCCAACGAGTTTTCCGGGTGGTCAGTTGAGACCACTTGTTTTGGATTTACGGTTTTTCGGTAACAGCAAAGGACGCCCACCGTAGTGCCCATCCAGGCAAAATTTTGGATGGCTTGGTATGAAGGACGCTCAACGGGGACACAAAAAAACTAAATAAAAAAATATTGGTTAATCTAAAGGCAAAACGGTCGCCCAACGAGAGAGAAAAAATACATATACGGGTATTGGCGAGCTCAAGCCCAACGGTCCGGGCAGGGGTGCCTGTGGCATGACGGCCGTGCAAGGCCGCAACAGGATTTATTTACTTTGATTTTTTTTAATAAGGTACAATTTTTTTATTTTTATTTTTAATTTTTTCTTTGATTTTATTTTTATATATATTTTGATGTTTATATTAAATTTTCAAATTTTTGATTGTAATCGAGCGCCGCACAGCGGTTGCGTGTCGCGCGCTCGATGTGCATTGGTCTCGCGTCATGCTTCTCCTTTCTTATCGGCAATTATTTCCTTTTGTAGTTTGCGATTAATTTTTTTATAAAAAAAATGAATTACTAATTTTCTCCGGTTAGGTATGATGGGAGCGGAGACTCCCTCTGTTTCGGCATAGGGTTTGCGGTCCCTTGGTGCCCGCATCCAATTTCGTAACTAGGGCTTTGCCCTGTTTGACTTCGAATGGATGCGCGCACCAAGGCACCTCTCTTCTTTTATAATTATTGTGTTGTTCGTTCCTCAGGTTCCGTCCGACGAATTTCGGCGGAACTCCGGTTTTTTTTATTATTATTATTTGCGTTCCCCCAACTTTCTGTATCATCACGGTGTAAGCCAGGAGCGTCATGCAAGCCTCAAACCCCACGACCTTAGCACTTCTCCCTGAGAACGTAGCCGGCAAAAATCACCGTGGAGGCCTCTGCATGCGCTTAGTGATAATCTGCAGGATGGCAGTAACCATCCTGTAACAACATGTACGTTTATATTCAGTGTGAATGTTTCATGTGTTGATTTACATTTCTTCGTCCTTATCCGCCAAGTTTTTAACCAATCTTTTATTTTATGCAGATGTTCTTACAATTTTCTTGATGCTGTTTGTTTTTTTTGTGTGAAAATAATATAGCTGTGTCATCAGCAAAAGTTGAAGTGATTATTTTTTCAGTTATTATGGTAAGTCAGCTGAAAATAACAAGTATAGCACAGGTCACAATATACTACATTGCGGTACTCCCTCCTTTATCTCGGTTAAATCAGTAGTGACCGAATTTTGTTTCAACTGGAACATCCTTTGAGCTAATTAGTTTTCAAGAATTGCATGAAATTGTTTAGGCAGAAGAATTTAAATTTTGTGATTTAATCCTTCATTGAAAACTGCTGAGCAATATTTCTTTTCTTCTAAGGAAAGTTTAATTGCATTTTCAATTCTGTGAACGTGTTCTATTGCGCCGTCATGTTCTCTAAATCAAAATTGGTGATCTGATATAATGCGACCTTCAGTTAATATAGGTATTTGTTCTTGTAGTAATATATTTTCAAAAAGCTTTGAAATTATCGGAAGTAAAGACTTATTGGCCGTGATCAGGAATCATAATAATTTGAGTAATTTTCCATTTTTGAGCAAGGTATCCACATCTCATAATCGCGTTAAAAATATATATATATATTTTATGCATCTATCTGATAATTCTTTGTTCATTTTTCCAGTTATTATATCATGACCTGGCGCTTTGTTAGGATTTATACTGTTTTTGATAACCGTTTTGACGCTTTTCCATTTAAATTTTACTGGATTTGGGTTCGACTCGTCCCTCGTAAACTGTGGTAGTGCGTAGTTTTTATTTTGTTCGTTTGTGGTGAACACTTTCTGTAGATGGTTAGAGATGGCCTTTTTTAAGTAATTTCTGGCCCAGTGACCATCTGGTTTCCATATCGGTGGGTTCGATAGCTCTGGCCTTTTTAAATTTCTTGCTGCCTTCTACAGTGAGTAATCTGTTTTTTATGTTTATTTATTTATTTATTTATTTATTATTAATAATAATCACGAAATTGTAAATGGCAACTAATGGATTTAATGTCCTTTAAAAGCTCGTCATTCACACTTATGAATGGTACAAAACATATACAGCATATAGTGTCATAGTGACTAAAACTACATTACGCATAATAAACAATAAAATACAAATATATAACAATATAATTAAATTTAATTAATTAATGATGATTGGTTTTATTAATCACAAATAATCTTTAACTGATGATAGAAGATGAGATTTTATCATTAGTTTAAACATAAAAATATGTACAGCATTCCTAATATTTTCAGGTAAATTATTATAAATATATGGCCCAATAAAGGTTAATGATTTTCTGCCATATTCCGTTTTAATTTGGGGGCACTTCAACTGACAAGAACCTCTGGTTGAATAGCCATGACCTCGAAATTCGAATTGTATAGACGGAAGTAAAGATGGGATGTGCAGACACTTAAACATGTAGATCGACACATACATCTCAAAAATTGCTTTAATTGGAAGAATGCCTATAGCAACAGTTCGATAGAGCTCTACAGTAGGAAACAGGTGAGGTACTTTAAACATTGCTTTACAGCACCTATTTTGTAAAATCTGCAATTTATTCAGTTTTTCTTTAACGGCTGAGCCAAAAGTAGAAGAGGCGTATGAGAATCGAGTATGAATAAATGAGAAATAAATTGGTTTCAACACATGTTCTGGAACAAAATCAGCCAGTTTTCTCATCAAGCAAATAAAAGGGCAAACTTTAATACAAATAGAATTAATATGGTCATCCTACGTCATATGCTTGTCGAGTGTTACGCCAAGGTACTTGAATTTGCCTACTCGCTCTATGGTGCAATTTGCAACTTGAAGTGGTGGTAAATCAATATGCCGTAAGCGTGGGGAGTGAAAAATTATATATTTCGTTTTGTTAAAATTTACTGATATTTTGTTCAGATTCAGAAATTCTAAAAGTAAAATAATATCATCCCTCATTTGTGACATTGCTACCTGACAATCCCTGGATTCATAAAAGAGGGCCGTATCGTCAGCAAACATTCTAATATCACCCGTGAGCGGTAAATTGGCCATATCATTTACGTAGATTAAGAATAGCAAATGACCAAGTACACTCCCTTGAGGAACACCACAGTTCACATCTTAAGTGGAGCTTTTTACACCATTTAAAATCACAAACTGTTTTCGATTACTAAGGTAACTTTCTAAAAGTTTGTGTGATAGGCCACGGAAGCCATAAATTTGTAATTTCTGTAGAAGTAAACTGTGATCTATACAATCAAAAGCTTTACGAAGATCAAGAAATAAGCCAGATATATAGTTTTGCCTGTCAAAATTACGATAAATCAAATCAGTAATGTCTGTTAGGACCAAATCTGTACCAGAACTGTGTCAAAACGCATACTGACGAGAATAGAAAAAATTAAATTTATTTAGAAAATCGATCATCCGGTTAGCAATAATTTTTTCTAAAATTTTGTCAAATATATACAAAACTGAAATTGAACGATAATTATTAACTATTTTGGAGTTTCCAGATTTAAAGATTGGCGTCACTTTAGCAGTTTTAAGACAATCGGGGTAAACACCGGTTTCCAAAACTACATTAAATAGATCAGCAGCTCGATTCTGGTTATTCCTATAGGAAAAGGAATTAGGAAAAATATTTTCATAGTATTTTGGTCACAAAAATTATTTTTCTGGCATACTATGGTACAGAATTAGTGTAAATTTTTTCAAAAACAAAATTAAATTGGAAATATTTTTCCTATCCAATTTCGATACGGAAAAAATAATTCCTAAATTATAAAATTTTAGATCAAACATGATTTCTTAGTAGGCTAGAAAACGGTATTTTTGGCAAAAATACTATGAAAATATTTTTCCTAATTCCTTTTCCTATAGGAATAACCAGAATCGAGCTGCAGATGGTAATTGTGAAAAAATTGGCGAAAAATTCTTTAGAACCACATTACGAATGTTATCGTAACCTTAGTATTACTGAGAGTTGAAATTAAATTCGATATTTCGCTGCAGGAAGTGGGCGAAAAGAAACTTGAATTAATACTAGGCTCCATAGTGTGAAATTTATTTAAATCATCTGAGTCTGGGCCAGAACTATTTGCTGGTACAGAAGAATCAACAAAGTTAACAAAACTGCGATTAAATATATTAACAATAGCAACAAGATTATGATACTCAACATCATTAGAAATAACGGAGTCGATCCTATTATTAGAGTTATTTTCCATGAAATGATTTAACTGTTACCAGATTTCTTTTTGGCTCAAATTATTAAATAAATTATTAAAATAACGCTTCTTTGCAAAATATATCCGTTTTTGATATTCCTATTTAGCAAATCTAATTCATGTTTCAGTGCTCAATTAGTTTTAAAACGTTTCAATGTACGGTTTTTAAGTTTAATTAAATCCCAGAGATCAAGAGTCATCCAAGGACAAACATTTGCATTTTTAATTTTTACATTTAATTCCTTCAATACGGAAAACTGTAGAACAAGTTTATTATACATATCAAAAATCCGTTCAAGAGTAGATTCAGGATTTCTGACGTCAAATACGGTAATCATTAAAAAATAATTAAGGGACTGAATAACCTTTTTGTAATTAACGTGTCTTTTCGTTAGTGTCCGAGTAAAATATTTAGGCTTGAAGCAAAATTTTGAGAGTACAAAACTATGATCACTTATGTCGGCTTCAATGGTAAAATTCCGAACTTGCTCAATATTATGAAAGCTACTTACAGAGTGGTCTAAAATATTACGGCTCACAGGTCTAGTAAAGAAAGTATTTGTAACAATCATTCCACGAGAGAGCAAAGTTGTATTATATTCTGAGATTAAGGTAAAATTTTTATTAACAGGTATGTTAATGTCACCAACTAAAATAAAATCGTGAGTAGATTTATAGTTTCGGAGAAGTTGTTCTAGAAAATCAAGAAACGATGCACTGTCTGAATTCGGAGGCCTATATATTCCACATATCTTCGTTAGATTAAGCTGCAAAAGTTGAATGCATATATATTGGAATGTTAAAGAACCGTCATCTATACTTATCATGGTGTATGGAATGTCAATCCTAACGAACATAGCAATGCCACCACCTGTTCTATCATCCCTACAAGAGAAAATACTTACGTAATCTCTAATGTTATAAGAAAATTTATTAGAACTTTGAACAAATGTTTCCGAAACAACTACAATACGTATATCAGTTTTAAGACTCTCTATAAAAAGTAATAACTTATCGAACTTAGCTAGATCGTTCATACCCCAAATATTGATTTGAAGTATATTTAGATTAACATAATTTGAACGTGATACATCAATATTTGCCGAATAATCATTAACATTTTCTAAGTAAAGGTTGTGGAACTTAGATTTTAATGATTTAAAGCTCATAACCACAATAATAAACATTTAAACTTGCAACCATAAGACAAGCAAAAGTAAGAGATATAAACAAGAAAGTAATGATAAAAAAACAGAACCATTATCAGAAGATTAATACTAATAAAACCATTACACAAATAATTATTAATAGGAAAAAATGCATTTTAAAGGAATAATGTAATAATATAATGATAACTACTGTACATAACTAACTGCGCAGAAAAAATTTATATTATATATCAATATACGGTGAATAATACTAAGCAATAAAATGATGTAGTGTGTTATGCACTTTAAAGTATGCTGAATTCTTGTTAAGCGTTTACCAAAACAAAATAATGAAAATGAATAAAAAATAAACAAAAACTGTATAGTATGATTAAAGTTGATTACAACCAGGGATAAAAATAGGTAATAAAAAGTAAATAAGCGTTTACAGCTAGACCCGTACGAGAATTAATTAAAAAAAAAACAAAATAATATATAAATACTGCTGAATTGCATACAAAATGTCAACATTTAGGTTAACAAATACGTAATAAGAATTCAGGAGTGAATTGTCAAAAATGTTTGAAAACGAATTTTTAAAAATAAAAATTAAAATAAAAGTGTTATAATTAATAGTTACAAAAATAAAACTAAATAAAAAAGTGAACAATAAATCAATAGTTACTATGCTAGTGGTGAATTAAGATGACATCCTTTGGTATGATTGTTGGAGTATCTGCTGCTGCAACGGATGAGTCGTTGGCTTTAAGTAGACGGTTGATGTCGTTGAAAGAATAAATATGGTACACGGTCCGGAGTCCGGTGATTTGCGTAAGTAAACTTTGTTGTCTTTACACCATAGAAATTGATACTTAAAGTTAACTTTAATCTCTTTAGCTGCGTTGTACAAGCGAGATTGAAACCTTTTGAGATGATGAAGTATCCAGATTTTATGATTAGGAGGCTTATGTTGCTGTGAGCTTACTAAGGTAATTTTTTATTCCTATGTTTTTTTCTTCCCGTATTCCTTCTCTCAGTGGTTTAATAGTTTAATTTCGATTTATGCAATGGAGATTGGTGAAGAAATCGTATTATTTTTTTCTGAATTTTTGTTCTCCGGAGTAGCTTTTTTGCAGCCATTTCCATTATTTGTCTTAAGTTTTCTATCGCGGCATCAATGTCTTCTGGTGTGCGAAGTGAGACATTCAGATGACAATTTACATCTATAACTACGTTTCTATAGAGAACGTTAGTTTGTTAGTTAAACGTTGGAGTGGTTCAGACAAAAAGCGCTCATCGTACTTTTTTTATTTTTCGAAATGTAAACAATAAAATACTTTTGAATTCTAGCGATGAAATCAACACAACAATATTAACATTGAAAATATGTTCCAAAAATATATTTTTTTTCTCCACTAAAGTCATCAGTACAAAATGTACATGAAATTGTGCATATAAAATACCGTGTGCCCCACCCAGTACACGATAATTAAGAAACTAGACGACGGGTTTAGGGACCAAATATAGGGCTCTCAAAATAAATTACTTTGAGCCACGGTACTTTAGTGAACGAAATCACAGTCAACAATATCAATGGACCTTGTTTTTAAGAAATGTACTATATGTTAAACT
This sequence comes from Nephrotoma appendiculata, assembly GCA_947310385.1. NCBI lineage: Eukaryota > Metazoa > Arthropoda > Insecta > Diptera > Tipulidae > Nephrotoma > Nephrotoma appendiculata. The sequence continues at coordinate 44,608,115 of OX371224.1, read as the reverse complement.
TGAGTAATAAAGTTGGTTACAGTAATCTTTGTGATGATTAGGATGTGCATAATAGGTAATGCCGCCGCATATAATTTCTTTCAAAACATCAAATTTAGCCTCGCCCGGTTGATTATCGATGAAGCCGAAATGTAACGGCACAAAATTAAAATACGTCTTACTGCGCTTAATTCCAACTAAAATTGGAACTTGAAATTTTCCTAATTTAAATATATGCAGGCTGCCACGAGCATATTCTGTCAGATAACAATTAGACAAATAAAAAACACAATTTATTCATACAACGCAAATGAACCACGCAGTAATAAAAAGTGATGACTCGCCAAGAGATTGATAAATAATTAAGCGACGAGTATGTTGCGGTCACACCCGACCTTTTTTGCCACGCATGTATAAATATATGTCGAATGTACCACGCCTGATTTCTAAAGCAAAGAACTCAACTTACCGGGCTTCTGGTAAAACTGTCTTGTAAAATCAAAAAAACGTTTTAAAATATTTATTAGCTGCTCTATGATCTGTTGATTATATCTAATACACCAACCCCCAACAATTACCTTTATTTATTGTTAGTCCGCACTTTAAAACGAACACAATTTAAAGTTTACCTATCAATTAAAAAAAGAAAACAACTTTTCGCCAGAAAATTAAATCATTTTCCATTTTTCATTGTGACCTCTCCTATACGAACAATCGGAAAATTGAAATCAAACTATAGCATGTGGGAATGATTTTTTTTTATTGTGGGTAAAGCACTCCTGTTCTGTTACATGTTCTGATGTTATTGTTTACTCCTACTACACATATACACTCACATACACAATCGTACCTTACAACTTTTACTATTATTATTGTTATTAGTATTTTCAATATATAAAGATTTCCCAACGGAGATAACTTCTAAATGTCGAAAATATTTTGTTGTATGTTGGATACGTTCGTACCCTTCTCCCTGCCAGATTTTAATTTCATTTTTGTTCCCAAGAATGGTATATCAATCGTGACTAGAAATTTTGATGAAAATGTTGTTTAGTGTTAAAGACATTAATAGAGTAGTGTACCATATATTGCAGCAACAACAACAACAACAACAATACAAAACTAAATATCAGTAACAACTTAACCATAAACTGTGAATTAAGTTGCAAACTGGGTGTGTGCGGCTGCTATACAACTTATGTAGCATTAGTATGAGACTTGAGTATATAGACTCATCGTATAATGCTTAAGGGTAGAATTTTTTTGTTGACAGTAATTTCACGATTTAATTGAAATTACTGTTACTGTTAGAAGTGGCACTTCACGTTGTTTGTCTTTTCTAATATTTATATAATCGCACTTAAATGAGAAGTCAAGTGGTGGCAATATTAAAAATAAAATTATAAAGGGTTGAAAATATGTAAATATATTTCCCCTGCCCTGTTCTTTATATAGATGTTAAACATTTGGTTGCGGATTTGAAACAAAAAAAATCATTGAATGTTTGAAATCACTGTTTGTCGGCAAACAGTGATACTTCCGCTGACGCGAATTAAATGGAGTACTTTATATTGATTATGTTTCTTGGCTTGATACGATAAATTTCAATACGTATATAGGATATTCTTTCACTGGTGCACTAAGATGGCCTAATGCTAATTGCCAGGGGTCACTCTGATTTTAAAGGCCTAAGAAAAATTCTCCTTCGCAGATCTACTTGAATATTGCTTAATAGCGCACACAGGACACAAACAACTTTTTAGATATGATATTTTATCTTGTACAAAACAAAAGTGATAAACTGTTTCTTGGAGTCAGTTTTATATTTAAATAAAATAAAATATTTGATACAAGGTTAGGAGACAATCTCCGAGCTACCTACCTGGATTGAAATTGTTAGCCGCTCTTTTCTCTTCCTATGATAAGAACTGCATCGGTTTTATGCTCGGCGAAAGCTTTAATTCTTAAATTGGACCAGAGCAACTTACTTTGACAGTTGTCGACAATATTCCACAGCTATGGACCAAACATCGAGCTTTGTTGAACTCCAATTGATATATTATATAGTTCCGAATACCTGCATCCCTATCATGTTTTAGGATTCTACATTGGTAATAGTTTCTCACAATATTTTCAACATAGAAAGTTATCCCGAAATGGCCCAAAGTCTTTACGATGTAGCTTCACCTATAATAAGGTTAAGTGCATTTTTGATGTAGGGTAATGATGCCGCAGTATTTTTTGCTATCTGCTGCCTTGTATTGCTGTACTAGTAGTATTTACCACTTAATTTATAGCATCGATCGTTGATGGGCTTTTCTGAAAACATATTTGGCCGCGTCTAGCTGTCAAATCGATCTATTTGAAAGCAGTTCTTCTGACAGTTTTTTTTTATTTTTTTTTTTTATTTACAACATTTCTTTCTTTAGTTGCTCGAACCACTAGAGGGTTTTCTTGCAACTACAAATTGTAATATTTGTTTTCTTTCAGATAAAATCTCTGAGACGAGACCAGCTTTCATACAAATAATTTATTTAAATTTAACGACAGTTTTGTACAAAAAAAAATAAAAAAAAATTAGAAAATTATAATAATATTTTAGAATTCTAAATTTTATGATAAGAAAAATTTTAATATTTGATTTTACTTTTAATTATAAAGGTTATTATTAATAATATTGTCTATTCTTTTAATTATGCTAGTAGTTTATTCTTAAATATGGCTATGGTTGATGCATTTTTAATTTCAGAAGGCAGTTTATTGAAATCAGTTAATCCTCTGCAGAGTACATTATTTCTTCTTGTAAATTCTTTTCTGAAAAAGTCAACACGGAAATCATTTTACCGTCGCGTCCCATAGGTGTGCCGTTCAGCAACCGTAACAAGCTGATATTGGTGTTTAATTAAATTATTTGTAATTTTGTATATAGTAATAATAAGTTGTGCTTTGCTAATCATTGTTAATGAACAAAACTCTTCGAGTTAGGGAGTGCAAATTTACCGATTTTTCAATTTACCAGTAAACGGTAAATTTTGTATAAGGTCGGTAATTTATCGAAAATTTGAATAAAATTGAAATTGAATTTAAATAATAATTTGAAACAATACTATGACTTAGGTATTAAACCAGAAAAAAATTAATAAACGAGTGCTTGAAACAAATTAGTGTACTTTATAAAATAAAATAATAAACAAATTCATTATATCACAAAATATATGTTTATATACAGGGTGTTTGGCGCGTGGACCGACAACATTTTTCTATTTTTCTTTTCTATTCTACAATCTGATTTTATTTTAAATACATCAGTATTTAATACAATTGCTTTAAGAAAAATGACTTATGGGCTTCAAATCCTAAAAAATTTATAGAAGTACGTAAGAATGTCACCATCTAACTTGATTTAAAAAAAACTAATGATTATTTTGAAATTAGCTTTGTTTTTAAAATTTTTCTAGTGTATGCCCTTTTCAATGGTATACTCACATGTCTTAGAAATCACTAATTTCGTGGTCAAAATACGAGATATTATTTTGTCAGGGTTATTTGTGCCAGGGTTAAGAAAATACCTCTTGAGTTATTAATAAATTTGTAATCAACTTCATTTCAAATCCCTAAGAAATCCAGGGGTGTGAGGTCTCGAAATCATCTAAGTATTCTCCTACCATTCATTGGTTGGTTATGTGCCGGACAGCCGTCATTTTCAAAAACAAACAGCACATCTTCCAAAACTAGTAAAATCAAATCAGGTAGCTCCTTCTCAACAAATTCGAGATAACTATTTCCGGATGGGCGTTCTGACACATAATATGGGCCGATAAGGTTTCGACCAATAACACCAGCCCAAACATTAACGCTGAACTTACTTTGTAAAGAATCCTGCTTTTTCATATGTGGATTTTGGTCTTTTCTGCCCCAATGAAGCAGATTATGTAAATTCACAATTCCGTCACTATTGAAGTTAGACTCCTTTGTCCACAAAATCCTTTTCAAAAAGCTATCATCCTCAATATCTGTCTACAAAACAACTGTTTTGACCACAAAATGAGTGATTTCTATGACATGGCAGTATGCAGGCAGTAGACAATTTTTTAAAGCAAGGCTAAGTTCAAGATAGTGACGTTTTTCATAAAGCTACACATTTTTTAGGATTTAGAAGCCCCTAAGTCATTTTTCTAAAATAAATTGTATTAAATAATGATTTATTTAGAATAAAATCAGATTGCAGAATACAATAAAAGTCATTTCGTTACAAACAAAAAGTTATGAAAATTTAAAGGCGACATTTTGGATAATTTAAAAAAAATTAAAATTACGATATCTCAGTTGCCACTTAGAACATCAGTTTAATGGGATAAAAGCTTCCAAATGACCCCCCCCCCCCCACCAATCTGCCAAGAAATGTCCGGTCCACGCTCCAAACACCCTGTATAAGTTCATTTCATTTCATTAAATAAAATTCATTACATAAATCTTCAGTGTACCTACATTTTTCTTCAAAATAAGCACTGATGGAACTCTATACCTTAAATAAATCCCTCGTTACAATACAATGCTCCTTATTAATAAATATAATTTTACCGAAAAAATCGGTAAATTTAAAAAAATTTACCGATAAATTGGAAGTATATTTTATACGGTAAATACGGTAAACCGGTAAATCGGTAAACGGTAATGCACTCCCTACTTCGAATAGTTGGGATGTTGGATACAAAACGGAAACTTTTTTGATATATTTTAACACACGTTTTTGAAGAATTTCAAGTTCTAATAATTTATATGCCGCTGCTCCACTCCATATGGGGTTTAGATATATGAGACGTGAATGGATATACGCATAATAAATTGTTAGTAACTGCTGTTTTGGCAGCATGTACTTAATTCGATTTATAGCAAATATATATGGAGTGATACATTTTTAACTAAATCAATATGATGTTGCCAGTTCAATTTAAAATCTTAGTTTAGACCTGAATAAGTATATCTAGTCACTTGTGAGATTGTTGACGATCCATTGTAATTTAAACACTTAGATCTGATGCCCGATTCCACATTACCAAATATCATAAATTTAGTTTTCTCGGCATTTAAAATAAGATGGTTTTGCGCAAACAATAATTCCAAACAGTTTAGGTCGTTTTGCATGCTGTCGCATAATTGTTGAACATTTCTTGCAGAATATGTTACTACACCATCATCAGCATATAGCTGCAATTGCCCTTTAAATGGTACCTGAAACATGTCATTAATATAGAAATTAAATAACGTCGGTCCCAGTATAGAGCCTTGTGGAACTCCTTTGTTAGTAGTTCTGACGTCACTGTTATTTCCATTGGCCGCTACAAATTGCTGTCTATTTGTTAAGTAAGACTTAAGTTTTTTCATTTTAATCATTAGAATATCATATTGAATGGTGTCAAATGCTCTGCGTATGTCCAGAAATAAACATGCACATGTCTTATTCTTTTCCATTTCATTACATAAATAATGCGTTAGATTCAAGCAAGCAGCCAAGGTGTTCGACTTAGGAATATACCCAAATTGGTTCTTTGACATTACGTTATTTTCATCTAAGAACTGAACAAATCTATACATAATACTTCTTTCAAATACTTTGGGTAATGCTGGAAATATGCAGATGGGTCTATAGTTATTAATTAATAGTTGGTTACTTGATTTGAACACGGGGACAACCTTAGCTAGCTTTAAGATATTTGGGAAAAAACCAGTTGAGAGACATTCATTAATATATTTTGCTAAAGTAAACGCAATTTTTTCACTAAGATTTTGTAGTAACTGCGCGGATATGTTGTCTACCCTAGTAGCAGCATTTGTCTTTAATAACCTGATATGTAATATTACCTCAGCTTCAGAAACAGGTATAAACTTTAATGGAGAGCTAATATTATATATTACATTGTCAAAGTCGGCAGGGTTAACTGTGGGAAGGTGAAGCGTTGAATCTGTAACTACTGATATAAAATAATGGTTAAATTGGTTTGCAATTTCGTGAATATTGACCATTTGACCCAAACTATTTATAAGATTTATAAAATTGGAACTGCTACTGGTTTTATTAAATTTAAGTCTTTTAAAATAGACCCATAGTCTTTTTGAATTTCCGATATCTTCCTCTATTTTTGTTACAAAGTACTTTTTCTTTGCTTGTTTGATCATCTTTACAACGATTGAGATAAGTTCCCTATGCCTGTTCTTAAAATATTCGCTGGTTGGATGCCTTTTTCTTAAATTATGCATTCGATCCCTCTTCGTAATTGAAGCTATTACATCTCTTGTCATCCATTCGTTGTTTGTGAAATGCCTCCTATTTGTTTTCCTTTCTGTACAATCTATAACAATTTGCGTAAGACTATTTGAGAATTGCTCAAAATCATTAGCGTTAAGCATTTGGTGCCATAAGTAATCTTTTAAACTTAATTCACAGTTTAAAACAGAAACTTCTCTAGTTTCTGGTCTTTTCCGAATTTTCAAAGCACCTAATTCTACATATATTAATTTATGATCAGATAGATCGGAATCAAAAAGTGAAACTGCGTATTTATACTTGAATAAGTCAGAGAGCACGTGATCAATGATACTACCAGAGATTCCATTGTTACATCGAGTGGGGAATTCACTACAAATTTTATTCAGTATTGCAAATCCATTCGAGTTAATTAGAGCTAAGTAATTATTAACGTTACTATCATCAGAATCTAGAAGGTTGACATTGAAATCCCCCATTATGAAGCTATTTTGATAGTTAGCCAATACATCTTCGGTAGATCTAAAAAAAATTGTCATTAAGTTTCGCTGGGATCTATATACGGCAAATATATTAAAATTGCTGTCATCCATCACTGTCAGAACTGGTATATTTGTGCAGTATTTAAATTATTTTTGACATAGATAGCGGTTCCGCCATACCCATCTTTTCGGTTATTGAAATATGAGTTAAAATTGTTATTGTTAAAGAATTTATTCTCGTTTTCCGTTAGCCAGACTTCAGTTATTATAACAATGTCACAGAACATACTTTGTACTACCGATTCAATATCATAAAGTTTATTACGGATACTTCGTGCATTTATATATAAAATTCTAAAACCTGTGTTACCGACACCGAAATTATTTGTACTAATTGTGTTAAAATATTTGACAGTCATCAAATTATTTACATCCACAATGTCATCAACCATCACCGTATTTAATTACATATTTATAAATCAGTGTTTCGAAATGAGCCGTGCAGCTTATTAATATCGTTTCGTGAATTAATTTGATACTTACTTGAATTTCAATTTGTTCTTTAATTTTTGAGCTGCATGGTAAAGTTGTTGCTGATAACTAGTGAGATGTTCGCGTAAGAATATTGGTCGATCTTTGTCCTTCTCTAACTGGAATCCAATTTCACCAGCTGCCAAATGTTTCCTCTTACGTTTTTGGTCCGGTAGCAAATTCTTTCCTTCACAAGATTTAAACTTGATTAGAATCTTATGATCATTAATTTGTGGCGGAGTAAGCTTATTAAATTTCTTATTCACCAAATACTCTGCAGATACAACAACATCATAATTGGTACATCCCAATGCATTGAACAGTTTGATAACAATGTCAGAAGCGCTGCATTCAGAATTTGGTAATCCAGCCACAATTGCACCTTGTTAAAGTTAGCCGAAAGTTGCCAGCCGAAAGATAATGCAGATAGTGTCTTGACTGTTTCAACAGAAAATTAAACTCTCTGTATACTCTCGCTCCTATCGATTTTTAAATTCCTATAAACAGAAATAATTTCTCCTTCACCCAAAGGATATAACCCGATCCTAAATTCATCCTAAATTCTAGTTTATGACTGATTTTTGCTGTATTCAAGACACTATCTGCATTATCTTTCGGCTGGAAACTTTCGGCTAACTTTAACAGTATCACAATTGCGTGGTTTTGTTATTCTGCTGATTGAATTTTTCCCTTTTGAAAGTAGAACCAACCTCTGCCGTTTCAATTGCTGTATTTCAGATCAAGAAATCTTCCAGGTTTAGCAGAAACTGCTGCTTTTAATGCTAGTATTGCTATTATCTACCCCTCGAAATCATTCTTCTTTCAGTGAAGCCCAGAACCCTTGTGGTTCGATGGAGTTTGATTAAAATTGCGGTGATAAGAGTTTTCTTGTGGCAGAAATGTAATAAAAAGGGCCCTAATTTCGGAAAAATCGATTTAGTAGGTCAATAGGTGGGGAATTTTGAATGTAAGGAAACGATTACACAGAGTTTTGATTTCTTGATAATAAAATTAAGAAACTTCGGCTGAACATTGATTTAATTCAATTAGTCATAGTAAACCATTAGAATTTTTATTCAAATTGGGCTTTCTAGCATACACTACAAAAAACCACTATAAAAAAGTTACCATCTGTCCGTAAATGGTTTGGAGCAAGGAGCTCTGATTGGATCAAAATAGCATAGCATACTCTGCTCGGAATTATCAAAAAAATTAAAAAAGGCATCACAACATTGGACAAGCCATTTCAGTCACCTGATTCAATTCCGATCGATTATGAGCCCTCATGAAGATTAACCTGAAATTGTACCACATAAAAAAATCTAGTGTGAGTCGAGAAGAGAAAATTTACGCAGAGAATTTACTTTATAGTAAGGACAAAAAGAGCCATGCAATTATTAACAGTAATGGTGACTTTACTTTGTATTAGCTGATAGCGTCAATGAAAATAAAATAAACTTTCATAATAAGAATGAAAAAAAAAATCGTAGTACATTATTTAGTAGATTAGTATTTAGTAGATTTCAAGGCTATATGTAATTCAAAAAATTTAATTAACTAAATAATCGCTCACAATAAACTTAAATTTAAATCAGTCAAGACAATTTTTTTTTTACTAATCTAAGCGCACGAGTTTTGTGCTGACCGCTAATTAAGAGATGATTGTGAAGGAGAGAGTCTACTCATTTGCCTTTCTTGTTGATTCAGAACAGTCTTTATTTAACACTTTCATTGATTGCGAATTTTTAAATTAGAGTCTGCACCGTTAGCCATATTAAGTGATTCGTGCGTAATCTTTTAGCATATTTTTAATTATCTTCGCCAACGATATCTTGTTAAGTTTTCTTAGAGCTTTTCAGGGCAACCCGAAAATTATGCGCAACACAATTCAACACACTCACAAAAGTGCGACAAACAATTGTTCGAAATGAATTCAGAGAAGAAGAATAGTGCTACAAACAATTGTACACAGAACAATTCATCGAAAAGACTCGTAATGCATATTAAAAAATATTTCAATTTTCTCTAATTGTTCAATTTTGTGATATACGGAAAACAAACCTGGAAAATTTCAGGTGAAAAAAATTGTATCGTTATTAAGCAGAATTTGAAGCAAATTATTGTGATGAGGAGCATCATTTAGTTAAATCAAATTGAATTGTTATAATATATCGAACATCTCGGGCAACTAGTATGTTGGGTTTAAGTTTATTTTTGAAATTCTGAATCAATTACACATCTAAATGTCGCCAAAAATTGAAAACCTGTGTTAAATTTCTATAAATTCAACTTATCTGGCACGCAATGGTTCGATCGCCCATTTTTAAAATATCTATCGAGAACAGAAAGCCGCTTAACGATTTCTTGAGAAGGAGCTGAGATATGAATATTCTCGCCAAGTGATGCTTAAAAATCGACAAATACGCTTGAACAAAATATTACCCAAGCAAATAACCATTTTTTTATAAGCCCAATCATCATGAAAATCCAACTGAATAATCTCTAGACTATGCTGAGTAATTACGTAGAACTTCATTTTTGCCTAAAATCATGGGAAACTGACCAAATCTGAGCCAAAAGTTAAAGCATATTAGTTATAATGAATATTTTCGATGAATTGTATATTCGCACAATTCGTTTTCGCACATTTTTCCGGTCCCAAAGGAATTTACTATGGAGATTTTACAATTCATCGAAATAAAATTATATCGATATTGCGTAGATTTTCAAACGGATTTTTGTGATTGAGGTCCATCATTTGTTGGAATTAAAATGAATTGCGATAATAATTCGAACATTTCAGGAACTTATGGTGCAAGTGGTTGGCCCGAAGTACTAAAATATATAAAGACGTGAATATTATTGAAGAAAATTAGATGATTAAGGGTGGTTGATGATTTTAATTTAAAAAATTTTATTTCCGTGATTACGTCACTTTTGATTTCAAATCCCACTAGAACCATGATGATTGATGATCATAAATGGAAAAATTGTGTAAACACAAAAAGCTTACAAAAAATTAGCTGATTATGGGATAATATGCCATTTCTTTAGAAGCAAAATCTGAAAATCTGATTCTAAAATTTATTACACACTGAATGTCGCAAAAAATTGAAAACCTGTGTTAAATTTCTATAAATTCAACTTATCTGGCACGCAATGGTTCGATCGCCCATTTTTAAATAATCAGTGTAAATTCCAGGCAATTCACATAAATTTGTAATTTAACATAGATATGGAATAACTTTTTCTCTATCGAGAACAGAAAGCCGCTTGACGATTTCTTGAGTAGGAGCTGAGATATAACTATTCTCGCCAAGTGATGCTCCAAAATCGACAAATACGCTTGAACAATATATTTCCCAAGCTAATAACCATTTTCTTTATAATCCCCAATCGCCGTAAAAGTTCAAAGTGGAAAGATTGCTTTGGTAGCAATGAGAAAATTTCAATTAAATCAATAGCAGGTTTTTTTTTCAACACAGTCAAATTTGGATAAAATCTAGGGCATTACTTAACCCAGCGATCTTCATATTCCGACAATTAGAAAACCGTCATACAGGGGAAACAAAAAAGTTCTGTTTATTTTTCCCTTTTAATATTAATACCAATCTCTAGCCTCTCTTCCAAATAGGTGTTACAAATTTAACTAAAATTTAAGAATAACTTCTGGAGTACATTGAAAGGATTGAGTGTAAAATGATACAAGAGGCCAAACTGAAGAAATCAATCTAGGAAACCAATTTTTGGCTGAGAGATGCTACAGTTAATTTAGATCACCCTGAACCACTACAAAGCCGTTTTGGTAGTTCTTCCTCACAAACTAGCAAACTCTAGAGAAAACATAGTTCTTATACAATAACCGCTACTAAAAATTAACATAAATTATGACCTTAGAGCGAACAGGTAATTGAATTATATTCTCAGGTAATCCCGGGATATTAGTTCTAGCATTCTTCTGAAAAGTAATTTAAAAACTTTTAATCCTACCTTCTACTCGATATACTGACGGCAATATAATGGTGACTTGTCTAGAGATAAGCATCGTTACTACAAGATCAGTGGCCCTATTCTGTCTTTCCCTGGGAATAGGGAATTGTGAAAAATATTTTCATAGCATTTTTGTCTAAATTGTATTTTTCTGGCCTACTGAGGGAACATGTTTGGTGCTAATATTTTTGAAACAAAGTGAAATGGGAAAATATTTTTCCCAATAAAAATTTTGTGGAACAAAAGTTTCCCAATTCACTTTGTTTTGAAAATTTTTGCACTAAACTTTTTTTTTCAGTAGGCCAGAAAAATACAATTTAGACAAAAGTGCTATGAAAATATTTTTCCCAATTCCCTATTCCCAGGGAAAGACAGAATAGGGTCACTGGCTGTTAAAAGCGTATATAACTAGACAAAATTTGGGGCAGGCCAATCGTAATATGGTTGTCAGTGGAACTTGAGACCTACCAGAAAATAAAGGTAGAAAAACCAACAATAAAATTAAAATTAGTTAAAGGAAGTTTTGTTATTAAATTGAAGAGGTGTACGGACCATACACAAGCAAGTCTTGGTTAGTTTTAGGTGATGAAATGGGGGAATAGAATTGCATTTCCGAGCCCTCACGCCTTACGAAGATTATTTCTCCTAATCAAACCACTTCCAGTTATTACACTCGACAGCGTGATGTATGGACATTTTCAAATGCGAAATTCTTAAAGTTTTCTTCTAAACTGGCAACTTCTACATGTAACAGTACACAGTAATATTGTTCAAAACCGGATGTTGTGAGTGATAAACGGATCCAAGTGATTTAAATTCGCCGGATTAAACTGGATTTTTCCTACAGAAACCAGTGCGAATAGAAGTTATTCTTCTTTTGCTGAAATCAACCTCCACTGAGTGTTTAAAGCTGATAATTGTTCCCAGAAAATGGACAGATGTCAAGGTGGTATTTATTGTTTTGGGGATGCGAATGCTATTGCTGCTTTACAAAAATCTCCAATGGACTAGAACCAAGCATTCGCTAAACACACTTTTCTGTATTTTTTTTGTGTAAAATAATTTTTATTATTTTTACTTTCTTTTTATTTTATTTATTTTTTGGCTTCAGTCGATAACGTACATTTGGCAACTGAACTGACAATATTTTTCTAAACGCTTAATGTAATTGCTATAATAATTTAGAACAGAAAATTTTAAAGTATAACAATTTTAAGTTATAATCAATTTATACAGATGGCACTAGTTATAAGAAAAAATATTGAATACAAATAATTTAAGAAACGTCAATAATTTGCCATTTGTTTTGATTTGGTAAGTACAATTATTTTTTCCTTTTACAATAATTAATTTAATTAATTGATAATTTCTATTTCACATAAATGACATAATCAACAAAATTAAGCTAAGTATAATTAAATTACATACATTTCTACAACAATAATAATAATACATGATTTTTAATTACAGATACACAACGATAAAGTTGGACATCCAGCTGGAGTATTTGTTCTTCCTTCGTTTTATAAATAAATACAGTGTGCAGACTAATTAGTGTTTTATTTTTACTTGATGGTTACTTCAATCGATCTATATATGCTACCGAAACATTTATGAAATCCTTCCTATGCGAGAACTAGGTATCCCTGAATTTATTACAACAGCCCACACCCACGAAAATCGATCTAAATGCATCGAACTTCTTTCATATGCAAGAACTAGGTATCCCTGAATTTATTACAACAGCATACACCCACGAAAATCGATCTTAATGCATCGAACTTCCTTCCTAAGCAAGTACTAGGTATCTTAGAATTTATTACAATAGCCCACACCCACGAAAATCGATCAAAATGCATCGAACTTCTTTCCTATGCAAGAACCAGGTATCCCTGAATTTATTACAACAGCCCACATCCACGAAAATTGATCTAAATGCATCGAACTTCCTTTCTATGCAAGAAATAGGAATCCCTGAATTTATTATAACAGCCTACACCCATGAAAATCGATCTAAATGCATCGAACTTCCTTCCTAAGCAAGAACTAGGTATCCCAGAATTTATTACAACAGGCCACATCCACGAAAATTGATCTAAATGCATCGAACTTCCTTCCTATGCAAGAAATAGGAATCCCTGAGTTTATTACAACAGCCCACACCCACGAAAACCGATCATATTTCATCGAACTTCTTTCCTATGCAAGAACTAGGTATCCCTAATTTATTACAATAGCCCACACCCACGAAAACCGATCTAAATGCATCGAATTTCCTTCCTAAGCAAGAACTAGGTATCCCTGCATTTATTACAACAGCCCACACCCACGAAAATCGATCTAAACGCATCAAACTTCCTTCCTAAGCAAGAACTAGGTATCGCTCAATTTATTACAACAGCCCACACCTACGAAAACCGATCAATATGCATCGAACTTCCTTCCTATGCATAACCTAGGTATTCCCGAATTTATTACAACAGGCCACATCCACGAAAATCGATCTAAATGCATCGAACTTCCTTCCTATGCAAGAAATAGGAATCCCTGAATTTATTACAACAGCCCACACCCACGAAAATCGATCTAAATGCATCGAACTTCCTTCCTAAGCAAGAACTAGGTATCGCTGAATTTATTACAACAGCCTACACCCATGAAAATCGATCTAAATGCATCGAACTTCCTTCCTAAGCAAGAACTAGGTATCCCAGAATTTATTACAACAGGCCACATCCACGAAAATTGATCTAAATGCATCGAACTTCCTTCCTATGCAAGAAATAGGAATCCCTGAGTTTATTACAACAGCCCACACCCACGAAAACCGATCATAATTCATCGAACTTCTTTCCTATGCAAGAACTAGGTATCCCTAATTTATTACAATAGCCCACACCCACGAAAACCGATCTAAATGCATCGAACTTCCTTCCTAAGCAAGAACTAGGTATCCATGAATTTATTACAACAGCCCACACCCACCAAAATCGATCTAAATGCATCGAACTTCTTTCCTATGCAAGAACTAGGTATCCCTGCATTTATTACAACAGCCCACACCCACGAAAATCGATCTAAACGCATCAAACTTCCTTCCTAAGCAAGAACTAGGTATCGCTCAATTTATTACAACAGCCCACACCTACGAAAACCGATTAATATGCATCGAACTTCCTTCCTAAGCAAGAACTAGGTATCCCTGAATTTATTACAATAGCCCACACCCACGAAAACCGATCAAAATGCATCGAACTTCCTTAAAAAATTTTAAATTATTTTTCGTGAAAGAATGATATGAAATGATCCCTTAATCATCTAATTTTCTTCAATAATATTCATGTCTTCATACATTTTAGTACTTGGGGCCAACCACTTGCACCATAAGTTCCTGAAATGTTCGAATTATTATCGCAATTCATTTTAATTCCAACAAATGATGGACCTCAATCACAAAAATCCGTTTGAAAATCTACGCAATATCGATATAATTTTATTTCGATGAATTGTAAAATCTCCATAGTAAATTCCTTTGGGACCGGAAAAATGTGCGAAAACGAATTGTGCGAATATACAATTCATCGAAAATATTCATTATAACTAATATGCTTTAACTTTTGGCTCAGATTTGGTCAGTTTCCCATGATGTTAGGCAAAAATGAAGTTCTACGTAATTACTCAGCATAGTCTAGAGATTATTCAGTTGGATTTTCATGATGATTGGGCTTATAAAAAAATGGTTATTTGCTTGGGTAATATTTTGTTCAAGCGTATTTGTCGATTTTTAAGCATCACTTGGCGAGAATATTCATATCTCAGCTCCTTCTCAAGAAATCGTTAAGCAGCTTTCTGTTCTCGATAGATTTTTGTGCCAGATAAGTTCAATTTATAGAAATTTAACACAGGTTTTCAATTTTTTGCAACATTCAGTGTGTAATAAATTTTAAATTCACATTTTCAGATTTTGCTTCTAAAGAAATGGCATATTATCCCATAATCAGCTAATTTTTTGCAAACTTTTTGTGTTTTCACATTTTTTTCATCTAATTCATGCTTGATTCAAATAAATAATACACTTCAACTTAATAATCTTTTTCAAAATCTTCTCAACATCGATATAATTTTATTTTGATGAATAATTGTAAAATATTCATTTAGGAAATCTTATGTAAGTACTGATTTGCAACAGGAACTTTTAGGTGAAAAATTTTGTTTCGATGAATTGTGTTTTCGATTAACTGTTTTTTTCAAAATTGTTTTCACGCACATTTGGTTATTGTAAAATTGTAGTTTTCATATTTGTTTTTCGATGAATTGTTTTTCGATGAATTGTTTGTCGCATAATTGATTATCGCAGAATTTTCGGGGAATCGCTTTTCAGACATCTTTACAGCTTTTCTAATTTTAAGTTATTTTTATGTAGCTCTTGAGAGTAAAGGTGGATTTACATATGCGACGTGTGACGTGTGACGGGTTTCGATAGCCAATCATAAACGACTATTTTGACATTCGTCACACGGCACACGCTACACGCCGAGACATGAACAAATTTTATCTTTTCCGTGACGGTCACACACTCATAAAAATTTAGAAACATGAAAACAAATTTTTGATTGTTTTGCCACAGTGTTTTTTAGTGACAGAACACAATAAATATACACCACAAAAAATATTTAATTAGTGTGCGTGGCGGCATCCGTCGCAAATGTAAATTGTTGTTAAGAAAACGTCACGTTTATTTCGACTTGTCACACGTCACACGTCACATATGTAAATCCACCTTAAGCCTACATACAAATTACTAGGAACAAGCAGTTTGTCAATTTGTAGGGGCAGCAGGGTTGGAATTTTTTTTATTTTTAAATACTGGATTCAAAGAATGTTAGTGAGTAGTGGAAAAAGTACAGGGTTATCCAATTCAAGCTTGATAAAGTAAACTTAAAAAAACACACAAAATATTCGGAATGTATTGTAATTTTTATTTCATTTTACAGATTGATCCTTGCCATTTTTAGTTAAACAAGATATCATTCAAATGTCCTCCACGGGACTTCTTACAGGCCTTGATTCTTTTGAGGTAATTTTCAATGACTTTTCGGCACATTTCGGGCGGTATCTCGGCCATTACCTTACGAATATTAGTTTTAAATTCGTCAAGAGTTTGAGGATTGTTTGCGTAAACACGATCTTTCGCGTAGCCCCACAAAAAGAAATCCAAAGCTAGGCGTTAAATCACAGGATCTTGGAGGCCAATTGACATCAGCCAATCGCGAAATCAAACGTCCAGGAAATTTCTCTTGCAAAAGATCTCGATTTGCTCGTGTTACGTGACTGGTTGCTCCATCCTGCTGGAACCACATATCGTCAAGATCATAATCTTCGATTTTCGGTAAAATAATCGGTTAACATGCGGCCATAGCGCTCAGAATTGACGGTAACGGTTCGTCCATGGTTGTTCTCAAAAAAATACGGCCCAATCACACCACCAGACCACAATGCGCACCAAACAGTGACTTTTTCCGGGTGTAATCGGCTTCTCTACAATCAATTGTGGATTTTCTGAGCCCCAAATTCTACAGTTTTGCTTATTAACGTATCCACCAAGCGAAAAATGAGCTTCATCACTGAAGAAAATTTTGTTCGAAAAATCAGCTTTAATCAGATTTAATAATTTTAACGCGTTGGTCGATTGTTAAATGCTCCATATTCTTAAATGGCAGAATGTCAACTAAATAAATGACAGCGTACTTGACGTTTATCTTTGACAGATGTCGGTATACAGATTTCTACTTGATCAACCTCGAATTGGATAACCCTTTATATCCATTTTTGAAGAGATTTTCTGGAGAGTGCCACTACAGAATACACCGATAGACAAATACTTTTCGTTAATAACAGATCACCGACGGATATAAGATGTTTACTGTATCGCAACATATTCTTTATTGCCTTCAAACCAACTGTAAAATATGTGGTATACATAAAGATTAAATTGTGTACTCGTACACCGTATATGTATTGTAAAAATATCAAACACTTATGTTACCATTATCATCTTGAAAATTTTTTAAATTACCATGTTAAAAATATTATCAGCATCTTAAAAGATTATGGGTATAAAAAAGTGTATGTTCTCCCATCGTTTGTCGAGATGCTAGAAAATTCTTTTATAAGTTCTATGTGTAACGTTGGTAAGAGAAAAAATCTTGCGGTACTGTTGTTTACATATACGTATATGTGAGACATGTTGCAAGGATGTTTTATATATGCATATGCTTAACAGAGTATTTCATAGAATATAATGCTATTGATTGATATTATGATTTTCCATGCGCTTCAGGCACAATCAATACGCAGTCTACTAACATTGTGTGTATCTTTATTTATGGTTAATAACATCGAAATAACATTCCTAAAATATTGTTGTAGTAGGTACATACTCGTACTTATATAATCAAAAATGTGCAAGATGAATCTCTATATATTATCAAAATTCAGGCATAAATAAATATTCATACGACAACAAAATTTTTATTAAAATTTACGCTTGTTGGTGGTTTTGATAAAGTACAAAACTAATCAGAACCACAAAATTATCATAATATTGATTCTGTGTATGTTCAGCTCTCAGCCATAAATCTCATTAAGCAACATACTTCTAAAAATATAATACACAATTAAAATATCTCTAAAATCAACAATCGCATAATCACAGTATGTACTCGTACATATATATCATCATATGTATGTAAAATATGTTGATGTACTCTATGTAGGTATAGTATGTTGATGATAAACTACATCGTATATCGACAATATAGAAAATTAATTTTTTTTATCTATCGTCTATCGTACCTGATTTACAAATAAAATGTATAGGCATTTAGTTTGCATTGATACAAATCACTTATTCGTGTGTATGTGTATGTATAACTATCCCGTCCAGAACTCAATCATCAATTAAAATGTTTCCCGTTCCCCATACACGCAATGGGTTTTGGTGACAAGCATTTTAACGATAATATCAACATTATTTTATGTTTCACATAACCACCTCCGATACCTATGCCAAATCCTATCTAACATAATGTATTTTGTATGATAGTTGAATACAGTAGGCAAAATAATTATTAACATTTACAAAATATTTAGTTGCATTTTACTAGTTACTGTATCTATATATACAAGGATATAGAAGGTAATTTAAATTTTTATTCATGACAAGACGAATAATTAAAAATGAAACTGAATCTGGGAGGAATAATGTTGTTGTCGCTTTGAAAATTGCATTATATTGTTTTCCCGATGAAAATTGAATTTGGATTGAAATTGTGTTTGTATAATACACATTGCTAATTTGCTTCAATTAAAATATTTACATTTAGTTGCTTCAGCGGAACTGTCACCCAGCTGCAAAACAAATAATTTCGTTATTTTTGTTATGGCAAAAATATTTATCACGGGTCTAGAACTTTACTCACTAACTTAATCGCGTTAAGTTGAGTTTACAACTTTTTGCATGAAAACGGGTGTTGATGACGAGTTTAGTGCCGTCTACAGTCAATATTTTCCTGAAAACGATTAAGACAATGACCGGTTTGATGATGATATTAGTTCGAATAGCAATAATTAACTACATTTGTCTCAGGCAGAAGATGAAATGGAACAAAGTTTCGTAACTAACGTTAACCACTTAGTAATGTTTTTCTGGCATATACTACAATATTGTTTTTTGTATCTTTAAAATGATTTTTTTATCTATTTAATATTTGTACTCTACTTTCTTCCCATTTTTAGTAAATTTTCCCACAAATTATGACTTTCTGGTGTTCATTATGTGAAGGAGCGTCTCATACCCTATCCGAATCGGCAAACGAGTAGAAAATGATTTTTTCATACCTAAGCCCCCTTTTCATAGTTGTAACGGTCTGTAATTGTACTGTCTATCGCCATAAACCGTTAACAGAACTCGTGGTGACTTTTAGGTGTAGCAGCAGAATGCCGGGTGGTTCTTCCTCTATTTTCCGAAACTTACTGTTTTCATTATATTGTTAGAAGGAGTCGATATATTTCTTCTGGTCAAGTGATGCTCCAAAGTTGAAAAGTAATCTTGAACAAAATGAAACTTTCAAATACCTTCCAAAATTAGAATCCTCCTCCTCTCCTTCTCTTCTTGTAGGTGAGGGGGGGGGGGGGGGGGGGGGGGTAACTTTGAAGTTAAAATAGGAACTCCTATTTTTGATTGTAGATTCGGATTCCTCGGCTTAAAGTGCGTAGGATTTAATATGCGATACGTTTGAATTGAACACGTTTTCAATGAAAAGTTTGTAAATATTCGAAATAAACGCCAAGAAGATCTTGGTGTAAAGACACATGATACGGATGATACTTATAACGTATTAAAATTTTCTAAATACTTGTTTGGGACAATCCGGAATCGCTATAACTATTTCTCGTGTACTAATATGAGGATTATGAGTTATTGCAGCCAATACAGCAATTTCATTACTTTCCTAAGTGACTGTTGATCGACGAGTCCTTTTTTTCTGTTGGACACTTCCATTCAGTAGCAAATTGTTTAACAGTCCGTAGAGAGGGACAGCATTATCAGGAGTACGAGCAGCTTCTCCATAAACCAGGACCATTTCAATTTTTCTTTGTATTAATAGCCTAACGCAAAAATGTCCTTTTATTTTCGAATAAATATTCGTACTGAATCGATAAATCATAAATAAAAAAAAAAATCATTTACTTGAAAGCAGATTTAATCGCACGTACCTAGGTTACGTTAATAGTTAATTTTAATTCAAACGAATTGCAGAATCATATGCATAGGTTCTCAGTAGGAGAAATCGAAAAAAAATTATATCGTTATCTATCATAAATTGAAAAAAATGTTTCAAAGAACTCCCACGTACTTTAAGCCGTAGAATCCGAATCTGCAATAAAATATAGGGGTTCCTATTTTAATTTCAAAGTCACCTCCGCCCCACCAACAAAAAGGGGAGGATGAGTAATAATTTTAGAACTAATGTTTGTCCGCCTCGGAATGATTAAATTTTGATTATGGACATTATTTTCCGAGACATATGAAAATTTTAGCTTATAAGAATCACCAATTCACATGCTGAACAATTACGCCAACAATCATTGTTACCTAAAGTCACGGAACGGAAAACTATCCAAATCTGGACCATCATTTGGGGAATTGTTTCTGAGAACACCCAAGAAAATTTTTCACGACAAATCCAAAATCGGAAAATACTACTAACAATGTATTTCACTTCATACAAATGTCCATTTGCTAAAAATGCACGAAGTTGTGACCTACAAGTTTGGGTAGTTTTCGATGATTGTAGATTAAAATGAAATTCTTGTGACCTGAACTATGTAACCGGTGCGTGCGTAATGAACAAGAGGCTGGAGAAATGGTGGTCTGTAAATCCCTTATTTGAAATTCTTTGAATGCAGCTTTATGAAGCAGCGGATCTAGTCGCCGTGATTGAATACAGGTAAAGATATGATTGATCACGAAATGTTTTACTGATAAATTGCTGTAACTCCCTTATATTTTTATCTTGCCGAATAAAATTTAAAGAAGAGGCCTGGGCACCTAGGACCCCTTAAAAGTTTTTTTTCAAACTTAACACTCATTTAAATCGATTCCTGGCATTTTAAATGTCCACTTCACCAAAAATTTATCAAATCGTGAAAGCCAAAAAAAATTTAATAAAGGGACGCGATCTGGTCAACCATACAACCATAATGTGTGAGGTAATCACTGGTGTACCTCAAGGTTCTATATTGGGGCCTTTACTATTTTCTATTTATATTAATGATCTTCCTTCGTATATTCTAAATTGTCGATATCATCTTTACGCTGATGATTTGCAACTTTATATTGGTGGCGACTTTTCAAGGCTTGATGAGATTGTTATACAACTTAATGCTGACCTTAAAAATATTTCGATGTGGTCTAAAAATAATTCACTTTCCATTAATGCGCGTAAGAGTAAAGCATTATTCCTGAATAGAAGTAATTCACTTAATATGATGCCGGAAATTTTCTTGGATAATGATATAATCTCATTTGCTCCGAATAATAACAACTTGGGTTTAATATTAAATTCTAAACTTAGTTGGAATGATCACGTTAACTCATTGTGTCAACGTGTGAATTATAGTTTGTATTCACTTAGGTTAATAAAAAATATTTGTCCCATTAATCTACGGTTATTCCTGGTTAAAAGTTTAATTATACCAATTTTTACATATTGTGATGTAGTATTTAATAATTGTGATAGTTCTGCTAGGCGTTTACTTCAGATAACATTTAATAATTGCACACGATATGTTCATGATCTCCGCAAGTTTGATCATATTTCGGCTTTTAAAGATTCTATTTTGGGTTGTGACTTGTTTGAGTTTTATTGTTACAGAACTGCTGTTTTTATATTTTATCGTATTATTAAATCGGGGCTTCCGACATATTTGTATGAAAAGTTAAATTTTTCTACGTACTTACGTACGGGTAATATTAACTTGCCTATAAATAGGACGAATATTTATAACCATTCTAGTTTGATGAACCTGATTATCACATGGAACAGCTTGCCTCTGGAACTAAAACGTATTAGTTCAGTTAATATATTTAAAAC
This sequence comes from Nephrotoma appendiculata, assembly GCA_947310385.1. Classification (NCBI taxonomy): domain Eukaryota; kingdom Metazoa; phylum Arthropoda; class Insecta; order Diptera; family Tipulidae; genus Nephrotoma; species Nephrotoma appendiculata. The sequence goes on along the minus strand of OX371224.1, from coordinate 44,586,210 downwards.
TAATGTTTTCAAATTTGTTACAAACAATGATTATAATTGATTTTGTAAATAATGATTTTGTATATAGTGTATATATGTATATATATATGTATATATGTGTATATGTATATATATATATATATATATATATATATATATATATATATATATATATATATATATATATATATATATATATATATATATATGTATATGTATATATATATGTGTATGTATGTATGTATGTGTATATATGTGTGTATATATACATGTATAATTGTACATATTTTGTATATATTATGCTTGTAATTTATATTATGTTATGTTTAATTGTTGTTATGTTGTATTGTTATTTTTGTTGTTTGTTTCTTTGTTGTCCAAAAACTTTATAGTTTACATACACACATATTAATAAATAAATAATAATAATAATAATAATAATAACGAAAACACATTTAATAACATCCCACAATATAATGAAAAATTCTGGAACTTTGTGTAGCATGACACAACATAACGTGTTATGTCAAACGACATTATATGTACAACAACGTAAAGCAATTCATGGCACTCGAAAACCAACCCTTCACCATTGATTTTCTTGAAATTAAGACACATCACAATCGATTCCTGGAATTGAAAAAATTAAAAATTGATCTCGGACCTCACGGAAGGACCCCTAAACGAATTTTCCTGAAACTGAGATCCATCGATATCGACTCTTGGTATTTGAAATCATTCCTTCACTAATTTTTATAAAAATTGTGCTAACCGAAAAAAAAACAAATAATAAAGAAAAATTGTGCAGCATGGTGCAACATCACGCAATATGGTGAAACATCATGCGACATGTAGCAACGTGGTACACATGATGCAACAGCTTGCAACAACATCCTAAAACGTACAACATTACTCAATATGGCGTAACATGGTGAAATAACAAGCAACATGGTGCAAAATGACTTATCATCATCCAGAGGACTCCTAAATGAGCTATCCAGAGATCAGAACTTCTTTTGATCGGTTTCTTGCAATGGAAAACCATATCCAGCCAAATTTTGTCAAAATTGTCCATGCCAAATAAAATATTAAAAGAACGCTCCAATCCCAAGAATTCTCAGGAATAAGGATTTATTGGAGTCGATTACTGGATCACTTTATCAAAATTGTTCGAGCCATTTTTTTTTCGAAATGGACCTGGACCCCACCGAAGGACATCCTAAACGGATTTTCTAAAAATAAGTGTTCATCGCAAATCACTTTTGCCACTAAAAAATCCAAATCACCGCCATTTTTAACAAAATCGATCGAGCCGGAACAAAATAAAAAACAGGGTCAACTGGCGGGGAGGGGGGGGGGGGGGGGGTGAGTGTAGCTAAACAAATTTTTCCGAAATTAGCACTCATCGCAATCACATCCTGATATTGATAACCCTCTTTCACCAATTTTTATCATAACCGAGCAAGCCGAAAAAAATTTCAATGATGAGACCCGGGCCCCATCGGACGACCCAAGTTTAGGGAATCCGAGGCCAACAGCAATTATATATGGCTACAAATGTATACGTTAAAATTAAAAATTCTCCAAATAAAATTTCATTTCTATTTTATCGAAAATAAATAGATTTTTGGAGACCCTGTTATAATTTAATTTCACTTTGAACTGAGTACTAAGCTTTAATTGCAAATTGCGTAATTTTCGTGAAAAATAAATCAGAAATATTTTATTTGACTGGTCTCCAAAATTCTTTGGAGAGTTTGCAAAATACAATTTTACGAGTGCTTTGCTAGAACAACAATTAAGACTTTAAGCTTAGTACTCAGTTCAAAGTCAAATGATTGTACCGCGGTCTCCAAAAATGTATTTATTTTTGCGCGAAATAGAAAAGAAATTTTATTTGGAGATTTTTTAATTTTAACGTATACATTTGTATAGGCACATATAAATGAATTTGTTTATTTTACGTGAGTAAATTAAATTAAATTAAAATAAAAGTTATATATTTGTGATTTTTAAAAAAAAAATTATTTGTGGCCAAACACAAGCAAATGTCTTAGAACTAATAAACTTAGAATGTCCAACTCTTCAAATATACATTAAGTATTTCTTTAACTTTCATAATGTTTTTGTTTCATTTTTTCTTCGTTTAGATTATAACGGTAATTTTAAATTTGATTAACATAAAATCGGATCGTGACCCCATATTTTACTATGAAAATATGCGTAAAAATTTTTTATGCAGTTTTATTTCTGTTTATATTTATTTTTTTCTGTGGCTCCACCTTTTGATGTATTGAACACACTTGGCTTCTTCGCTGGTGGTCTGAGTACTGCAAATTGAAAACATAAGTGGATTTTTTAGAGGCTTTAGTCTTAAAAAATGAAGTGTTAAAAAACCTGTCTCATTTAAAACCGTCTTACAAGTCTTGACGCCAGAATTGGGGTGTAACTATGCTCGCGAGATCACTTATTTGAATAAGAAGCCTACACAACATACGTTTGGCAATTTTGTGGTCAATTTTTTTTTAAAGGAAACAAATGTATTCTTATTGACTTGACATTTCAGGGCAAACGAGTATGCAAAATTAATTCGAATGTATTTGCCTCATGTCGTGATTTCTCTAATAAACTGTAAACTGCTTCCCACGTTTACCACTTCTGCGAATATTTCAAATTATAACAAAAATTACAAATATAGTTTTTTATTATAAAACTGAAACAAAGTATTTTCAAGTTTTTGATTTATCATGAGAATAATTATGTAAAATAGTCTGATTTAAATCCTTCCTGATCCGTACCCCTGTACCTATACCATATAACATCAATTTTATGTTTTATATCTCAACCTTAATTTTATCTCAGGGGACAAAATTTATTTGTTCTTATCAGTTAGTTACTCTACATTGTTATATCGTATATGATGTTTATTTTATGTATCTGCAATTTAAACAAAAATGTATAATTTCTTGTAATTTTGTCGTATTTAGGCAGCTTTCTGTTACACAAAAAATTCAAGCGTAAATATGAAAAACTGGTAAAAAAAATTTCATTTAATTAATTGGGAATGATTAATTAATAAAAATGTATTTATTTTTTTGTGACAGAAGAAAGAACATAAATTGTTAAATTTTTGAAAATAATTAAAGCTTTATGTACGGGTACGATTACACAAACGTGCACACACACATATTACATTCAAATAATAAATTGTTGTACCTATAGCACCTAATTAATTATTGTAGCAACAACGATTTTGATTTATTTTTTATTAGAAATTTATGGTCAATAAGAAATTTTCTGTTATAATTTATTACACCACTTTGTAATGTAAACATGTGTTTACACTATAGATGATGAGGGTGGTGCTAGAATATTAACTCTTAAATTCGTGTAGGACACTATTTTTACATTTTTTATGTAAATAATGGTGAAATACGGTAAACAATTGTAAGCAATGTATAACTTGTAAATAATGTATTAATTGCAAACGTAATCTAGTTACAACAAACACTCATTTTAATAATAACACTGTTCTTGAATTGCAAACTTTTTTTTCGTGACAAGCTGGGCATCCAGGGAGTAAGCCTAATTCGAGTACGCTGAGTTCAATGGTGCTATTCCCATTTTAAAGTTAGTCCCCAGTTTTGAGATATCACTTTCGACATTAATTTACCTAATGTCAAATGGGTATATGATGTGGATGTAAATTATATCATACCTTGTAACGTGACATCGACTGTTGAAACTTCATGTATTGACTCCATCTTATCTTATGGTTATATCCAGATTAATGATGTTCCTAACTACATTGGTAGGTTTTTGGATTTATTCTTTACAAATTCGATTAATTTATATACGGTAATCGAAGCACCCGTTCCATATATTGTTAATGACATTAACCATAAGTCGATGGAGGTCAATCTGAACCAATCAGAACTTTTATTGTCTAACTCAATTAAGAATAATTTTATATCTAAATTTTATGATTTTAAACGTGCAGATTTTGATAGCCTGATTTCATTTTTCTCATCAATTCACTGGCATGCGCGCTTCTCATTTAATGACTTAGATCATGATGTGCAACTATTTTATAATATTTTATTTAGTGGTATCGACAGATTCGTTCCAATTTCTGTTTTTAAGAATAATCGAAATAATCCTCCGTGGTTTAATAAATGCTTGATTAATTTAGGTAATCGCAAGAAGAAATTATATCGGAAATGGAAAAGATCCAACAATGCTTATGTTAAATTTGCCTTTTCTTCTGTATCTAATGAATTTGATTCCATGCATAAAATAGCTTATAGAAACTATATCAACAAGGATCAAAATGATTTGATATTAAATCCGAAATCGTTTTGGAATTTCATTCAGTCTAGAAGGAAAACATGCGGTTTTCCGTCGACAATGTCTTACAATAATGTTTCGGGCAATAACTCTATAGACGTAGCCAACTTATTTGGTTCTTTCTTCCAAAATACTTATAGACTAGATAATGTTAATAAGGGAACACTTGCGGATACAACATATAATAGTACAAACACCACCTTGCATATACCTCGTATCACCCCGGAGGATATTATCAAATCACTCACTCAGTTTAAAGATGGCTGTGGCCCAGATGGTGTTCCTTCAAGTTTCCTAAAAAAACTTGGACATGAGCTAGCATTTCCTCTATCAATATTATTCAATGGATCACTCTCGTCGGGAATTTTTCCAGTTGTTTGGAAATCCTCACATATTGTTCCAATCTTCAAATCCGGTAATAGGAATGATGTCTCTAATTATAGGGGCATTTCTATACTATCATCAATCCCTAAATTATTCGAATCAATTGTTTGTGACCACATGTATTTCGGTCTGAAGTCATTTATAGTTGACGAACAACATGGGTTTTTCCGTGGAAGATCTACCGTGTCGAATTTAATGGAATTTTCAAAACGTGCCTTGGAGGTGATTGAGGCTAAGGCGCCACTTGACGTCATTTATACTGACTTTAGTAAGGCGTTTGACTCAATCAACCATGTTATTGTATTGGAAAAATTAAAATCTTTTGGCATTTCTAATAATTTGTTAAAATGGATTGAATCATACCTTACTGAACGCATACAGTTTGTAAAAATAAATGACAGTTTTTCTAATCCGATAAAAGTGCATTCGGGAGTTCCACAGGGTTCCCATCTTGGACCCCTTATCTTCATTTTATTCTTGAACGATATCACCAAATGTGTCAAATTCGCTCGTTGTCTAATTTATGCTGATGATCTAAAAATACTTTCCCCTATAAATAATACGCAAGACTCATTTAATCTGCAGAAGTACATTGATGCAATTAGCCATTGGTGTGAAAATAATTTATTATTTTTGAATACCAAGAAATGTAAAATTATGTCATTTACCCGCTCATCGTCATTTGTAATACATGATTATTGTATTAATAATGATAAGTTATCAAGAATAACTGAAGTAAGAGATCTTGGGGTTATGTTTACACAAACCTTATCAGTGAATCGGCATATTGATTTGATAATTGCAAAGGCTTGTTCTATGTTAGGATTTCTTAAACGAATTATGAAAGAGTTTAATAACCCGAAAGCTTTGATCTCGCTATATCAATCTCTTGTCCGTTCACAACTTGAATATGCGTCATGTGTTTGGTGTCCAAGTTACAGTAATCATGTCAAGAGAATTGAGGCGGTTCAGAAATCATTCTTAATTTTCTATGCCTGGAAAACTATTGGGTTTGATAATCGTAGAATGTGGTGGGAGAATGTTTTAGGCCTCCCTCCATATACCGAGCGATGTAAATCTCTAAAACTTGAGCCACTTGATATTCGTCGGCAGCATGCTGGGGCTATTTTGATTTCCAATTTACTAAATGGCGAAATAGTCAGCCCGTATTTATTATTTAACCTTAACTTGTATGCCCCTGTGAGGAATCTACGTACTCGAACCCTTCTGAAATTAGATTTTCATAAAACTAATTAAGGATGTGACGAACCTTTGAATTTAATGTCGAAGTTTTATAATCAATTAAGTATGTTTTGTGATTTTAATATGACGAAATCTGGAATCAGACTATCTTTAAAGGAAAACTATTTTAAATAATTTATTATAATAACCAGAATTATGTATTTCATTTGATATATTTTTTTTTGCTAAAATTGTACTGTAATTTATATTACGAATTAATTCACTAAAATAAAAATAAATAAACACATGTTTTGGCTCTGCGTCAAAATATACCCTCATTTTCAAGTTGATAGCTCTAGAACCATTAAGATTTTCGTTATGCTTTCTTCAGCAAAGTTGTTGCGCTGGTCAAGAATAACAACTTTGCCGAACATATCAAGACCGAAAACCACATCTAATTTTTTTTTTTTTGCTTTTCATTTCGACGAAAAACACTGTTTTTATCATTTTTTATCATTTTGTGAAATTTAAATCGAGTAGAATCGATTGAATCAACATCGCATCGACAAATATAGATAGAATAGAAACTATTTAAAAGAAAGTTAAATCGATTCAGTTGATTTTATGGTGATTTTTCCTAAAAAAAAAAATATTAAAAAATTAACATTTTTCTTCTCTTTGACAAAACAATCGCGAGCCGTTGCGATAGAGGATAAAAATCCTGTGGTATAACTTGTTGTAACTTCAGAATTTTCGATACTATTGTTAAATTAGTATGTTACATCATTTTCGACCATCATTTTTCATATGTTATTACTATATTTTTTCTCATCGAGACTCAGTGATACACAAATTTTGACGTAACAAAAAATGAAATTGTGATGTTATTTTAATTTTTTTATTGAATTTATAATATGTATAGCGCCCAAATCGCAGAATCATGTGCCAATCCAGGATGGGTTGCACAAACCGATAATATTTTGAGATTGTAATTGCAAATCTAGAAAAATAATTAGTATACATTAAAAATAACGGTTAATTAATCGAATATAATTAATTTACCAATTGTACATTCAGTGAATGGTTCCCTTTCCGATTGATGAATATGTGCTCCTCATTGTGCGGTGCAATTATTAGTACTTGCGTACAATCAACGCATCCAATTATGCCAGGGTGGCTCGTCTTTTCAAAGAATACTTGTTTGTATTCTTGTTTTTCCCTGGCGTCCGGAAATTTTATAAATTTTCGGCATATTGAATTTTCTAAGATTTCAATAATTTCAGTTATGGCTCGTAACACAACAGATTGATCCATCGTGTGAAGCATGATATCACCGACTGTTCGCTGGTATGATCCAGTTGACAAAAAATTTAAAACTACCGCTTATTTGGTTTCCAGTGAGATTTTGGTTATCCGTTCGCCTTGGGGAATATGTGGCCTTAATTCATCAATTAAATATTTAAATATATTAATTCTGAACGATTCAATAAATCTAAAATAAACATAAAACTCCATTACACTATAATAAAATGAACAATTTAATTGACTCACTTTTTGTCTTCCATATACATTATGTCGTATCTATCTCTAAGATACCTCCTCTCAACAACATATTCCAAATTTAACTCATCCTCGTCTTCGAAAACATTTCGAGATGAAGCTAAAGCCCCAAAAAATCCGCTACAGTCCATTAATAAATTATAAAAAAGCAAAGCATTTAAATTTCTGTTATTTCTTTGACAAGAAAACAAATGGATTCTAAGTGTCATTTTAATTCCGAAAACATTCCTAAAAATTGTTGCCAGCTGTAAATATTTATTATCTATCGAAAAAGTTATAACATACTATTTGTCGCTATTTTCGGTGTCATAGTTGTGAAAAATGTGATAGTTACAACATGTCACCACTGGATTTTTCCATCCCATCGTTTTAACCAATTACATCACGTAAATTATACACGTAAATTAAGAAACATCTGCATCAATATATCAACCATCAAATGTCACTGCGCCATTCAATCACAAAATCATACGACGGATAAAAATCTCGGATTTTTCTATCCCAGATTATTTTTCAATTTTTTTCAACCTTTTTGTATGCAAAGTGGCCTGGCTGGTGTATAATTTACGTGATGTAATTGGTTAAAACGATGGGGTGGAAAAATCCAGGATTTTTATCCGCTATCGCAACGGCACGCCATTGTTTTGTCAAAGAGAAGAAAAATGTTAATTTTTTAATATTTTTTTTTAGGAAAAACCACCATAAAATCAACTGAATCGATTTAACTTTCTTTTAAATAGTTTCTATTCTATCTATATTTGTCGATGCGATGTTGATTCAATCGATTCTACTTGATTTAAATTCCACAAAATGATAAAAAATGATAAAAACAGTGTTTTTCGTCGAAATGAAAAGCAAAAAAAAAAAAAATTAGATGTGGTTTTTCGGTCTTGATATGTTCGGCAAAGTTGTTATTCTTGACCAGCGCAACAACTTTGCTGAAGAAAGCATAACGAAAATCTTAATGGTTCTAGAGCTATCAACGTGAAAATGAGGGTATATTTTGACTCAGAGCCAAAACATATCGAAAGCGATATCTCAAAACTGGGGACTAACTTTAAAATGAGAATAGCACCGTTGAAATCAGCGTACTCGAATTAGGTTTACCCCTGGGTGCCCAGCTTGTCACATTTTTCAACTAGCACAGTGTAATTGAACTTCAATAATAAAAACAATGCAGAGTGTGTATATCTCGTTCTTTGGTATTGATACTAAGGTTTTGTTTGATTGGGAATTGGCCTTTATATTCAAGGTTCACGGTTTACCCACCTTTATTGTATCGCGTAAACGTTGAATGAATTGTAAAGCGATAACAATGGCTCGTTCGACACTGTACTTCTTTGTTGTTTTATTTTTACACACAAAATTTTGTTTTTAGGTATTGTTTTATTCTGCTCGCTCGAAAATAAAGTTTTAACTAAAATGTATATGTCAAAAATGGCCTTAATTTTTTTTTTCATTTCTATTTGTATAAGTGCTGTTTCACCGAATTTTTTTTAAAAATCGAGTCGCATTTAAAACCGGTTTCATAGGTAAACGGGGAAAGAATATGTAGCTGATTCTTTGAAGCACACTGTGGGGTGGGCCAATGTGTACAGGTTGTGAGTGCGTGCGACGCGTGAAGATATAGAAGAACATTTTGTGGTACCTTTTTTATTCTGGCGAGTGGATGGATGTGCGGTGTAAAAAAGTAGATGAGTGAGGCGGACGTAAACAAAACAAAATTCACTCCAAAAACGAAGATATTCTTCTAGCTTGAAAGGTGCGTAAAAATTGTTGGTAGTCTAGTCCTGGATTTCAAAAATAAAAGTCTGGTTTAAATTTTGGATACCTTAAGTTGTGAATGTAAAACGTATGAGTTTTAATTGTTTGGTGTAGAAAGTCTCTTTTGATTTATAAAGTGTATAAATAAAATTTTTATAACAATTGATAATACAAAAAAAATAATGGAACTTTTTTACTAAATTGGTGATAGTAGAAAAATATTAAAAAAATAATAAAACTCTGAGTGGAGAAGATTGGATCATCAACTGTTGGTGGTTTTGTGTGATAATACGAAGTTCTATATTAAAACTTTTGTTTGAAGTGGTGAAGTACCGCAGCAATATTTTCATCGGCGAGATAATCTAATCCACAATATACATGATTGCCTAATGCTATAGACACATTACTGGTTTCGTAACTATGGTTTCGAGTTAACCATGGTTTCGTTCAAATGTGTCACCCCTAACAATGGTTTGCAACCTTGTTTAAACATAGTTTCGGAATGGGATATTTTTTCTCATCCCGAGGCATTTTGTGCGCTCAACGCCGAATACATCAAAAATGGAGATTCCGGATACTAATAGCATACCAAGCAAATCTAGTCTCCTTTGAGTTTTCTATTTGTAATTGAGATATTTGCAGCGCCGTCGCCAATGCTGTTGCTGCCTGGTGCAGTTTTCAAAAATGGCGCCCCCCCCAAAAAAAAATAAACGTTCATTTGCGTAAGTAATCCGTTTCCACATCACCCAAGAGGTAGGATTAGTAATGCATTTTTTTTAACAAATTTCAATAACAAACAAATAATAAAATATAAATAAAAAGCACTAAAATTCAAGCGTGCTATTTTAAATTGTAAAATATATGAATTTTGCAAAGTCGTCTATCAAGTCACTGTAATCCAAGTTTTTCAGAAATTCTTTTACTATAGATATTCTAGCTAAATCTTCATCTTAATCTCTAGCTAGTCTTGCTTGTCCTATTGTAGTAAGTAAATATTTTTTAATAATTTTTAATTTAGAAAAGCTACGTTCCCCGGAAGCTACTGTGACTGGTATTGTCAATAAAATTCTAAGAGCTACAACTAGATTTGGTAATATCGGGTCTAATTTCTTTTCAAATATAAAATCTTATGATTCCATAGGGCTTAAAGTTCCTGAAACTATACTTTGGAATATTTTAATTTCGTCCGATAAATCTAATCCTACTATATCAGAATTTGAATTGAAAGTTAAATGCTTTTCTAGGGAAAGACAACTATTTAAAAGATCAGAAGCAAATGGTCTTGGAGCATCAGGGAAATTTGGTGGAATATCTAGTTTTAAAGCTATTTCTTTAGCTTGAATGATAAACTCCTGAAATTTTTCGTCATTTCTTAAGTCCGTCAAAAACTGCAACAACTTTAACAAATTTACTGCCGTCGTAAACAAATAGCAGGACTTTGCAAGTATTTACTAGATATATTAATTTTATCCAAAATATTATACCAAATAATTAATGAATAAATGAATTCAAATTTAATAATTTTGAGAGATAAACTATTCGCGTTATTTCTAGTTATTCCGTCCTTATCCTTTAAAGCTTCTATATGGCTTTCCCATCTTGTCGTACAGAGTGGCTTCAGAGTTAGTGTTTTCACAATCTTTTTCAAAATGTACCATCTTGAAACAGAACTAGAAAAAATACATATATACAGTATCAAAAAAATGTACAGCTTGAAGTGAACATTGAACTGAATCCAGAAGGACCAGGTTAGCTGAATGTGATGCGCATGGCACAAAAAATGCTCGGAGTTCTAAATGTTTAACCCCAATGTTTCTTCCCTTCATATTTGAGCTATTATCATAGCCTTGCCCCCTGCAATCACTAATTGAAAATCCTAGGCAAGTTAGTCGGTCTAAAACTAAATCTGTTAAGCCCTTACCCGTCGTATCTGTAGCTTTTAAAACCCCATAAAAAGCTCCTTAATTTCATGTTTGTTGTTATTTCTATGAAGAAAAGAACTCTAACAATAAGTGATAATTGTTAATTGCGGCGCTGATCTGGAGTACAATCAACAATTATCGAAAAATATTTTGCTCCTATTATAATATCATTGATTTTATTTTGAATTACTTTAGAAACGAAAATATTTTGGATTTGCCATCACTGGTATAAAGCCAAATTTCTTTATGAACAGAAAAAATATAATGTGCGTGAGAGGTTCTTTTCATATAGGGAACGGAAGGGAAATTTGTATGAAGAAAGGGTATAAAGACCAAATTATATTTTCATATCATCGGTTGAAGAATTCTTTATGAACAGCAAAATTTTTGTGTGCTTGAGGGTTGTTTTTCATGGAAGGGGTGTTCAGATAGCATAAAATAAATTATTAGTCAAGATAAGTTTATTATTCAAGGTGCTACAACCGAAATTTGTTAATGCCATCTTACGGCAAGAATCATATTTAATCTAGCATAATTTATTTAAGGTTTGCTTTGTAAGTTTATAATTATAAAATTTTGTCATTAAAAAAAGGTCTGTCTAACGAGTAACACTTCTAAAAAGATGTGCGGTGAAACAATAATAATAACAAAAAGTGTAATCCGTAATCAATTAAAAATAAAAGATTGTATTAAAAGTAATTGTGCGTTTTTAAGTGATTTTCCTGGAGTTGTATATATCAGCTGTTTGTCTACCTGGAAACCGCTAGGTTTGAGTCGTTTGCAGCATATTAACTCACGAGTGGGCATTTTTACCGGGATAAGCAAACGAGCTATCGAAAGATTGGTCCTTCGAGCCGGATCGGTACAAATTACGGTTTGGCATTAAACGGGAGTTGTTTCACCGCTATCAGAGAAGTAGAAATATTTTATATTATTTACAAGTAAAAATAAAACCGCGTGCATTTGTGTATTGTGCATTGCATTTTTCCGCCATCTTGCGAAATATATCAAGCGTTAGTTAGAATCGCTTAAAAATAATAATTTAAAATTCACTAAATAAAATACTAAATTATTTAAATAATTTCGCAACGTGCTGTGTAATTCGTCAAATAATTTACGATTACCCGACATTAATCTCGCCGAGCTAACGGTTCGCAGAAAAGAAGCGTTTAGTGTATTTGTGATTGTGCTGGTGTGTAATTAATTATTAGAATAAAAATGGCTGACGCAACGGTGTACAAAAGCAAAATGAGCATCCTAAGAGATTCGCTTCAAAAAACTAAAGATTACGCAATTGAGTGCCAAACGTCTAGCGAGTTAAATATCGAAAATATTCTTGTGCGAATGAAACGTGCCGAGGAATTGTTGTCTCAGTATCTGGATGCCGAAACCAAACTATTTAGTCTCAAGGACGATGAATCATCGAGTTTTTTTGAAGTCGAGGATAATATGCCGCTATTGGAGATTTTAATCAAATAATATCCAAACGAAGACAATCAGCTATCCAAGACAGGTCAGCATCATTCTTCGATAGCATAACACTGGCATGATAGGTGACATTCGTGATATAAAATTACCAAAGTTAGAAATTCCGAAATTTTCTGGTAATTACACTGATTGGCCATCCTTCCATGAATTGTTTACTAAACAAATTGATGAATGCGCACGACTATCTGATGTCCAAAAATTTTATTATCTAAAACTTTATTTGACAGGAGAAACAGCTAATTTAATTACGCATATAAATATCACGGCCGCTAATTATAAGGAGGCGATTGATAAGCTGCGTACAAGATACGATCGGAAGAGGTACGCTGTAAACTCGTTCGTCAGAAAATTTATTGAGCTGCCTTCCATTCAGCAAGCAAATTCCGGAAATATTCGAAAATTGCATGACGTGTGCGATGAGATAGTACGAGGACTAAACAGTATGGGTACAGAAGCAGAACGTCGGTATCCTTGGCTGGTTTATCTCATACTCAACAAATTGGATACTGATACAAAAAGCGAAGGGTCTGAATCTTCAGCAAAAGATGAGTTTCTGAGATTCGAAAAGTTTTTGGAATTCCTGTCCAACCGAGTCGATGCGTTAGAAAGCTACGGAGTGCCAATCAAATCAACATACTCGAGGCCAAGTCGCGATTTGAAAACATTTACAACGACCACCTCAATATGCGAATTTTGCAAAACTGAACACAAATTATATGAATGCAGCAAGTTTAAGGAATCATCTACGGCTGATCGTCGAAAATTCATCACTGATAACAAGCGCTGTTACAACTGATATTTAAATTCTGGCCATAATGTGTATAATTGTCGTTTCCGGGGAAGGTGCCAGAAATGTTACCGCAAGCACCATAGTCTATTGCACGAAGAGGAGCCAGCAGAGGTCAAGTCTAGTCAAACGGATTAATCAGTTGTAAATTATTGCACTAAATTTGAGAATACGTGCATCTTACCAACAGTAATAGTAAAGGTGAAAAATTCAAGAGGTACATTTAATTCATGCCGTGCGTTGTTGGATTCCGCCTCTGAGGTTAGTTTCATTTCTGAGAAGACATTTAATGCCCTTAAGTTGCCACGGGAGACAAGTTCAATATCAATCAAGGGTCTGGGTTCAACGCATGTAGGAAAAACAAAAGGCCTAGTCAACTTAAGTATTTCAAATGATGAGGAAACATACAACACTGGTGTGAGGGCCTTTATTGTGCCCTACATTGCAACCATATACATCCAAAAGAACTTAACAATGACGAAACGATTAAAGGTAAATCGCTCAATTGGGCTGATCCTGATTGTCTACGTGGTGGCGAATTAGATATACTTCTCGGAACGGACATTTTCTTCGATGTATTAAGTGATGGTAGAATTCAAGGTAAATATATAACTGCGTACAATACTAAATTTGGATGGATTCAAACGGGGAAGATTAATTCGGAATCCAGTATTATCTCTACCATTAATTTAAATGTCATTATGGATGTCGACTGCACGTTAAGAAAGTTTTGGGAAGTCGAAAATATTCCTGAAGTATCGAAAAATTCCGAAGACAGTATATGCGAAAAACATTTTTTGAAAACTACAATTCGCGCACCCGATAACAAATTCATTGTACGGTTACCGTTTAAGATTCAGCCAGGCCAGTTGGGATCCACATACAATATTGCACTTAAACGATTGATGTCAATGGAGCGGCGTTTCCAGCGTGACAATGCATTTAAATCACTATATCACGATTTTATGACCGAATACCCCAACCTCGGTCACATGAAACTAATTGGCGAGCGAAATCCAAATTACTACTTTTTACCGCATCACAAAGTTCTTAAACAAAGTGTAACTACGCGTCTAAGGGTCGTATTCGATGGATCAACAAAGTCGACCACAAATTTAGCTTTAAACGAAATACTCGAAACAGGGCCCACAGTTCAATCTTCGTTAGTGGAAATCCTTACTCGATTTAGACAACACAAGTACGTACTAAGTGGGGACATTGAGAAAATGTACCAGATGATTTGGGTTCACGAAGAGGATGCGAGGTACCAACAAATACTTTGGCGATCAGAACCTGCATTACCTCCACAAGCCTATCAACTACGCACAGTAATATACGGCGCCACATCCGCCTCGTTCTTGTCAACGCGATGCATAAGGGAAGTAGCTAATCGAATCTCATCGACGCATCCGCAAATTTCCAAATTAATTTCGAACGACGTTTATGTAGATGATTTAATGTGTGGAGCCAATACAATAGAAGCATTAATAAGTCAAAGAAATCTACTAGTGTCAACGCTCAAGGAATATGGTTTTAATTTACGAAAATTACGATCGAATAATCCAGGGATAGCAGACAATTCATCGGAATATACCAATCTAGATAAACAAATTTTGAGCGATAATGACTTATCAAAGGTTCTTGGGATCATTTGGAATCCGATCCAGGATGAATTCTCATTTAAATGTGATTTGGAGAAGTTTGCTTGCCTAACCAAACGAGGACTACTATCGGACGCCAGCAAAATATTTGACCCGTTAGGCTGGATATCACCATTGGTCATCAAAATAAAAATAATGTTTCAGAGATTGTGGCTGGAACCAATTATCTGGGATGACGCATTACCTCAACAGACTCAACAAGATTGGCTGAAACTTCGAGGCAGTTTGTCACAATTGAACAAAATCAAAATTGCCCGATGGTTAAATACCACAGAAAAAATTGATATGTGCGGGTTTTGCGATGCTAGTGAGCTAGCTTATTCAGCAGTAATTTATGCCACTTCCGATGATGGAGACAAACAAAAGTGTACCCTATTGATTGCTAAAACGAAAGTTGCTCCGATTGAACAAATAACACTGGCACGACTCGAACTCCAGGCAGCACATATGTTAACCAAGCTCATGAAATTCGTAGAAAATACAATAACAATTAAAGTCAACAGCATTTCACTATGGACCGATTCAACATTGGTACTTGACTGGTTATCATCATTGCCCAAACGCTGGAAAACATTTGTTGCTAACCGGACATCATACATTTTGTCCCATTACAAGCGCGACTGTTGGCATCACGTCATTTCTGAGGAAAATCCATCTGATTGTGCGACACGAGGGCTGACTATAGATGAATTGGTAAAGCATCAATTGTGATGGAACGTGTGAAAATAAATCTGCATGGCCTATTTACCCCACGAAACATCAAAGTGATATTTTCAATTACGAAGAACGTCCTCAAGTGAATGCATATTTAATCGTAACGAACAATTTTTACGATCAATTAATATCCAAGCATTCAAGTTTTTACCGAATATGTTATAATTTGGCTATAGCCATAAAATGTTCGAAATATTTACGGGACAAATTTATCACAAAAACTAATATATGCTCTTTTATCCGAAGGAAAACAACTATCTAGGAGTAGCACACTAAAAACACTAAATCCATATATTGCTGCTGACAAATTAATTCGAATTGGTGGCAGATTAAGTAACTCCAGTTGTAATTTTAATATGAAACACCCAATTTTATTACCGAGTAATTCACCAATTTGCAAACCGATGCTGTATAATCATTCTGGTTTCGGTCTCTGCTTATCATTATTACGTCGAAGATATTGGATCTTAAGATGCAAAATTATTATCAGATCCGTAATCTATAAATGCATTAAATGCTTCCGAGTCAATCGGAAGAACGAACATCAGCTTATGGGGGAGGGTAGCCGAGTTGAATTTACACATGCCTTTGCTAACATGGGCATTGACTATTGCGGGTCATTTGAAGTCAAATCTACGAATCGTTGAGGCCAGGCTGCCGATAAAGTCTACGTTTGTTTGTTCGTTTGTCTATCTACGAAAGCTGTACATGTTGAAGTCGTTATGAGCTTATCAACTGAGAGCTTTATAGCAGCGTTGCAGCGTTTTGTATCCAGGCGTGGGCTCTGTAAGAGCATCTACAGCGATAATGGCAGTAACTTCGTTGGAGCCAACAATAATCTTCAAGAATTATATACGTTTATTAAAAATAATTCTAATCAAATTTATTCTTATCTTTTAAGGTGGGAGATAAAATGGCATTTCATCCCACCGTTTGCCCCACACATGGGAGGAATTTGGGACGTTGGACGAATTTGCAACATTAATAACAAGAGTCGAAGCGTCCCTCAACTGTCGTCCGTTATATGTTGAACAAACCGAAGACATGGAAGTGATCACACCTGCCCATTTTTTAATTGGCCGTTGCTTAATGGACTTACCGGAGATGGAGGAGATTACCATCAGCGGTCCGAAGTATACCAGTGGCACTATTCTGGTAATTCCCTGGGAATAGGGAATTGGGGAAAGATTTTATATGTAATTTGTATTTAAAATGTTTTTTTCTGGCA
The DNA here is from genome assembly GCA_947310385.1 of Nephrotoma appendiculata. Lineage (NCBI taxonomy): Eukaryota > Metazoa > Arthropoda > Insecta > Diptera > Tipulidae > Nephrotoma > Nephrotoma appendiculata. The sequence continues at coordinate 44,569,194 of OX371224.1, read as the reverse complement.
TACTGAGGTAAAAAGCTAGTATTAATTTTTTGAAAACAAAGTTAAATTGGGAATAATTTTCCCTACTAATTTAGATATGGAAAAATTATTCCCAATTTATAAATATTTACATCAAACTTTTTTCCTCAGTAGGCCGGAAAAAAACATTTTAAATAGAAATTACATATAAAATCTTTCCCCAATTCCCTATTCCCAGGGAATTACCAGAATAGTGCCACAGGTGGAGAATGGTAAATCAGCTGTTTTGCGAATTCCGGAGACGGTGGTACAGAGACTACCTGTCAACATTACAACGGAGAAGCAAATGGTACACGAAAACTAAAAATATCCAAGTTGACAATATAGTGTTGCTGAGAGATGAAAAATTGTCATCCGTTCATTGGCCATTAGCGCGCATAGTTCAAGTTCATCCAGGAGGCGACGGTTTAACTCGTGTGGTTACAGTGAACGGTCCACGTCTAAATTCTATACTGAAAAGGCCTATATAAAACATTTTTATGCTGCCATCCACCGAGGAAGATTTCCATTTAAGTGAGCTGAATCAAATTGATTCAGGCCGGGGGGATGTTCAGATAGCATAAAATAAATTATTAGTCAAGATAAGTTTATTATTCAAGGTGCTACAACCGAAATTTGTTAATGCCATCTTACGGCAAGAATCATATTTAATCTAGCATAATTTATTTAAGGTTTGCGTTGTAAGTTTATAATTATAAAATTTTGTCATTAAAAAAAGGTCTATCTAACGAGTAACACTTCTAAAAGATGTGGTGAAACATTAATAATAATAACAAAAAGTGTAATCCGTAATCAATTAAAAATAAAAGATTGTATTAAAAGAAATTGTGCGTTTTTAAGTGATTTTCCTGGAGTTGTATATATCAGCTGTTTGTCTACCTGGAAACCGCTAGGTTTGAATCGTTTGCAGCATATTAAGCCACGAGTGGGCATTTTTACCGGGATAAGCAAACGAGCTATCGAAAGAGGGGGTTGTCGATATTTTTCTATTCCATACTAACTATGAACAATGTTCAAATACTGGGCAACGACAAAAAATTTTATATTTTCTTTTTAAAATATATTTTTACACAGTGAAAAAAATATTTGTTCAAAATTTCGGTAAAAAATTTTTTTGAAAAAAATATAAAATTATTTTATGTTTTAAAATTTATTTTTATTACTGATTATATTTTAGCGCCCTCGAATTTCAACGCCCCGTCAAGCTGTTCATACTGTTCCAAGGAAGCGCCGGCCCTGGATATTTGGTTGGCGGGAACAAATTGTTTTCTGTTCTGTCATCAGAAAAGTCATTTATGACAATTTAATGTGGAATTTTATTTACCAAAATCCAGCGAAAAAATTGATGTACATTAAAATTTTTGTTCTATTTGAGAGAAAAAATCAATTTTTTTAATGTACGAGTACATCAATTTTAAAAAAATGTACATTTTTTCGTAAATTTTTTTTTGAAGTGACCAATAAGAAGAGTAGAAATGTCAATTTTTATGAACGCGTCGGAAATGTCATTCTTCTTGTGTTTTAAGTGGTGCAAGATCTAAAAGTTGTGAATTTAAAACGAAAAATAATACAAATTTGTCCACAACTACAACTCGTCACTTCTTCATCTGAATATTTCGCCCACTACATCTTTCACAAAATTTTTTACGCGACTTTTTTGTGCTCGTTCAAATAATATGGACTGAAACTTTATAAAATCATCATCATCCGATGAAGAAAAATATAACAATAAATCTTCTGAGACTTTCCATTTTACCCATAAAAACACTTGTATCAGTAAAAATTCACAACCAAACGCTTTAAAACACAAACCACAAATGTCATGAGTAATGACTCCAAAACGTCAAACGTTTACCACTACTAACACAAAAGCAAATTAATTTATTTTTTGTATATTTGAACCATAAATTTCACATTGATTTGAAAAAGTAAATAAAATTCCACATAAAATGCAATTAAATGTTGGCATTTTTGTCAATGCCTACTCCATTACTATTTAAAACAAAACGAGAAGACAAAAGAAATTGTAGTGTGTCTTGAGTTTTCATTTCGCAAACCATAGTTTCATATTCCTGGTTACGAAACCATGTATGTGTTTATGGTATAATAGCCTGGACAGACTGCCGATTAGTTAAACTGGATAAGCAAAATTAAATCGAGTATCCTCTGAAAATACTAAAACTTGATAGTAGATTTTTTAATTTTTCTGAATTGTATTTTATTTTTTAGAGTACTTGACCAAATTTTGCTACCTCAGTTTAACTAATTTTCAGTCTGTACAGGCTATTACGGAGTAGTATTTTATATATCGGCGTGCGGTGCCACCATAAATCGTGTCTCGTCTAAATTCGTTTCAGTGGTAAAATTTTGAACGCGGAGCGTAAATAATTGTTATCAACAAGTGTCTGCCGCAACTTATTTCGCGCGGCCGATCACGAGGCCATTTATAAATTAAAAAAAAACGGCGATAGTGCCGCAATTGTAGCGGGTGGCCAATAATCAAAAACGAGCCAATTCCTAATCTGTTTTGGTATATCGGCGAAAATGCTGTCTTGTAAACGGCTATTCGTGATAAAGGCGACCGCCACATTGCAGGAGGACGTAACTGAAGGTCTGATTTTAGGTACCATTTTTATTTTTTGTTATTTTTTTATTTTTTGGTTCTCAATTTTTAATAAACGTAAAGTCAATTTAAACTCATATTTTTTTCATTTTTAAGTTTCATTTTTTTTATTTTTTTATTTCAAGTCAGCGAGCATTTTATGTTCGATTTTTTTCTCTCTTTTATTCCTTCCTCCTCTTATTGTTGGTGAAAATTATTTAAATAAAAAATTCCACTGCGATTAATTTTGGTACATATTCGGTTTTATTTTTTGCTCATCTGCCTCGATTTCTTTTAGTTCAGTTATTATTCGGATTATTTTACCTACAAATTTCTGTTTTTGCTTCTTTTTGTTATGAGGCGAAATCTCATTAAGTGTCGGTTCCATAGTTACAGGTTCGGCTTGTCACTCCCTGTCATCCCATTGGCAGGACATCCACAGGGTCGGAATAGTGAGTTCCGCATATGTGTCGTCCATTCGAGGACGACCGTAAAATCTACACGGTCTCCTCGTGGCACCCTGGCAGTCTCAAGCTGTCTGAGAGTGAATTGTGGGAGATTACCTAGAGGTTTCTCCGGATGAAAAGAGGCTTTGTCTGTTGGGGAAACGTCCCTACCATATTATGCTGCTTCGCTGTGGCTGGGCATTGACCTCTAGGGGTCGATGGGTCATTCAGAGTGTTTCTTCAGCAGATATTGTATTTGTCATTCGGGGAGATCCAGCCGTTTCTGGACCGGGTTCTGGTGCAAATTCAATTTATTTTCAGTTTTTATTTAGTTTATTTTTATTTTTCTGTTACACGGTGTAGGTCAGGAGCATGTACGCCTCAACTTCCCTTCGACCCAAAACCCTGAGGTATAGTAATCACCGTGAGAGAGGCCTCTGCATTCTTAGATGAAATCTGCGGGTTAGCCTGGTGCCGTCCCGCAACAGCCCATAGACCCAAGGGCCCTTGATGCACACAATAACTCACCAAAGATTCATCGCAATTTAATGAATTGATTTATCAGGAGGTTGCTTACAGACAGACTTACGGATTTACAAACTTTCATTCTTATTATTATAACAGATATTTCTGCAAATTTTGTTATAAATGATTTTGATTTATGATTGCCAATATGCATAACTGTAATTAATCCGCAAACCGTCTACTGTTGCTGGTGAATCGAAAGTCGTCAAATCTGATTTCCTCGGCAACCAATTAATAATGCGTTCATTGCATCGTTAAATTAAAGCGGAAAGTCGCTTGGAATTCTTTGAACTTTCCTATGATTATCGTTGTTTTAATCACGTTGTTCATCACTACGAGTCTTGTTGCATTCTATAGTTTTGGTGAAAGCGAATTGAGGCTCCAAAAGCGTCGACCTAAATTTTTCCAATGTCTAATAATTACCTGGAAAACACGTCATTTTGTAAAGCGACTCGCATATTCGTTGTTAACTTAAGAGTTTTTACATATTTCCACAAAATCGATGACTACCAGCAAGCTTTTATTTCATCAGCTGTTGATCTTAGAATGACCGGCAGCGTTTAGCAAAATCTCTGTCCAGCAGAATCATCGTCCCTCTAAAGAGGTTCTGATTATTGCGCAACTCTCAACGTTCGATAGAGTACATCCAATGCATTCATCAAAAATGATTTTTTTGCATTTCTGTAAAGTGCTTCCGCCATTGCTAATTTTTTGGAAGTGTTGCACGTCGGTTCATCTATCGTTTGCAAATTTAGTGACAGTTTAAGCGCAGAATAAGCTATTCGTCCCCATTCTAGCAATGTGTCAGAGGTTCCAGATGCTGCTACGGCCACCACTATTTGTCTTATTGTGCGAATCGAAGGTAAAATCAATGAAATTCGGAACGTTTTTGCCAGTTCCGCCAGTTGCATCGAGAAACAAGATTCCTCTGTAGCCGTCGTTGACTGCTATCATTTGCCTCCAAATGCTGTCTACGCTCTTCATCCATCTCATTTACTCGACGACCATGAATTTGACTTGCGTTGCACGTAGGCCGATCGATATTAAGACGCCCCACTCGCGGTTTTTTCCAAAGAAATAAACTAATATCAATGTTTGCAACACACCGAATTACAATGAACTTAAACAAATTCAAACCGATGAACACATTGAACTATCGCATTTAATGTAATTTTTTTCGCAAAATGAAAATATGTGGCAGCAGAACTATCAAATGAACGTCGACGCTATATTCTTGCAATTTTTTCATACAAAAATACTATCCAAATTTCCGACTTTTCCGTTGGATTTTTCCAAAATTTGCTTTCATGCGAACCTTGTCCTGACAATTAAGAACACAACAAATAAAATACATTGGGCAATGGATTTTTATTTATATAGATGGTTGCCTGTGGCCGCTCTTTCTCTCTCTCTCTCTCTCTCTCTTTCTAGCTTTCACATTCCATGAAGGGATTTTGCCGCCTACACTATGGTCCTCCATCTGTCTCGATCCATTGCTCTTGTCCTCCAGTTTCCACATCTTAATATGAGTAGGTCTTGTTCGACGTCATCACAACAGTGCAGCCAGGGTTCTCCTCGACGACGCAATCCAAAACTCATGATGCATATATATGCCATAGAAATGTTAATACGAGAGCTTTTTATGAAAATTAATTGGGGCAAAAGTTTGAGGGGTGAACGTGTTAAAGAAATATTGACCAAGGTTAAAATTCTGAAAATATTCTAGAATATATAAAAGCAAATTTTGGTATTAATTAAACCTGGAAAAAGGTTCAATATCAAACAAGGATTAAAAAATTCATTTTTCTATCAACCAATAAAAAAATCGAAAAATTCGGCGAACCTTGGTACCGTATCATTCCCATGTACATAATTTTATTTTTAATTCCCCTATAGTTGGAAATTAAATTATATTTGCCGTCATACAGTCCTTAGAAAATGTGTATGCCCCTTGTACAGATACATATATATTACACAGACACGAATGCAATAAATATAAATTGTTGTAACGTACATTAAATTATGTCATTTAATTTACATTAAATATTTAATTTTCAAGCGAAAAAAAATTAAAACGTTTTCCATTGAATTTTAGTACATCATCGCAATAACAACAACAACAACTACGAAACCAGCAACACCGATTTTCATACACCTTTTCAACAACTAAATAAAAATGGTCAGGTAACCCCAAAAAAATGTACTCGTATATAGCAAAAATATAAATTGTAAATAAATTAAAAAAAATAAAATTGTTATCAAAACAATTTAATCTAAATTAAATTGTAAGTCGTCCCATTTAATTGTGTGAGGAATGGACCGAAAGCGACGGTTATATCGAGACAAACGCGCGGCGGTACATAAAACGAAACGAAAATGACTTGTAACCTTTTGTATTTTGTTGGCGAGAGAACATTTTACTTTGCGCTGTGTCTAAAACGTAACTTTGTAGCGTCGTACATAATGAAACAACACCAATTTAATATTAAACATTTTTTTAACTTTATAAAATAAAAATTGAAACGAGCTTTTTTTATATATGTATTGTGTATACGTATAGAGCTTTTCGGAAAATATACAATATACACTTTTTTGTAAATGTGATATTTTTTTAAATTGGAAAAGCACTGCTAACATTTTTATTTTATATATGTGTAAATAGCCGAAAGCTCTTTATTACAGTTTTATTTACTTCTCATGGTGTTGTTGATTGTTTTGATACTTTTAATTGGGCAATGGTTTTTGGGTGTTCAGCCATAATTCGAAAATTAAACAGACAACTAATATAAATACGGAAAATTACACCTCCGCATTAATTTACGTTAAAAGGAATTAACCGAATGGGGAAGATTTAATTTTGTAAAGATCTAATATTTTAGTAATTTTTATTAACACGGTACAATGGACCAAATTTAATTTTTTTTTTTATAGCACCATTTTCGATTTTAGCATTTTAACAGAAAATTAGAGCAATATTTTATTTCACAGGGTTAAAGTTTAATAATAAAGCAGTTTATTTCGTCATTCTCAAAGGAAACAATATTTTATGAAAGTTTGACAAGCCACTTTTATAAAAAAATTGTGGTTATTTAGTTTGAAATGAAAATTTGAAAGTAGTTTGACTCAAAAATATGTTTATACTTCAAATTATACAAAGTAATAGAGAAACCTCAAAATTGTTTAACTAAAAGCAACAATTTTGTGTCTGTGAAATAATGTTATCGTAGATTCAACAACATTTTGGAATCTTCGTAATCGTAAGTTTTTGGAATCTTCGTAATCTCACTTTTAATGTGTGAAAAATGTAACATACATCTAAGATGTATGTTACATTTTTCACACATTAAAAGTGAGTTTGGAACTTCCAGGTAACTTACACCGCTGTTTTTCCGATGTCCAGTTGAGAAAATGCGATACACTGACAGACGTCTAGTGCATCTATGTGACTTGCGTAAGGTCGTTTAACGTCTATCTCAAGACTAATACTATTGGTTGATGGTCGGTCGGGCTCGTTTTAAATAGTTGTAATTATCATTGACTCTGCACAGGCTTTCAGCAAATTGAATTCTAAAATTTATTAGAGCGAAATGTTCCTTTCCTGAATCACCACCGATTCTTTTAGAAAGTAGCCATGAATTTACCACCGTGATATCTTAAAGATGGTAAATATTCGTATGCACCATTTCTTTGAGCGTTTTTGTGGTGACCTATTTATCCTTTAGAGCACGTTCGGTTGGTAACTTGCTTGAAAATAGTCTGTCACGACGTACTGTGCCAATTGATTGAACAACTACTTTATTTAGTTCGAAAACCAATGGTAAGCTCGTGTAATAATAATCGAAGTAATCGTGGTGGTTCGCATTTCTTGGTACATTTCATAGTAGTCAAATGACCAAATTTGATGAGCTTCCCAAATCTTTTTCTGATGAAATACGTTTATCATTTTCTTGCCCCGAAAATTGTTCAAAATTGTACGTAAATCCTGATTTTCACTGAGAAGAAAAAATTTGTAGCCCTATTTATGCCGCTTCATTGGCGTGTACTACTTCAAGTAACTTCTACCTTTAGTAGAGCACACCTGTTCATCAATAGATATATTTTGCTCGATTGGAATCTTCAGGAAGTTTTTAATGAGAGCATCTATTACCAGTCGTATTTTGAACGGGCGATCGTAGTTTGGATTTGCGTGCGGCATATTGTTCTCATTGCGATTGCAATGCAGAAACTGACGAATTTTTTCGAAATGCTTTTCCGTATTATATTGTTCCACTTCATGGGACCAGTATCAACGCAAGCTTGTTAGTTGGTACACGAAAGTTAAAATACACAACTCGAGAAATTTTTCCAAATCCTTCCCGTTTATTTAAAACGTATTTTTGATGTTAGTTTCCATTGCATAGTTATTTGATTCTCTAACGCTATCACCATTTTAATTAGAATTGAAAATTTCAAGAGGCGTTTGTAGTTCGAGAAGTTCTTGTGGTTTTTCATCACCGTTAAATTTATATTTATTTGATGAAGCATTCAAATTTTACTTTCCAAATAGTATTATTATACAATTTTTTTAATTCCTTGACCTCCCTCGTTTCACTTGTCACCTCAATTGCGTTGCCAATATCAGGATCTTGTAATTCAATCACAATATTATCACTATTTAGTAGTATCACGGCTATATTTTGAATATCTAATGGTACGTCGTCATCCATTTCAGTGTCCTGGTTTAAAGTCATTTAGGCGAAGGCGGGACGCAACAAATATTTATATTGAAATAATTATTTAAATATTTATTTGTTTAATTAATTCAAAGTTTTAAATTAAAAACAATAATGTTAACATAAAATTGAAGACGTTTATAAAAGTCTAAAATCAAATAAAAAATTTACAATAAAACTCTATATTAAATTATATTAATTAAACAATGTTGAAACATTTTCCGAATCATAATATTTTGAACGATCGAAAAACATGTCAGTATAATGTTTTGGTAGACCTACATATATACTCGACAAGTAACGACCCGACTAAAATTCTGATGGAAGTCGCGTATCTAAAACGACATTCAATTGAAGAACGGAATTTCTTAGTAAATTTGATTCTAAGAAAATTCATATCTCAAGATTTTCACCGATCGGCAAACTTGCCACTATAATATTTTGGTATACTCTACTTGGGCTAACCCAATTAAAATTCTAATGGGGCTCGCATATCTGAAACGACATTTTTGAAAGGAACAGTATTTCTTAGGATTTTCATTTCTCAATACTTTCTCTGATCAGCGGACTATTTGTAGTTCTGATATTTATTGTTCTACTATTTATTAAATAATCGTTGGTTACTATTGATTACAATTACATCAGAATCATTGAACTATCAGACAAAACTCCGTGTAATCTTTTTACTCCAATCGAGCATTTTGTTCTCGTTAGTGGTTCTTTTGCCAATGGAAACTTCTTTAACTTTGTTAGAGCACGCCAAGCCCATCACCTCGTTTGTCACTCTAGCGCATGATGACCGGTTTTAGCCGTGCTATTGTTCACAGTAGGTGTTTTTAAGGGACCAGCATTATCCTAGTTTGTTTTTACCGTTTTTTAAGAATTTTATTTGAATTCATGACATTTTCCACGAATAGTACATGTGCAAGAAAACATTCCAGGCTATATTTTTATATTAACGCTGTTTACCCTCATAATTTTCGGAGCCAACCTGCTTTATAACATCGGGTCACATAGCATTTTACGTGGAATCACCAATTTTGTTTTAAGATGACCATTCCCATCACCTCAACATTGGTCATGATACACTGAAAAAAATTTTGTGTATTTTTTTTACGAATATCATTCGTTAACTCGAATTCCTACTATTAATGTAAAAATCTTTATAAAGGGTGATTTTTTTGTGGTTAGGATTTTCATGCATTAGTATTTGACAGATCACGCGGGATTTCAGACAAGGTGTCAAAGAGAAAGATGCTCAGTATGCTTTGACATTTCATAATGAATAGACTTACTAACGAGCAACGCTTGCAAATAATTGAATTATATTACAAAAATCAGTGTTCGGTTCGAAAAGTGTTTCGCGATTTACGTCCGATTTATGGTCTAAATAATCGACCAAGTGAGCAAACAATTAATGCGATTGTGACCAAGTTTCGCACTCAGTTTACTTTATTGGACATTAAACCAACCACACGAATGCGTACAGTGAGTGCGTACAGAAGAGAATATTGCGTCTGTTTCTGAGAGTGTTGCTGAAGACCGTGAAATGTCGATTCGTCGCCGTTCGCAGCAATTGGGTTTGTGTTATTCGACGACATGGAAGATTTTACGCAAAGATCTTGGTGTAAAACCGTATAAAATACAGCTCCTGCAAGAACTGAAGCCGAACGATCTGCCACAACGTCGAATTTTCAGTGAATGGGCCCTAGAAAAGTTGGCAGAAAATCCGCTTTTTTATCGACAAATTTTGTTCAGCGGTGAGGCTCATTTCTGGTTGAATGGCTACGTAAATAAGCAAAATTGCCGCATTTGGAGTGAAGAGCAACCAGAAGCCGTTCAAGAACTGCCCATGCATCCCGAAAAATGCACTGTTTGGTGTGGTTTGTACGCTGGTGGAATCATTGGACCGTATTTTTTCAAAGATGCTGTTGGACGCAACGTTACGGTGAATGGCGATCGCTATCGTTCGATGCTAACAAACTTTTTGTTGCCAAAAATGGAAGAACTGAACTTAGTTGACATGTGGTTTCAACAAGATGGCGCTACATGCCACACAGCTCGCGATTCTATGGCCATTTTGAGGGAAAACTTCGGAGAACAATTCATCTCAAGAAATGGCCCGGTAAGTTGGCCACCAAGATCATGCGATTTGACGCCTTTAGACTATTTTTTGTGGGGCTACGTCAAGTCTAAAGTCTACAGAAATAAGCCAGCAACTATTCCAGTTTTGGAAGACAACATTTCCGAAGAAATTCGGGCTATTCCGGCCGAAATGTTCGAAAAAGTTGCCCAAAATTGGACTTTCCGAATGGACCACCTAAGACGCAGCCGCGGTCAACATTTAAATAAAATTATCTTCAAAAAGTAAATGTCATGGACCAATCTAACGTTTCAAATAAAGAACCGATGAGATTTTGCAAATTTTATGTGTTTTTTTTTAAAAAAAAGTTCTCAAGCTCTTAAAAAATCACCCTTTATAAACGTAGAAAATAAAATAAACAAAACAAATTCTACAACTGCATGCATTAATAGTAAGAATCGCAGTTCGTAAATTTATAGTTCAATTAATAGTTTTTTTGTATTGTTGCATTATATTTATATTTGTTTGTTAAAGGACACTTTCAATTGTAAAATTGTGTTAAAAGTATTTGTACGAATAGGTTCGCAATAATGAATTTTTATTCCTTAAAAATATGAAATTATACGTAGTAAAGATACAATAGCGAAATTCGAAAATTATGGTATACGAGTATCTTGATATTCATATCGATGTTAACTTTTACGAATTTTATTATTAATATTACAAATTATAATATATAGTAGCTAATTATGACAAATATATAAAAAATTTATAGAACATGTTTAAAAATATTTATTAAAGATATAAGGCTGTAACGAACACACAATTATTTACATAGTCTCTTTTTATCATTAATGACTTGAATATGTAGAAGTTGTATGCAATATAATATTAGTTACTGGTATAGTTTATTGAATATGTAATTCAAATGATCGAATTTGTTCATAACATATTCATCCAAACGATTCATCTTTTTTTAAATTTGTCTTCTGTTTACGCACATTTTCTTTGACCATAACTTATCTTCGACTCTCTTTATAATTTACCCATCCACAATTATAAAATAATCAAGAAGCACGCGCATGATTAAACTTTAGAACTATATTCGGAAGGTGTGCCTTTTTACGATATAAGTTGAGGATATATTCACATACCACAACCACGAGTAGAGCTTTAGGCTTTGTAACCAATGTATTTTAGAGTGTGCGGATAAATTGCCGTTTTGAAAAATGCTGTTTTGAAAAATTCTGTCTTATTTTGAGAAATACAGTTTTGAAATATGTATTTGAGAAGATATCCTTCTATACACCACCCCAACGTTAAATAAAAATTAATTTGTTTGTACTCGTTTTGAAATTTCATCAAATATTTACGCACTATCCACGAATTAGTTCGAATTATAGATAACGATAGAAAAATATTCATAATATATACGAAAAGTTCGTATATCTACGAATTAGTTGGTATTATAGATGACGATAGAAAAATATTCATAATATATACAAAAAGTTCGTCATATTTATATTTTATACTTATTATATTTCATAAAACGGTCATTTAGTTCATTCGTTCTTAAAATTTGTTGCAAGTTTGTTGTGTCTTGGTGGTAAATTAAAAAGAAATAATTTATTGAAATCATAGTGTTTTATTTCGTTTTCATAATTAATTATTAAATAAAAACAACTACAATATTATTTTGTTTGTGTAATAAAATAGTGATAATTTTAGTTGCATATCAGATAAGTATTATATTTAAAGGTATTTTTTTGGATCATCCGGATAGAACAGCATTCATTTTTATTTCACTACGTAGTCACAAAAATTTATTTATTTATAGGCATTTATTATTAAATAATTCTTAAATAATTTTATAGATCCGAAAGTTGACGCTGCTTTGCTTGCTTAAAAAGCACATTAACTACGACAATGTATTAGCTAATGAGTTCGGGAGTATTTGGCAAGCTTGTAGCCGATACAAAATTAAGGAAATACAACACGACCTAACATCTCTTCAAAATATTTTAATAAATGAGGAAAAATCAATTAATGAAGAATAAATGAATAAAATCAATTAAAAGGGTTTCGATAAAGGTAAATTAAATTCAGAAATTAACGTGAAAGTCAATTCAATATGTAAATATATAATTCAAACAGTACATTTATTGTAACTCTTTTTTACTTTTAGACGATGCCGCTCTTCAGCTTTTCTGGTGCTTCCATTGATTCCTAACTTCTATTCAAAAGGAATAATAAAAAAGATGATACCGGACAGGAATCAATAATTTACACAGGATTTTCCAGGAAAATTAGATGAAGAAAAATTAGAATGCATTTAGCCATTTGTACTGGGTATAGGAAACGTGGTGCAGTGTGAAAAATATTTTATGTTCATTTTTTAACAAATCTTACCATATTATAAAACAAAGCAAAAATCCTCTAAAGTCAGTCTGATATTACAAGAGCTTACAAGTTAGAGTACTGTTGGTTTATATTTTTTATTATCCTAACTGATTATTTTTACTATTTTAATGCTGAGCTGATAGACATTTTAACTTATTTTGTATTATTCAAAGTATATTATTAAAATAATATTGATCATTTGATTAATATGTACATTTAACTTGTATTTGTAGGAAACATTGAATAAATTTCTATGTTTCTATTATTTTATTAAGTTACATAATTACAGTTACATAATTAAGTAATAAATCATAAGGTGAAGCAAAACTGAAATTTACAATTAAAAAAATAAAAATATGAATCAAATAAAACTAATAAAAATACAAAAATAGTTAAAATTAATTAATTATTTGAATATAAGTGTAATGGTAATAGCTGTTTTGAATAATTTTTGATTTATTATTTTACTTAGTATTAATTATGCATTAAATTATATTTTACTGTGAATATTTTGTAAAGATATTATAAGTTTTAAATTATGATTTAATAAATAAAACATTCTCGTCGTATGAAATTAAGAAAAACATGATTATGCTTATTATTCATGAACTGCATCTTATATTTGAATAATCGTCATCAATATATTTACGAAAATAGTTGTTTTATTTATGAATTACTTCACATTCTATGGGCATTGTCAACTTACATATAACATTAGTTTCGTAAATATCAGTATTGATACGTATATAAAATGAATTTATTTAGTTACATGTATGAATTAGACGTTATTAAAAATTTTAATTTCCAAAATGTTATGAAAAATTTCGTGCTATCTATGAATTTAATCTTTCAACAAATCATCATTTTTTACTATTTTACAATGCCTTACGTTAATAATAAGAAATTATTCATCCATAAACGCTTGCAATTGCATTAAAATTATAAACTTTTTCGTATCGTATATGAATCAAATCATAAATAGTACAGACTAATTCGTAGCTACAACAATTTATTAATTTGTCAGTTTTATGTTATTAATGAACGTAATTCGTAATATTATAGAACTCCTGCATTGGCGCTGTTTTCACGTATTTTTCGTACTATTAATGCAGCTTTTGTCTCTATAGATGCAGGATTTTTTTGAGTGTACGGCTGCAAAAAAAGTGGGTTTACCATGTCCGGAGACGTCGTAGAGCTAATAGGCGTAAAAGACAGAAACACAGTATTTTTAACTGTCATAGTCTTTACTAAAATATGGATATATGAATATATGGGTAGCACAGAGAGATCATGTACGGCTGCATTTTCATCACGATGCATACAAATTTGTATGACTATCTTAAGCTAAATGCTACTCTCATGTTTATGTTATAATTTATTTCCTCAACGACCATCTAACTGTCTCTTTTAAGAATTTGAAGTTATGAACCACTATATGTTAGATCATATTAACATAACCCAAATATAATCCCGCTGCAATAACATAAAACCAACATATTATCATATCGATCTGTTTATTTAGTTCCCCTATCTGTATACAAATATAAAAGTTTCCCGAATTTCAAATACCTCGTATATACGGGTAAATTAAGCATATAGTGGTGCGAGATGAAAATAACACATATAAGAAATCCTAAACTTTTTGGCAAAACATTAATATCCCTATGTAGCTCTATATATAGAGACAAAAAGTGGCAACAAAAGCTTTATGGCGACATATTGGCGCCATGTCGGAATTGAATTATTAAAAATAAAATTCAGTATTTTTATCTATTTTCCTCCTCTATACATAAATAAATATATAAAGTCAGTGTGCTCGAGGGGTGGAAATTTTTTGTAACCGTACATAATCTCTGTATACACATACAAAGATTTTTTTTATTTTATTTATTTATATAGACATGGTAGCGTCATCGTCATCTCGTAACGTCTAGACAGTACGCCATATAGTTTGTACACAGAACTCAGTATGGATTGCTATTTTTTTTTTTGCTCTTGCGTGATTTTGTATTTTGGTTGTGTATGCGGAAAATGTGTATAATGATAAACCGTCAATGGTTTGCTGAATCATAAAATGCAAAAAGATATTATTCTAAATAAGTTGTGAGTAACACCCGAATAGATAAGAAGCTCGTCGACGATTCTGAAAATCGCCGATTTTATATTAACGACTAAAAATTTATATAATGTTCGCGTAATATTTTGACTAGTCGAGCTTTGGAATAATTGAACACTAATATTAGCAAGTTCATTGACTTAAATTCCCTAAAACTTAATGGTAATTGTATACAACTCGTCTACAAAAATTCATGACATCATTTCGATTGTATTTATATACCCCGATAAATATTAAATGAAAAAAGCTCGCATAAGCTTTTTTATTCATGTTTATTTAGTTGGAAATTGGCAAAGAAAAATGTCAATTTGATTATGATAATTTTGTTGTTTAATTTTAGCAGATAATCAAATTTTACAGAAACCATTTTGTATATAGTTACATATATGGTGAAATACGTCTGCAGCGACTCCATTACATTATCGAAGTAAAATTATTTTGATTAAAACAGACTGAATTTCACAAAATGGAAGAATATGTATGGTTGTTAAAAACAGTGTTTTCCATGAAAATATTTACCAAAAACAACAACCTCAAAAATGTTGAAGACTGTGGTCTTGCTGTCGAGTAACAAAATATTTTTCTTTATTGTTTGCACATTCCAAACCAAGATTATGCAGCTTACTTCAATTTCAATTTCAATATCATATTATTCGAAGTACTTATTACAAAATGGTGCTTCAACCTAATTTATATGTTCCACTGCGGCCTATCTGCAGTAAATTTGTATGAAAATTAATTTTAATTTAGTTTTAATTTCGTTTTTTTATTCCTGTATTTAGTCTATGTACCGACAAAAAAATTCGTGGACCCGTTTTCACGTTTTTTGCGTACCGCAGTGGTACGAGCACCACCTGATAGAAATTGTGAACCTTATGATCGCGTCTGTAGCTTGCAAATTAAAATCACAGCGAGAGTTGGGCGATTACGCGTCATCTACTAAATTGTACGTTATTGCGTAGACAACTCGACGACAACGTAGACAAAGTCGACTAATCGTTAACAACGTCGACTACTCGATCGACCTCACACCGTTTTTTTTTCAGATCATGTTTCGTGAAGCTACACAAAAACGCTTATTAGATTTCAAATCAAAATTTATGAACTGAAACAAAATTTGGATTTAGATTTTCATATAAAATTGAACTGATCCGGGATCAATGGGTGTCATGAAACATGGCTACTTTGTGCCTGATATCGGTTTTTTATCTAAATTTGTAACAAACTAATATGAAGCTGAGTTCGTATAACAGTTGAATGTCTCTAATGGTTTTAAACCAAAATATTCGTAATATGTAATTATTTATGTACATCTAAACTTCAAACTTAGTTCAGATTTGTCAATAGCCGATTAAAAATATGGTCGAAGCTAAAATCTTAATTAAGTTGATTTTAATTGACCCCCAGTCAGGATTTATTTTGCGCCATCCTTGAAGGTCTAGCATGAATATACCATTAATTTTGTTAGTCGAAAGTTAGCCCGAATCATTCTGAGCGCTAATTTTTCGAATTTTTCAAAATTATTTTAGATGGTGAACTTCTACATCAAAACGAGAAGAATTGCATCATCAGATTTTTTTCAAAGGTCTCAGTGTCCTAAGAGGGTCCTGTAAACGCCAGGATTGCAAGGCTACAGGATATAGTGCCACATATAGTAAACAGGTTTGTTCATGGATTCAAGTCAATAAAATAGCTAGATTATGTAGTAATTTTTTATTTTATTGTAAGTGTAAGGATTAAAAAAACGCAAGCAGTGCAAACAGTTCGGACAATCGAATTACATAGGTCGCCCGCACAACGTCTCTTCTTCTCTAGAGGTATAACAAAGTGATTTGCCTGGTCATAGCGAAAAGTGGTAGCTAATGTGGTAGACTCCGAACGGCGCTTTAGACTTAAAACGCTACTATGCGACTTTGGCGGCTCACCAAAATGCTTGCAATAATAAATTGCAATGTCGCGTTTGAATTGCTTTTGTGGCATACGCGGATTGATACACAGATGAAGCTGTAATGAATTTTGTACACAAGCATCGATAATCCGTGTAAAGATTCAGCTCCACCACTTTTTGCCACGATAAGCGATACGGTGAGCTGCAACGTTTTAGTCAAATCGATCGACCCCACACATTTATTGATTATATTGTGATACAGCACAAGAACGAGTGACTTTAGTGCATACATACGACCGAATTATCTATACCTATTTCGTAAGACGAATCCCGGTTCCGTTCATTTTGATGGATTTGTAGTAACCACGTGGTTTTGTCCTCAATATTTTTTATGTGGAATCAGACAACTTTTCGGGATTCGATTCTCACGAATGGTATACCAGTTCCATTATAGCCCCGATTTTTCAAATAAGATAACAACGGAAAGTTCGTTAATAAATGATCAAAGTAAAATGAAAACGGTAATTCTTGGACTTTACCAGAAAAATCGTCAATCGTGTTGACACCGGGAGCAGCACGTTTACTGAATAGGTAGTTCTTCATGATACACATCGAAATCTATCATGTACCCGCTGGGTATACATTGGCCATTGGGTGGCCAGATGGTTTAGATTTTATTTTTATGAACTGTTTACATCCGTGCTTTCCAAAATAAGCAATCATACTTTCATCAAAGAAAAAATTCTGTTTGGGAAGGGAATGTTACAACATTTTTGATTTGAAATGATCGGTTATCGGCCTCAACGGTTGGAAATGTAGACTCTGCAAAATTTCCTCAAAGCGATTTCAACGCATGCTGTCTCTGTAACTGATTTGACCATATATCCGCTAACAAGCAAAATGCCAATAAAAAAGCGATTTTCTATAACGAAATAAATTTTGTAACTTTGTAACATAATTGTAGAGACAAAAATAAAAACAAACCGTTAACAGCAATCTTCGATTTATCGGTAAGTGGCATAATCTCTGAACATTCGCAAATATTCTGAAGTAAAATATCATCTATAAATTTCTCAAACTGTTCATGCAGTTTTAAATTTTTAATGTGCAAAAATCGAGCTCAATGCGCAAGACTCATCCTTTGACAAAGTAAATACAGTATTCTTGTTGGATATTGTTAAAGGACAGTTGGATGAAGATTGATGGATGAACACGACTTAAATGTGGTGAAAACGACTTGTGAGCTGTTTTTTTTGTGGGTTCAAAAGTATGTAGTGAAGTACCAGATAAATTTAAAGATAAGTTATTGAGCACATTCGCCGAAACCCTATCTCCAAGAATGTGATCCAAATTCTCTCTACCCGTTTCCAAATTCTCAAGACGTTCGAAATTTCACAGCCTCAATTTAACTGTGTCTCGGACACACATTGTCTGGAATGCCGTTTTTTCCTCATCGTTGAACATTCAAGCTATGTAGTTTGCATGAGAGATCATTTTCGTCGTCGGAACGTCGGAGCGGACAGAGAAAATTAACAAGATATATTTTACACAATAAAACAGATCTATAAATCATGTAACCTATCGTTCCTGACGTAGCCATATGGACACGCCGTGGAAAAATTTGAAAAAAATACAATAAAAATTAAATTTTCCACAAAATCACGTAATTTATCATTTTATACAATCAAATTATTCATACAATTACAACACACTACTTTCAATTAACGTACATAAATAATTATATTCTTATACTTACTTTCTTTGGTACGCCATTATGAGGTTTTTCGTAACATTTTTGTGCCCTACTAATTTCACAATCTTCTCTCTATGAACTTCAAACGAAACTTGTAAAATTACGAGTAACTGTTAAATATGAGAACGAGATGTCTTACTAAAACAAAAAATGTCAAAATTTACATCTATATGTATTTGGTTCCAAATCAGGGGGGCGAACTCACGTTCGTTTTGTTTTAGTAAGACATCTCGTTCTCATATTTAACAGTTACTCGTAATTTAACAAGTTTCGTTTGAAGTTCATAGAGAGAAGATTCTGAAACTAGTAGGGCACAAAAATGTTATGCATGTTGCTTGTTGCCATATGGCAACCCCAGGGGGCCAATTTAGGTCGAAAATTGACTCATGCAACATGAGACACTCGTATACGTACAAGGCGGATAATATACTAATTGCTGTTGTGTGCTGTCATTTAACTTTGTTGTGTTAGTGTGACATTTTATGTCGGTTAGTACCAAAAATAATTGAATCGGGTGAATCGGTTCAAATTTTTGGTGCGTTGGGTTCTTACATGAGACATTTTCCCTTGTTACTGCGAAAGAGAAATTCTTATTTTTGGTTAGTTCGAAGTTTATTTTATATTAATTGATAGTCATCGAGCAACATGGTATGTAAAACTCAAAATTATATGACCGTTTTATAATGTGCATATAATTTTCGTAAAATAAAAATTAAGTTTTATAATTATTTTTTTTTTCAAAACAAAATTATGATTATACGAGTAATAATAAATAATAAAGATAAGAAAATTATTTAATTAACAAAAATTTTTTTGAAATATTTATATTTTTATGGGATTTTGGGGAAGTCCCTTTTTCTAGTATATTTTGTTTTAAGTATTTTTAAACGATATAATTTTTATAATTAATTTTTATTTTAAAAATTTTATTACAGAATAGAATAACCTTAGAGCAGAAAAGGATTTTGATCGATTTTGGCGAATTATTTTGCACAACTATTCGGATTTGGTGCCGCTAGTGGAAATTGTCGAAGAGCTGAACTGTGGAGCGAAATAAGCGCTCAATTAAATAATGGATCGACTTATCCTAAAAGATTGGAGCAGTGGAAACGAGTAAGATAATTAAATACAAACATTTTTTACAAAATCAATAAATAATAATTTTTTTATTTTTAGGCATGGCAAGATTTAAAAAGAGGCGCTAAGCGGAAGTTAAATAGAGCCAGAGCGGCCAGAAATGAAACCGGAGGTGGTGAATTCGAAGTGATTCCAAACCTCACGCAAGAGGATGAACAAATTATTAATATTTGTGGAAGGGAAAATTTAGACGGGGCTCACAATATTGTTGAAGTTTGGTAAATTAAATTAACCTATTATTTATGTACCTATATAAAATTTATTTCTTATTTTATTTAATAGCCTGAGTCCGAAAACTCCACACCACCCTCTCCTGCATTTTTCTCCCATTGCGTCATCCACATCCTGCCAAAACCAAACTGTCTCATCTTTTATTTTATTACCACAACATACTTCTTCATTACTCAACCCCTCCCCTCCTATATTTTTTCCACTATCTCAGACCTCATCATCAGTAATAGAACCCCACCAAAATACGACTCAATCCACTTCTTCCACATTACCACATTCCACAGTACCACCACCATCACACCCTGGATGTTCCATCGCAAATGGACCTCAAAGGCTGAATGAAAGGGGCCTGTCAGTTAGTGCTCGACGAGCAAGACTACGGCGCCAAAGAATCGCTGAAGTTTTGCCTCCCAGAACACTACGGCAAAGAGATGATCCACGAAATGTAAGTATTGTCTATGAAACGTACTATATTCCTACGTGATTTTAAATTTGTTTTTTTTTAAACAGGATTAGTGTAGCTGTAACCACGGTTATCCGGTCCCTTCAATTACAGCAAGAGTCAGTGGATTTATTGAGACAAATTTTAAATAAATTAAACGAGAGGAGGCCTTAAATTACAATTTTTATTTATTTTATTTTTATTAATACCTTTATTTGTTGTCAATACCATTTATTTGAATTAAAAGAATCGTGAAATTAGAAGAAAAATCATGTTTTATTTATTTAAACAAAAAATTCATTAAAATTCGAGGCCCATCTCCTGGATATAATTTACAATAAATCGCCGATTTTCTTCTCCAGAATCTTCGTCGTCAGCATTATTAACTGGCACGAAGTCTTCTTCGGCTGCCTCATCAGTTTCTTCAATTATTTTCAATTAAAATATTGTGTAGTGCTACACATGAATATATTATTTTTTTTTTTTTTTTTTTTTTTTATTGTTTAGAGAGTCTTAAGACCATGACAAACAATTTATGTTAATAAAAATGATGTGTACTAGCATATACATACATAAAACAAAAAAGACTATTTCTTATTTTGCTTAGGTAATTTTTCTAATAAAGTTAATTAATTATTATTTATTTTTAATTCTTTAATTTTTTTTTTATTTTTTATTTTTATTTTTTTTTATTTACTATTCATTCATTCACGAAAATTTCTCACTTCCCGTAAATATATACATATGTTGTTTGCAAACGAGAACATAAAAAACAGTCAAATGTTCGCTTCTAAATGTTTATCCGATTAGGTCTCAAGCCACTTTGTAATTAAATATGATTTTAGGGACATCTGGTATTTGTATATGTTTTGCTCATTTTTAAAGAGTCTGGTGTTGTACGAATGAATCTCACCTACAGAAGTAAGATTAATGTTGGATTTAGTTAGACCTAACTGAACTTTCCTGATGAATACCAACAATTGAAATTGGCCCAAGACGTCAATAGGCAATATCTTGGATGTAAAGATGGTTTTAGTTGCCGTAAGTAAGGGCAAACGTTTAACGGTTTTGATTACCCGATTTTGTAAAACTTTCAGATTTTTCTTTGTATTTTGCGACGCAATTGTCCATAGTGAGCTCATATAGTTAAGTCTAGAAATAATGTAAGCATTAATTCTAGACTTAACTATAAGTTTTTTTAAGTTTCAATGTGTGCTCTTTCCAGTTTAGATTCTCATCAATCACTAACCCCAAATAAATCGTACTTTGAACTTGACCGATTTTATTATTATTAACAAACAGATGAGCTGGAAAATATGTTGGGAAGTCTTTATTTTGAAAAAATATGTAATTAGTTTTCGACAAATTTATATTCATTTTGTTCGCACATAGCCAATTTTCAATTTTAAGTATATCATTTGTGATTTGTTCGAAAACCGTTAGAGGATTTTTGGATTTGTAAATTAAAGTCGAATCATCTTTATACATAATTAGTTTGCCTGACAGTTCTAAATTAAACATATCGTTAATAAAAAGATTAAACGCTATCGGTCCAAAGACTGACCCCTGTGGGACGCCTGTTAATATTTATAATGGTCTGCTCTCAATACCATTTATAACCGTGTATTGCACACGATTAACAAAATAAGAAGAGAGGAGTGAAAATGTTGGGTTGGATGGATTTAATCTTTTTAGTTTTAGAAGTAGAATGTCTTGCGGAACAGTATCAAAGGCTTTTTTAAGATCGACTGAGAGCATAGCAACATAATCCTCGTTATCCATTCCTAATAAAATTTTATTGGGAACAGACATCGCAGCTGATTGGGTACTAGATTTTTCCACAAAACCAAATTGGTAGAGGCTTATGATTTTGTTCTTCAGAAAATATGTATGTAATCTTTCTACCATAATTTTTTCAAAGATTTTCGAGAAAACGTTCAATATGGAAATTGGACGGTAATTAATAGGTATCATTTTATTTCCTGATTTAAAGATAGGGTGAACTTTCGCAATTTTGAGGCAGTCTGGGAAATGCCCATTACCTATGCATTTATTGATTAATTGAACAATGTTAGGAATAAGGAAATGTTTACATTGCTGGATATTTCCTTTGAAGCGAATAAAATATATTTCTCGCTCTGATAATCGATAGGAATTTTTTTGTGACCCAAGTGTAAGATTGTTTTCTTGGTATTACTTTGATATTTCTTGCAATAAGATTCGACAGCATATCAATTAATTCTTTAAAAGACTTGAACAAATGATTATGTGACCTCGATAAGTGGATGAAGATTTGGGAATAATCAATCATACTAATAGGCAATTTTCTGCAATTATTATTAACAATCTTGTCCGATTTGTCTACTAGGATGATTCTATGATCAAAATCAGGTGAATCAAACAACGTGACGGTTAATTCTGAACCAATTATATCTGTGTAAATATGATCTATTGATGATGGCGTTGTGGAAAATCGAGTATAAAAGCCAGCATTAAGGTTATTAAGAACCACAAAGCCGCACGAAGAGACTATCGACTGCAACATACTTGTTTTAATTTTACACATTTACACTATTCGCACGAAAGAGCTGCTCACATTATATATAATGTGAGCAGCTCTCTCGTGCGAATAGTGTAAATGTCCAGAAGCAGTTTTAAGGCGGCGAAATCTATTTTTAGGACGGCGAAACAACGCTCTACACCGCTGCGAATTTTGGCGTGAGCTACATTGAACTTATGTTCTTCGTTGGAATTGGGCCTACGGTATGGAACAATCATATGGGGTTTCAATGCATACGCACTGTCACCTGCAATAGAATTATGTTCCACTAAGTACACATAAATTAAATTATTATTATTATATTACCAAAAAGCCATGACTTGTGGTCTTGTCCATTGATTCGTTGCATTACTGTTTTTATTTTACTCCCATCCCATATCTGGGAGTCGTGTGTCGATCTAGGGTACCTCGCATTCACAGTAAGGATTTTTAAATTTAAATCACAAATTTGTAAATAAAATGTTTTATAAATCATAGCTCCAAGTAAACAAGAATAAAAAAGATCTATTTACGGCTTGAACGTTTAATGAATGGAATCCTTTCCTATTAACGTAAGCATATTCAGTTATTTTATTAATATTGGCGATCGCAATATGCGTACAGTCGTTCAGACCAATAATACCGGGTACACCAAATTTGTCAAGAAATTCTTGTTTTTTGATGTTTGTTGTAGCTAAATTCGACGGAAACACTATATGCTGCCGGACCAGTTTAGTGCTAATAATTCGACTAATCCGCGTCACGCTAAAAGGCACTTTGCTCTGGCTCATAATGGAAAAAGCATCTAAGCCAACGCGACGCTGATGGCTGCCACTTGCATAAAAATTTAAAGTGCAAACCACTTCTAAATGAAGTGGTATTCTTTTTAAATTATCCGGATCGTCGACAAATGGTTTTATTTTTTCTATCAGTTCATGCACAATTTTTTTGGGAAGACGGTAATTATCTATAAAACTGATAAAATCATTATTTTATATTAGAATAACTGACATGTTTTTAAATTTGTATGTAATAATGAAAATTTTATTAACTTACCATCGGTCGGATATATTGAACGGATCTAGCGTATCGCGCAAGTACTCATTGTACCACTTTGTTTTAATTTTCGCTCGTAGTATTTTAATGGTATAAAAGAAAACATTTTTCACATTCAACAAACTTTATAATTTTTATTTTTTTATTCATACACATGAAACTTATTACACTCTCTATTATATATATATGAGCAAATTGAACTAAATGCCAATACAAAACAAATGTTAAAAATAAAATATTCCGTGGATTCGCATACACTTACATTTACACAATACTAATATCTTCCGGTTATTTTTGACTCGATGAGTCAATTTTCGACCAAAATTGGCCCCCAGGATGATTCGGGTTAGACAAAAAAATTGGTATGACACACATTCTAAGTGACTTACTATTCTTAATAGCCGTTACTCTAGCTATTAATTATTTTTAGTTCTTATTGTATCCATAACGCTAATATTTACCGTTAGTTTAATATTTATTAGCAACTTGTCAGTTGTCTAGCATCTATAAAATTAACGAATTAGAATAAAATGTTTTACGTCATCTATTGATAACTGGTATGATCTATCAAAAAGTTAGTTTATGCCTTACGCCTGTCGCCGAATTCATTGTCCAAACTTCCGACTAACCGAATTGATGGCTAATTCTCATTAGTCTTTCGGAGATAACACTAAGAAGATCACGCCTTACGTTTAATTAATATTTGATTAATTAAGTAAAATTTATCAATTTTCAAATTGCTTCGAATCCGATATTGGCATACCTAAACGAGGTTTGCAGGTTCCAATTCCAGGCATATTCTATTTTCTGAACCCTAGAGACACGTACCAATAATTTGTAAGAACTGACCATCATTTAGTTATTCCAAAATTTAGAACAAATAAACCGGCATCGGGCGCTCAGCTTTAGTCAGTAATTTAGCCGAAAAAATCGGCATCAGACACAAAGTAATAGAAGTTTTAATTATATACCTGACGAACAGGTAGGTAACAAATTTTAACCCATAAGTTTGATAACACAGTCCCATGTCTCCCAAAAAATATTCATCATAAAAGTTAGATAGTTTTCCCGTAATATGCCTGATCTATACATTATACAGAACTGTTGAGAACAACCATATTACAAGAAACCATCGTACGTTTTTGATGGATTCTTTGTGTTATGCAATTTCAGCTAAGATATTTAATTAAAAAAATTAGGACTTAATATTTAATTTGAAAAATTTGACTTAAGCTACCGCGATCTCGAACAACTGTTTTTCAAAAAAATGCGACTAAAATGTTTAACTAAATTAGTGGTAAATTTATGCTATTCACCAATAGATGTCTCTAATATTTGCGGGCATCGACTTATTCAAATAAGTCTCCTCGCGCATTAGACTGATTTGAATAAGTACGTCTATATAGAAATGTCTCCAAAATTGTGTCTTGACAAAATGTAATACGCAGGTTTTTTTTAAATCTGGTGGCAACGCACATGTCCAGAATTTTTTTTTGCTTGTTTTTTCTTCACAAATAAGTCGGTACAATCAATTAGAATGACTTGGCCGACTTCTTCAAGATTGCGTCAAATATACGTCTGTAATAAGTCGGTATTTGGAAAACACTTCTGCAGCTTAGCAGAATTAGTTCAGATTTATTATGCTTTAATTAGAAATATTTTGGTAATTTTTTAATCTTAATTGGTTTAGCAAATTTTAATTAAAACTCAGGAGCGGTCTAAGCTGGTATCAGCCAACCATCAATTTAGTCAGTCGAAAATTTAAACAAAACAAAAAAATTGGCGTGATGCTCACAGTATGAAAGTTAGTTTCAAACTAAATACAAATTATTATTAAAAATAGCCACATAGCCATCAACAACATATATTTGCTGATCTCTACTGATATTTGCTCTACTGACATTTGGCCAAATTAAAAAAAATATCAAGTTGAATTGAACTAAAAATATTTACCTGCAAATATTTCTTTCGTGGATAAATTAGCTGATGTATTTCGTCCCTAAATATAGTGAACCAATTAAATATGTAAAAGTGATGATGCCGAATTTAATAATGGAAATGGTTACCACCCATTAAATTTTTTCATATTTCATATAAAACCTTTAACTGGCGCACAACTAACTGGCCGTTAGTCATTTTTCTGTGCAACCGAGCATAAATATCAAAAACCGTAGGATTCGGGGATGAATAATCCACTTAAGACCACCTATAAATTTGATGGTATACGATAAATTCTTTAATACAAAATTATTTTCGTTCACTTGCGGTAAAATATCAATCTATCAGCTCGTCTCAAGAGTTATTTTTGTAGTTTTCTCATTTACATTCCAGTACTCGGGTAAATTACCTACTAAATGTATGCTTCGAAGTGAGCAACTTATTAGCTGAATTAAACTAGAGATTTCATTCTAACTAACGTTATGAATTGTATATTCCAAAATTGTATACAAATTATAAATTAGACCCTGGATAACCAACATATGTCTCTTATTCAAAATTCAATCTGTATATTGTTTGATATAATTTACTAAATTTGTTTATATTTTTAAAATATTTGCAGAATAAAATTATGATTCATATGCGGGTAAAGCAGCACGAAACAGATATAGAACAGACATCAGATAGAAAATCGAACCGCAAGTTATTACGATTCTATACTTGTGTATTCCAAGGGTTGGTTTACATCTTGATCCTTTCGTATAATATTATATTCTTAGAAGATAAATAAAAGATTTCATTTTTTATTGGTTATTGTTCCAACTTAAGAACTTTGTTATTTATCTTGTATTCTAGATTATGCCAAATGTCTGGCAAATAAATATATTCGGTCGATCCGAATATTAAATGAAAATAACATATTTGATATGAACAACAAATAATGTTCTTAATATAAACTTTGTGGTTTAAAAATATACGAATGCCAAAATTATTTCAGCCTACATGTAAATTTGTCACCCGAATTGATACATATGTGGATGCTGTGTGGTTATTCGAATCGCATATAGGATGGGTGGTGTTGTGTAAAAGTGGGTTTAATCGTATTAGAAATTAGTATTTTTCGTACCAATGTAGAACCAGCGTTATTATAAATAGCGTGCCAATATATCTAAATGTCACACCAACGTATACATTAATTCTCTCATGCTCTACATAAAGTAAATTAAACCAACACGAGTACATAACTAAATTTGTTATGTAAATGAATATTTCTATATTATTAGATGCCTGAATGTTGAAAAGCTTTTTCAATCTAGGCTGCATATACCAAGTGTTTATTTAAATTTAAATTTAATGAACACAATTATAGTGGAGAGAGCGAAAAAAACCTCTATTGGAAAATGTGTCTTAATACGTTCCTGGCAAGACTCAGATAAATCCTAGGCTCAAGCTATGCAACCTCACAGCTTAGAAGAACCTTTTCTAATTGTTGAAGGAGCAACACATGTCGTACATAGTAAAAGGTACAAACATGAAGTTTACTGGATGATAATTTCCGCAACTTAAGATTATCCAGAACCATCGACTGTTATTGAACACAATTTGCATATAAAATAAAACTTTATTTCCACAACTAAATTTATATTATTTTATCTATATGATGTTATTTATACAACTTTCTTTCTACGACTGATGATTTTACATTTTGTTTTTCGCACGATGTATCTATCACCTATAAAATTGAACTCAATTCCCATTGGATCCATAATCGTGTGTCCCGCTGTTGACCTCTAATTGGTGATTTCATATTCGCGGCTAAAATAAACGAAATTCAAAAAAAATAGTTTGCTCAATAATTGCAACATAGTTTCAAACCAGTACGGAGTTTAATCAAAATGTTACAATGGTTTTACACTGTTTAATATTACTATTACTCCCTAGATGACACTTATAATAATAAAGTTTAACAATCTTATAACGATAATAAATAAATATGGTTTTAGTACAATTTTGCTGCGAAATGTCAGAATAATTTTATGGAGTTCGTTCAACAACATATAGGCTATGTAATTTAAAGCTAAGTATTTAATGTTAAATAATTAATAATAGTAGTAATTCAAATTATTTTTTAATTTTAGATGCATTGGTTGCTGTATGATTAAGGTGGGATAGACCTGGTACTCGGGCCTTACTCGAGGTTAATTCTTAGGATTAGGGTAGGCAAGGATAATGCATTAATATATTTACGTGATAAACAAGTAATATGTAGATTCATTCATTTACAGGTGCTTCGTTTTCCAACAAAGACCTATGACATCAAGAGATTTACTCAATCCAAAACGGAGTAACTACCCAAGTGGTCCACCTATCCTTCAACATAAAAATTTCTATCCGCGACCTAGCCATTGACACAAACCATTCTTCACAACCAAATTATGACTTAGAATTCTCCTGCGGTTAATGTGAACCTATACAAATAATCGTATCGAGTTAAATCTAACCGTTGCCATATATATCGCATACAAGAATGAGATAAACGCAGAACGACGATATTTCGAAGCTTATTAGTGGTAAATACATCAATCTTGAAAAAAACGGCTGTCACTAAGCTTTGTCACCAACAACAAGATCTATTTCTTAAAACAGACATGAATATTTTTTTCAATTTTACATCCTTTTTTTTATTTTCTAACTAGTTTTGGTCAAAATTAAGAGAAAATCAAATAAAAAAAATTTAATATACGAGCAGTGCCAAAATAGAGGTATTGCACAAGCGCAACACTTGTCAATAGGAAACAATTTTTTTTAAACCTGTTTCTTATTTATTTATTTAAAAAATTAAGAACAAAAACAAAACTGATTTCAACAATTCATTACTTAAAAAAATTAAACAAAAACTATTAAAAATAAAAAACTAATATTTCGTAAGTCACAGCATCTAAGGGTTTGAAAGTGTCTTTAAAGCTTTCAAGGAATTAACTTTTGTATTTTTTTTTAAGGATGTATTAATTGTCCAGTGGATTTTTCTTTGAAGGTCAATTAAGGAGACATAGCACCTTCAAAATTGAAAACAAAAGTTTTTCAAAGATTTTTTTTTTTAATGGAATAAAAAGAGATATCTTTTAATGAAACTTTCCATTGATATTTTATTTAACTGAAAGTTAAAACTGTCGTCTGCTACAAGGGTTTTCCAAAAACACTAAAAATTCGCGGCGTGCATCATAACTACTCTCAGACACGTCTGAAAAAACGGAGTTTTATTCAGCATTAAATCGCCCTTAGAATGAACTAAAAGGAAAAACATTGGTTGAATTATGAAAAAAAGGGCCATTTTTTCAAAAATGCAGCTTTTTTGTCCCCCGCAATTAGTTGCAACTCAAAAAATTCAAAGTTGATTATTCCTTCCGTAGTTCATTCTGAGCAGAAATATATGTAGATCAACGTGCTAAAATTTTAGAATTGTTTTTTAGATAATTAATTTTTTCTCAATCTTGCACTCCAACTTGAAAAACGTCATTTCGAGATAACCGCGTTTAAAGTTCGTCATTTCGAGATAACCGAGATAACATAATCTATAATAAATTTTTTTTCGATGTTTTGAAAATTTGAAGATGCTATGTCTCCTTAATACCCTCTTTTCATTCACGCACAGACCACCCATTCAAACAATTACAGTATACCACCTGCACATAACAAGCTCCATCTTGTTGGTCTGAATAGACCTTTGTCTGTCAAACAGGGTCTATTGGTGTGAATAGACCTTTATATGTATAGTTAGGTTCAGTGTATTGTTTATGTGAATGTCAAATGTATTTAAATAAATGATCTCTTCCGGTCTCGAAGATTGTCCAAGTCAGACGTGTTTTTATTATTATTACTTATTTAATATCGAATTACATCAAGTTATGTGCCCAGATTTTTCCATAAATAAGTTTCGCCTAAATAAAAAGTAACAAGTATCTGAATCTTTCGTTGCAATTATTTTGTAATTTTGTTAAAACATTTTTTTTGCAATTAATTAAGTTTACCTATATTAATATGGCTTCATCAAACATATTAATAGAAAAATTGAAAAGTCGTGAGAACTTTGACGTAATTACAGCCGAATTATATTTGGTGATCAAAGGATTGTGGTCACATGTAGAAAATAAATTGGCTAAAGATGCTAATGATGTGATAAAAGTGAACGATCTGAAGGCAAAATCAGAGATTATTTTGTTGTTGGAGACGGCGTGGTCTGCCATGACAAGGGCGTTTGAATATAGCGGCTTGTATAGACGAGTAACGTTGCTGAAAGAGCTAGTCCAATTGAAGCTGTATGATTGCGATTCGATGGAATCATACGTGCATCGTATGGTTATGATTTCCATCAAAGTAAAAAATTCTGGTTTGAAAATAACCGATGAAATAATCGCATCGCTAATGTTGCCTGGGCTGCCTGATGATTACAAACCACTTGTAATGGCAGTAGAAAATTCAACAACAAAATTCACAACGGATTCAGTGAAAACATTGCTAATGCAAGAAGTGAAATACGACTCAAAGAACAGTGATAGTGCAATGTTAACAAAGTGGAACATCAATCGTTCAAATAAAAAGAAAACAAATTTCAAGTTTAAGTGCCATTCCTGCGGTGAAACGGGACATTTCGAAAGAAATTATCCAAAAAAAAGGACAAAAATAAAAACGATAAAAAATTTTTAATAAACGACATTCCTGGTGAATTATACAAATTCAAATGATTGGTTCATTGATTCAGGTGCGTCGGCACACATGAATTTGGTTGTTAATAAAAACATCAAAATTCCGTCAAACAAAGAAGTTGTTGTTGCGAACAAAGAAATATTGGAAATCGATTGTGTTGGTGAAGTAAACATAACCCTATTGAATGGATCGTCAACAACAAATGCAACGTTAACAAACGTTTAATATGTTACGGGTTTGTGCGCGAATTTACTTTCTGTAAGCCAGCTGGTCAAAAACGGCAATCGTGTTGCATTTGATAAAGAAAATTGCAAAATTTTCAGGGCAAAAAATAACTTAATAGCAACAGCGACATTAATGATGACATGTATCGGCTGGGATCCCCCCTTAATATCGACTAAGAAAAAGTCGACTGGACAAAATGTCGATTTGTGATTAAGAAAAATTGTTGACTGGACAGAATGTCGACTAAAGAAAATGTTGATTTTAAAAATGCAGATTTCAAAATATCAGCAGATATATCGACTTTGTATTTTTAGGTAAAATAATATTTAAGTTAAAGTTATTTAAAGTTGTGCAATTTCTTTACTAGATTGCTTATTTTAACTAGCTATGTATGTAATTCAAATGATGGGATCCGCATCACAAACACACACACACACACAAACACACACAAACACACACACACACACACACACACACACACACACACACACACACACACACACACACACACACACACACACACACACACACACACACACACACACACACACACACACACACACACACACACACACACACACACACACACACACACACACACACACACACACACACACACACACACACACACACACACACACACACACACACACACACACACACACACACATACACACACACAGGCACACACACACACACATACACATACACGCACACACACACACACACACACACACACATACACGCGCACGCGCTCACACACAGACACACACACACATACGCACACGCACGCACACACACACACACACACATACATACATACATACAAAAATACACACACACATACACACGCACCCGCGCACACAAATATTTAAGACTTTTCTAAAATGTCGACTTGGAAAAATTTCGGATGTTCAAATAAATGTTGCCGGCAACATTTATTTGAACATCCGAAATTTTTCCAAGTCGACATTTTAGAATCGACATTTTGTCCATGTCGACATTTTAGAATCAACATTTTGAAAATCGACAAAATGTACCTGTCGACATTTTTCTAGTCGGCATTTCGGTAGTCGACATTTTGGAAACGACATTTTAAAAATCGGCATATCGTCCCCAACCCGTATCGGCTGAATTGTGTATTGCCGCAAATTAAAAACGAAACTTCAATGATTGAAACGGCATTGAATGGCAAAATAAACAATAGTTTGTGGCATCGGCGCTTAGGACACATTTGTGATGAAAATTTAAAAAAAGTGTGTGGCGCAGTAATTGGTGTAAATTGGGGCCAAAGAAGCAACAACAAATGCACAGTGTGCATTAAAGGGAAGCAAACTCGGACTTCATTTAAAGATGTTGGTAATCGTGCTGAAAATGTGCTCGATTTGGTTCATTCCGACTCTGTGGTCCATTGCAAGAACAATCAATTGGTGGTGCGAAATATTTCATTACATTTGTCGACGATTACAGCAGACAACTATTTGTTTTTCTATTGAAAGAAAAAAGTAATGTCTTTAACGTTTTTTGGAGCTCAAAGCTCTTGTCGAAAATCAGTGCTCAAGAAAAATCAAAGTTCTGGGTACTGATAATGGAACGGAGTATTGTAATCAACAATTTGAAGATTTTTTAGCGAAAAGCGGAATTGTACATCAAAAACAGCACCATATACACCCGAACAAAATGGTGTTGCTGAGCGTATCAATAGAACACTCATGGAAAGATTTCGGTGTATGTTAATTAATTCCGGCTTGAGTAAAACATTTTGGGCGGAAGCTTTATCATCAGCACCGAATTTGATATACATTGCAGAAACGAGCGATCGATTACACCAGAGGAATTGTGGTCCAAAATGAAACCAGCTGACTCGAAGACAACTGAATGTGTTATGCTTGGGTATAGCAATGAATCGAAAGCATATCAGTTGTACAATATGGCAGCTAGGAATATTGTGATAAACAGATGTGTCTTGTTTATGGAGTCAAGCCTTCCTGAAAAGCCAAATCCGAAGGTAATTAAACATATAGATGTAAGAACTAATTCTTCTTTTTCGCCGGCAGTGATCTTAACCAGTGATGAAGATGAAATTGACGCCAATATTAATTCAGGTGGCGTACGTGATGCCGAATCTTCTATTATCGTTGAAAAACTGAAGTGAAGGATTTAACTGTTGAAAATAGCGTTAATGACGTATCCGAGATTAACGTTACATCACGCAGTGATGCGGCGACGAACTATATGTTCCCGATGAGGCTGTAGAAACACCGACAGACGTTTGTACTTCCGAACGTATCCGAAATATGGATACAATACGTTATAATTTCTTGACAAAGGAAATTATAGGAGGTGATCCTGAAAACCATTGCTGAAGCATTGTCAAGTCCAAATGCTGATTTTTGGAGAACAGCAATGTGTGAAGAAATGAAATCGTTGCATGACAATCAAATTTGGACTATGGACGATTTAACTGTAACAAAACACCGATTAAAAGCAAGTAGGTGTTTAAAAATAAGAGCCAACAGACGGTAAAGTTATGCGATACAAGGCGAGATTGGTAGTGAAAGATTTTCGCCGATTCTCCCGTTGTGTATGAGGCACAAAGGAAAAAATAATTCGTTGTCGAAAAAGTTCCGTGTTAGAACGAACTAATTTAAATGAAATCAACATTCCCGACAATTTAAGGCTTTTAGAAGCTGAACTTTTCGTTCTTAGCGATAAACAATTTCACGGGGAACGTTTAATAATGTTGGGCACCAAAAAATACGTTGCACCATCTATAATGAGGCATTTATTTAGCATTCACGGTGTCATTAATGATCAAAGTGTACCACTTGTGTTTTGCTCGATGAGCAGCAAATCTAAACTGGCGTACGAGGTATTATTTTATGAATTTTGTCGGTTAGCTTGTGAAAAATCACGATAATTATTTTTTCCATCGGCTGAATACAAGGGGAGTATTTTTCACTTTGGCCAGATAATATGGCGCCAAGTTCAAAAACAAGGTTTAGCTAAAAAATATAGAAACGAGGAAGAATTTATTTTTTACAAGTTCGCATGCTCAAAAGCCTAGCATTTGTACCATCGACAGAAATAAGCAACTACTACAATAATTTAAAATGCCATATTCAAGATCCCAATTGGCAGAAATTGGGTAGCTGGCGTAAAAAAAACAGGATCGAGATATTTACCAGAATTTTGGTGTGTAGGAGATACAGAATCACAAAACTTTCCTCGAACCCAAAATTCAATAGAAGGTTGGCATAAGCGACTAAAAATTTTAATTTGTCGAAAAAATTGTGGGTTATATGAAATTATAAAACACCTGCGGAATGAAATGCTAGTGGTTTTCAATAATGTCGAGAAAATAAAATCCGGTGAAAATCCAGCTCCGAGAAAAAAGAGTATAGTGCAAAAAATGAAACGAATTAAAAAAATTATTAAACAGCGGAAAAATATGGGCTTGAGGGAATATTTAAAATTAATTGCCTATAATATTTCATTATGTTAACATTAAGTTTCTTCCATTACTTATTTTTAATTATATTTTATATTTAATCTAAATCCTTTACTTTCTGGAATAAATGTACATATATGTATATTGTTTTATTATTGGTTACTAATATATATAATACAAAACAGTATTAAATTTGGCTTTGATACACAGAAACACATACACACATATACACATACACACAATCTGATATCATATCATATGTTTTAAATTAAACAAAATCCAAACTATATCAAAACATTTTCTGCGCGGAAAATGTTTTGATAAAGTTTGGATTTTTTTTTGGATTTTGTCCATTTGGATTTTTTCGAATTGGATTTTGTCGGATTTGGATTTTGGTAGTTGGAATTTGGTTTTTGAAATTCGACTTATGTATTTTTTTTTTTGGATTTTGACAAAACCCTCTTTCTGTTGTATTTCTAATAGCAAATTTTTTTTATTAATTTCAAAACCGAAACGTGACTACATCCCACTTTATGTGCTATGTACCTTGCAGAAAGATTTTCCTCTCACAGAGCTAAGATGACGCTTTTTTGCTCATAGTTTAATTTTCTCATTGTTTTCGTACTACAACTTGCGCAGTTTTGATCACAACCCAAGTATTTTTACTTCCGGCTTTCCGACCAGTTTTCCAGAATTCAGTCTAAGCTTAGTTTAGATTAAGTTACAGCCAAGTCCCCAATTATTTTAAGAATTCCTATGAAACTTGTCGCGAGAAGCTGGAACCCGGGCAACTCAAAATTACCAATTACTCACACATATGCTTATAGGGAAAACGAATGTCAAAATCTTGCGCGTGCGTGTAATAGAACATTTATTTGAAAAAGGCGGTTCGTTTGAATGAAAGTAAAAATAATTTTTTCAAAATAAAATATATTTATATGTACTTAATTCAAATTTCAAAATAAAATATACATAATTTAATAAATTTCCTTTACAATTATAAAGGGTAAATAAGCATATGATAAAGAACTAAATAAAATCAAAATTATCACATTATTATCATAATAAAAATTAAATATTAAGCACAATCTAAAATTAAACAGAAACATAATTAAATATGTAATTAAATATTTATTATATTTTTACGATTTTAATGAATGAATGCGAATGATATGAAGTTGCATGTGTATTCATTATTCATCGAATTTACTAATTTACCTTTTAAAATTCTTATTATTAACAGTTTTTTAGAACTTAAATTTCCCTGGCGACCTCTATACGTGAACTGCTTCGCTAAATCAGTGGTAAACATTAGTTTTAAATTGTTTTTTACAAATCTGGACAAATCAATTCCAGCTTCTTTCATAAACAGTGATTTCTGTAAAATATATTTGGTAAGTTTAATTAATTATTTAAAATTAATTGTACGTTAACATTACCAATTGTCTGCTGGAATCTTTGTGTTCCTTTAACGATTCTTCAAATTTAATAAATTCCTCCAATTCGTTAAATGGAAGGTATAAGGAGGAATATTTAACACTAGCAGCTTATTTTATATTAAATTTTACGTCTTTTAAATTTATTAACTCCCTAATAATAGATTTTTGTCCGTTCTTAACGATATTTAAATTCTCCTTAATATAATTCAATTCTGTTTTTAAATTGATTATCCCATCCATTAACTGATTAAACTGCGATAGATTTATGGTGATGGATTCTTCAGTTAATCTTGGCACGATTTAGTTATTATTGACGCTAATTTCATCTAATTCTACGTTATTTTTTGCTATTGTTCGAGGTTGCTTTTTTGAGGCTGTTACATTTACTATAGCTGGCAAAGTACTGGAATCCTTCGCTGATTTGGTGGGAGTTGCTGTGTTGCTGTTTTTCTGAGTAGAGACTAGAGGAACCCGTTCTCCTGAAAATTGCGATAAATAAGTCAGTTTAAAGTCAGTTAAAATTAAAATAAATTAAGTTTAACTTCTTACCAAAATTAACCCTGCAGAATTCGGTGTAGCTTATATTAGAATCAAATTGGGCTGTAAAGAAATGAAAATACATGATTTTACTAATAACATTTGCAATATTGAATGTTGTACATTAGCTTGAAGTACAGCGATGCATATTAATTTATTAATTTCTTACTTTCAATAAAATCCTGGGAATCTACTTCAAATTCTTCAATGTGATAATGTGTCATTTTCTGAGACATTCAATAAAGTATGAATTTCCGGAAAGTATACAATTGAAGCAGCAGTCTCAATTTTAATAATTTTTGCGATAACGTCCGACAGTCTGTGAGTATATGATATTGAAGAAATAATTTCTACATCAGTTGAATATATATTTAAACGAGAAGATTTTAGAGGGTTTTCATAGACATCTTCTAAATTTAATATTTTATAAGTCTCTAAGCATATCACACTTTGACTTCGAAATATAGATATTATTTTAAAAATTTGTTTGTTTATTGCGCAATAGTTATTTGGAGATTTCAGCCCTAGACGATAATTTTTTAATATAATTGTTTGGTAATTTTCGATATTGAAATGACCTTTTAATAATGGAAAGTTGATGTTAGTAGATACTGGATTTAAATCATATTTTTCACAAAGACAGTTGTATAACTTATGCAAAGGCTGGTTCCCAGATTTAATTTTTAATTTAATTGAAGCTAAATAATTCTCGAATTTAAATGCGCTAAGATCGTCCAAATTAGCGGAGTAAATTAGCGTTTCATTTGCCAAATGTGTTGAACAATGCACATTAAAAGTACAGGTAGATTGACCATAAAGTGTCTCCATGTTACTAGCAAATTCTTCCAATAAAGAAGCAGCCAATGAATTCAAAGTAAGGTAGTAATTTGAGTTCACTAAAATAGAAATAGCACTTGAAAGAAGTAAAAAATGTTCGTAGTAAATCGAAGGTAATTTATACTTCAAAACTACGGGCCCCGTATATAAAAGAAAGTGGTGAAACTCGGTCGCTTTCCATCGCTCAAACTCAAAAAGGCTTCGTGGCTGTCTATTAAATTCTGTAGGCAATTTAATAAACAACAACATATCAGAAATATCATTTATTGCGCTTTGGGATAAAGAATAAGGAAACTTTCTTTTTTTGATCCATAATGTCAATAATTGCTTAGTTATCCCAAGAAGTACACAGTGCATGTAATCATTGCCACTTGACTGACACAGCCAAAGTTTAAATTTTCCAATGTAATAGGACCTTTAATTGTATGATGATTAATATCTTTTCTATTTTTGAAGCTGTCAACTGTTCGAAAATTTGTGTGAGCTGTTTGTGAATACGGAAACACTATATGACCGGCTTTAAATCTCTCACCTTTTATTGTACATTTTCTGCAAGAAAAATAGCCGGAATGCGCTTTTGTCCCTAGCACTTTACATTTCGCATCAGAATCATATACTAGAGCTCTAATATTAACTTTAATGGATTTGCCTTTATATTCAAATCCAAGAGCTTCAATAATCTCCATTTCTTCGACAAAATCTTTTAAAAAAATTTTGAAATCTATATTTTTGCTCCTTCCGTGGCAAGCAGAAACTATATAAATATCCTGGAAACCGACAACATTTACTATAATTGACCAAATTTGACTTACTGAACTTTTTGAAATGGGTAAACCATCAATTCCTAAATCAATATTGACTGAATTTATATTAAAACGTTTATACTTCTTAAAAAAATTCTCGAGAGCTCTGCTTAAACCTAAATAAAAATACGAAATAGATGTCCCAAAATGAGTGACATCTGCATTACGTGGTGTATTCCTTAGAGCTCTAACATTATTTGGTAACCAAGGAAAGTATTCGTGTAGGCCCATTAAAATTTTTGTCATTGTTACACCACATATCGTACTATCCACTGCAATTCGCTGTAAGTTTTCCTTTAGTTTATAAATATTATGGCTGGGCGTGGATTCGCTTGAACAATCTGAATCACTTAAGTTTGATTCTGAACTATTTAGATTTGAACTCGTATTATCAAAATTATTTGTGGGAGTAAGACCTGTAACGAATTTAGGTTCTGGACTAAACTCGCGTTGGACATTTTGGGAAACATTTATTATTGCGTCTAACGAACTCGACTGAATTGAAGGTGTCGGTCTACTGAAATGATCAGGAAGCTTCTGCTCAACTAATAATTTTAATCTGCGATGTTTTGTTCGCAACGACATATTAAATTACTTATAGCGGAGATATCACTTTTGGCTATATATTAATATATAGGGCTATAACTCTTCTCACCTTATTATACAGAAACAAATAATTTTGTATAATTAAATTTATTATTAACACATTATATAATATAATAACACACAATATAAAATATAAAATTAAAAGTTTATTGATTTATTTTAAATTTTACCAAGACAATTTTTCCACATTTATTAAAATGGCTGACAAACTTTTTTTGGGAGAACCCTCCAATGGGAGAACCCATTGGAGAACCAAAAATTTGTTTGTAATTAATATTATTAAAAGAAAATTCTGAATTATTTAAAACAATGCCTAAACCTTCAAGAAATTGGACTTTCGTTAATTTGAATTTTCTGTTCTTTTTAATGTTTCTCCAATTTTTGCTGATAATATCCAAAACTAAAAGACTATCTATCTGCCGCCCCGGTGGCAAAGTGGTTAGCATACTTGCTCCAGCGCCCGGAGGTCCTGTGTTCGATTCCCGGTGGTGACAAGGAAAAAATTTCACGGTTGGTTTAGGATCAATGAATTAATCACTCATTATCCAAAATGAAAATATGATTATGAAACCTCATGTGAGGCAGCCAAATCCCTTGATGGGATATAGTGCCAGAGAAAGAGAAAAAGACTATCTACATTTGTAAATAATGAAATTACGTCTAAAGTAATTAAAATAAAATTTGGAGGTATAATAACGTTTTGAATTTTATGTTTGAAATCTTCGGAATTTAGAACAAAAGAAGAAGTTTTACCTACACTAAATTTAAAAATATTACCTATAAAAATGCCGATAAACTGTACGTATGGGACCATCGATAGAGCTTACGATAGGTCTAAATGGTATATCAGGTTTATTGATCTTGGGCAAACCATATAATTTGGGTACAATTGGTGTATAACTTGTTAATATTTTCTTTGTCAAAACATCAATATTACCTGCATTCATTGTGTATTGTTGTTTATATTGGTCAAACCAAACAATTTTTAGAAAAACGTTTTTTTAGAATGACGAACAAAGCACAAGTGCTCTTACAATACATCTGAAAAATACAAGTCATACAATTAATTTAGATAATGTCAAGATACTTGATAAAGAACGAAATTTTATAAAGATGTCAATTTTGGAAATTTTGTATATTAAATCTAGTACAAATTCTATAAACATTAATAATGATTATGCTTATATCGGAAATGTTTATGATTATTTTGTCTATTTTGTTTTTGCCTACCTTATTGTTGTTTTAATTTTAAAAATTCAAAATTTATTTTAAATATTTGCATTTTTATTTTATAAATTCAAATCATATTTGATATAATTTTTAAATATACCTTCTATTCATTTTGTATTTATATAAAATTTACTATGTATAGGCTCCGTATATTTTGTAACGGAAAAATTTTGTTTAATAAATTTTCATTAGCTTTAATAATGATGTCAAGTTGACATCGAAAGCTCACCAATTAATTATTTTAATTTTATATCTGTGCCATATACCAATAAAAAAACCTTATATATACACTTTAAAACTAAATAAAAAAAAAATCATATAAATTATGTACAATAAATTAATTAATAAACTGTAATTATATATATAATAATTAAATTTCAATTTAATTGTTCTGCATTTAATTCCCGTGCTTTTAAATCTATTTCTAACCATTTTAGTTCTAACTCTTCGGCTTTTGGTTTCATTATTTAAAGATTAATTTTTCGGTCGTGTATTAATCTTTCACCTTCAATTTTTATTAGTTCCTTTTGGCCGTCTCGAATTTGTTTTCCTCGAATAAAATTCGTTTTCTTGGTGGCCGATTTTGAGTTTGAGGTATTGGATCCGGATTTTCAATTACTTCGTAATTTCTGTTGCTTTAGTCATTTCCGTTACTTCAATTTCATGGAATCTTTAATTTTGTGGCTCGATGATATTGTGTTCATAAGGAACATCCAGAATGTTGGGCCCCGTACCATTTATTTCTTTTTCCCAATCTAGAAGCCTGTTAATTGTTTATTCTAGTTGACTACGCTGCTTTCATCAATATGGGTTTCCTCCAGTCTTACTAATACTTTTTTTATATAATTTTTAAATTTAGTTAAAGTTTGACATAAGCTCACTTTTCCCGAGCGACCACTGATTTGATTGGTGCACCTTTTTCGTTTAAGTCCTCCGTTATATTATTCTACAAATTATTATTTTGCTCCTTAAACTGTGGTGCATTCAAATAATTTATTGTGATTCCTTCCTTTTGTTCCACAAAACCGACAAGTAACTCGAATTTTTCTCCAGTTGTTGTTGTAGTTATTGTCGGGTGAAAGTCAATTTTAAGTAAATTGTTCGGTAAGTTCATTTATTTTGAACAACTCTATAGCAAACTGATCGAAAAATTACCCACTATTGGGCCTATTTAGACGTGTATGCACTACATGATATATTTTCCTCGATTCTTACCTCTTCGCCTATAAACTTATTTTGAAGTGGGGATTATTGTGTTGCATCGATTTGCATTTTTTCCTCAACATTTTTTATTGCGGAACGATTTGTTACTCACAAATACAATGAAAAAGCTAGAAACAAAAATTTGGTTTCGGATTCTTCGTTTTCGTTTGTCGCTATTATTTGAAATTTGATTGTTGAAGCCAAAACATCAAAATGTCAGAAAATTTAAAAATGTCGGATACTGGGAGCAAGCAACAAACTTTGGCACTTATAAATACGTTCCGCTATTGCCCTTGCCTGTTCAATTTATTTCAGTTATTTTACTAATAAAGTAAGGCGAAATGAAAAATTAAATGTAATATTAAGCAAATTAAATATAGTGTAAAGTGGTGTTACTATACAAGGCATACAAAATAAGATTCGCACTCTCAGTGTTGCTACAGAAGATATATATAAATACCGAAGCCGAAAAAGTTCAGGCTCAACAGAATCACATGTATAGTGGTTCTGTTTATAGAAATAATACAAGTTAATATTATTTAAATTGTTTTTTAATTACTTACTTATATTTTTCTTGGTCGGTTCAGTCTGTTTATCAATTTTCAATTTGGCCTTGGCATGAAAAGTATATTTTTGGTCTAACGTCAGATTTGAGCAAAAATATGGGTACGTTCGGTGGCAAAAGAATTAAAAGATTGTTCAGGCACCAACCTTAAAACAATTATTGTTTTAATTTTTAAATAAGAAAGCCGGTATAACCAGATGTTTTTCGTTATATAAAAGGAAATTGTTTTTATTTTTTCAGTAGTAAAGTCCAAATAGTTCAATGAGTTAAATCGGTATAAATCCGTAATAATCGATATAATTAGTATAGTGCAATTAATTTAATTCGAGAGTGCTGAAATAGACCAATATACGGAACAATCACAATACACCATTACAATTGATAAAAACCAAAGTAAAATATATAAAAAATTCGTGAATTCGAAAAGTTAATTGTTAAAATAGAATATAGATGGAAATGTGAAAGAATCAAAATTTCGTACGCTACGCAGTAATTCGCTAGTAGTACAACTACATGGTATTGCTCTATATAGACAATATTTCAATGTAATAAACAACATCAGTCATCGTGACCTGTGGACCTTTTTTCAAATCATTAGTCTCATCTGTTCGAAACTGCTTGTTGTGATTCTTACACGTAGCTATCTATAAGTCAAAAATTCAAAATTAATTTATATTTTGAACTAAATGTGTCTATTCATGTATAATTAATTAGTGAATAAAATAAATAAGATAATCAATGTAAATGCTTGTGTAAAATTTATTATAACATAATATCAGCACAGTATATCAGTTGATATCGGTATATTATATCAACTGATACACCGTGCGGCTAAGTCCAGCTTGGAAAGGAGCATCATCCGTTAAAATAATTTCAAGCTGTATGTGTGGCTTGGCTGTATATCTGGTATGTACCTCGGTTAAATTTATGGAGTCCGCCGATTTATGCACGAGGAAAACGTAAAACTAAACACCCTTAAATTCTTCTTTACCTTCTCCTATCGACATTACAAAAAAAAAACACAACCCTTTTAAACATTCAACTACTAAAGATTCCTATTCCTATGAACACTAGCAAATTTCTACATCTGTACCATCACACTTTCAGATAAATGAGCCAAAACAAACCTTTTCCAAAGAGTCACCTGAAAGATCCTTCCTGTCATTGATACATTCACCACCATTAATACATTTCGCCTGTTAAATTTTATCCTGTTAAATATTAATGGCAATTATATTGAAAATTAACGAATAAAATACAAAAATCGTTCAACTGTCAAGTTATTTTGACGTAACAGAAAAATGGTCTAGATATACGTTTCGTCCCAAAGCAACATATGAAATAAAAATAATTTTACGCATACAAACACAAGTTGCAATTGGTGTCAACAGTTTGAGACTTTACGTCTAAACGCAAATTGTGTGTAATGATGTGATGTAATACATACTCGTGTGGAAAGGCCGATTGGTATACATCCATTGATTGAAAGTTGAAGAAATACAAACATTCGATAGCAATAAATGAAATTCGTCAACTAAATAGCAGTCAGATTTTGACATACGATTTTCGGAAAATCCGATTTCGTTTTCTCCTTTTAGTTTCATAATAGGGGATTTTTCGATATCGGATTTTCATAATAGCAAAATCCGCTTTCGGAGCCGGTATCGAATTTATTATAGCAGCCTCCTGATCTGGATTAATATTATTGAAAATTTAATTTAGAACCTTTTAGTTTATAGTTTGTTTTTCTCATATTCGATATACTTTCCAAAACATTTGCAAAAAAACGAAAAAGCTTCTACTGAAGCTACCACTTCCGGCGGTCCGATCTTGGTCATACATCACTGAGATCTCTGATTTAGAAAAGTGTCATTTCGATCAATGAATCCGTTTGGGCTGTACAGAAGTTAAATTTTTGTTGGACTACTAATTTATAATCTTTGTATTCACAATCGTTTCTCTCGTAAATGATTTTATTTTCAAAATATTTGGAAAAGCTAATCACGTCAAAAATCAAAAGGATATCACAATTTATAATAAAAGCTTAAATGTAACGTTTCTCAACGATCAGATAGACCGTCTGAGCTGTAGAACACAGAATTTAGTCTGCACACACAGACACACAGATCACAGATTTTTAAAAAACTTCGAGAATTAAAATCGAAAATTAAATCTGTGAAAATATCGATAATAAATAAGCCAAAACCGTGCAAGTGACCCGAAATTGTTTAGGATTAACTTTTTATCCTCTTAATTTTCATAACGTTTAATTCATATTCCAGAAAGCCTATCCTATTATAGAACATTGTTGATGTTTGCCCGTTGATAAAAGAAAATACTTTAGAAATGCAACCATAATCTGATGAGATTTTGATTATTTTGCCATCATCTGCAATCAATACAAATTTTGGATTTCGTCCCATATATGTCTCTATATACTCGATAAGGATGTAGTTCGGACAACACATAAAAAATATTATAAATCTCAAATAAAATTTAAATATTTTGTTTTTTTTTCGTTTAGAGAGATAAAAATTAATTTAAGATAAAATTCGATTAGTTTTTGATTGGTTTAGTATACCATTACAGTTATCTATGTACGTACGTATATGATATATAGAAAAGCTTTATATTCCAAATAACAATTTCTGGTATCATAATAAAGATTTATTTTTGTTATATTGGTATTTTATTTCAAAACTATAATAGTTTGAAAATATTA
This sequence comes from Nephrotoma appendiculata, assembly GCA_947310385.1. Classification (NCBI taxonomy): domain Eukaryota; kingdom Metazoa; phylum Arthropoda; class Insecta; order Diptera; family Tipulidae; genus Nephrotoma; species Nephrotoma appendiculata. The sequence continues at coordinate 44,524,986 of OX371224.1, read as the reverse complement.
AATTAGAATTTGAAAATTTTAATTTTTGGTGTGTAGTACGAAAGCTTAAAGCACAATAAAAATCAATATCATGATAAATATTTAATCGATGTAATTCTACCTCATATTCAGTGGTCCTTATATCAAAAATAATAAGCAGTCTGTTGATTAGAATGCTATGCTAGCTGGCGCACACGACCGGCGTGATATTACAAACTATATTAAACCCTCGTAAAGCTTTAAGAAAAATACAATAAAAGCTCGGGTTTATGTAAGGCAAAAGCACAAAAAAATCCAATAAATTCATCGAAATGGTGGAATTTTTATTTGTTTAAATTGAATCTAAATCTATATTGTAAATTGTGTTGTACTCGTCTTTTGAAGACAGCATGACATGGCATAATTCAATTTACTTTCGTATTAAAAGATAAACTCTGTACGTACATACGTATATGTACCGTACATATATGCGCTCGTTGTACCATGTTATATTGTTACATTTTATTGTTGTAGCTCGTACAGCTAAATGGATGGCGAATTGATTTTTGTAATTATTTTGCTATAAAAGTGTAAAATAATGGATGCATTTTAATGAGATCGTTTAAAATAAAGAAAAATAAAATGAAAATTGTATTGAGTGGTTTGGCTTAGCAGTGAGCGTTTCGACAAGAATTTGTCAAGTGGATTTTTATGTTTGACATAAATATATTATTTTATACATAGTTTTGTATAATGTTCAAAAGAAGTCAATTATATTTTCATATTAATTTAGTAATTGAAATTGGATTGGTTGTGTATGGTTTTGATTATTTCAAGCTTTATTCTGACTTAAATTTCAGAAAACTAACAAGATTCTTCATAGCAAATAAAAAAAAAATCCTATAGAAGCTGCCACTTTCAGTGGCAAATGCACTGATATTTCCAATTATTCAAAAAAGCTCAAGTGCAGAACTTTCACCCCCACAAATCAACCCAAACCGTACGGACTATTTAAGGCAAAATTTTTACTGAAAAACAATTTGTTACAGTAAAATAACTGAAAAATTATGGAAAACCGATCTCGACCGGTAATGATGCAAAATTAATTTTGAATCTGTCAGTTTTTAACTGTTTAGAAAGCTCTCATTGAAGTTGTCAATTTCGGTGAAAAAAAGAAAGCCTTTTGGATCCTCTGGGATATCTTAATTTGTGGAAAAATTTTAGGTTTAAAGTTTTATTTCGACCAATCAGACCATCTATAGGGGGTAGAGGGGTCAAATATTTGTTCCTAAAATCGTCACTTCGGCTTAAGTTTTGGGAAACCGATTCAGAACAGTATTGTTGCAAATTTTTCAAACGCAGCAAAAAACGAAAACAATTGTATTCTGTTACTCGGTTGCTTGGGAAAAAACAAAAAATGTTTTGAACAGAAATTGTTACAAATTTAATTCAAAATCTTTTAAATTCATATCGTTTTTCCCTTGAATGCTTCTAAATAGTTTCAAAACAGCGAAAAAGTCCCTATAAAAGCTGCCACTTCTGGCGCGCCGAATTCCTGCTAAAAATCACTTGGATCTCCCAATTTATGAGAAAAACTTAAGTCTGAAATTTCATTGGGATTTAGTTGGTGTTCTGTACCAGTTAAACCATATTAAACATTCAATAATCACATTTCCATCCAACATACTCAATCCCATCATAATCAGTCAAGAAACTACCGAGTTCGGTCCTACATGGCCATATTCCAGAACTTCTTAGAAAAATCATTTAAGAAGCCCACTAATTTTGATATACGCCACGCGAAAACCTGTTCTTCGATTAATTGTGTCCACGATAAACTGTTCTACGATAAATTGTTCCACGATAAATTGATTCCACGATAAATTGCTCACGATAAATTGTTCACGATAAATTGACAGTAAATCTTCGCACAACCAACAATAATCCGCAATAGGAAGTGAATATCTTACACTTTCAGTTTATAAACTTATTAATTACCAAAAAAAATCCAAAATATAGAAAACTTATAATAATATTATAATATTAAACAAAAACTAGCTCACCTGTGACTGAATAATCAGTTACATTAATACATTTTATTGAATTTTTGGTTAAGAAATGATTAAGATGATTTTTAAGATGTAAATTTGATGCACTTTTATCAAAAATAAAGTAAATTCATATACGCGGTTAATTTTTAAATCTTAAACGGCAAACACGCGCTTAAATGCACACAGTATGATTTATGTACCAAATCTCAAACGAGAAGCGTGCGCGTATGATCACATGACCACTTACGCGTGCAAACCAAATATTTAAACCTCAGCTTTGGCTGGAGACTTTTTCATTATCCACTGCAGCAGTTGTTTTACGAATTCCATCCAACTGCTTTTCGTTTAGCAGTTGAATTCGTAATTCACCGTCTTCGACTTCTCGAACTGTATCGAAGACTTGCACTTCTATGGGACTTCTCGATGGAGTTGGTAAGCCGATCATAACCAAAAAAGTCCATACTGTATACGAATTATGTTCATATCGTTGAGAGCCAAATTTTTTGCTACATTTTTAATATGTTAACGGCGTCTGTAATCGAGAGTCATGTCATCTGCATGCAGCAGTAGTTCTAGCAAGGTTGAATTTGCAGCGATTTTGGAGAAGAACAAGACGCCCGACGGTCCGGGCGGGGTGCCTGTGGCATGATGGCTTTCTATAAAGGCGCAACCCAGTAAGACGTCGCAACTATACAGGGTGAAAGGTACTTTTGTCGTAAGGTACTTTCTTTAAATTTTTGAATATTTAAATTTATTTTCTCAAATTTTGAAATTTTTTTTTTTTTTTTTTAATTAATATTGTAAGCGAGCACCCAAAACTAGGTCTCGACGCCAAGATTTATTTTTGCTTTGCTGTGGTAATTTTTCTTTTTAATTTTTTGTTCTTACTGATTTTATTTTACTACTATGTTAGCCACGTGGTGTAATTAGCCATTATTTTCTTTCTTTTTTCCACTGTACCGATGAATTTGTTTTTTTTCCTTCTCTCTTTTTTCTTAAATAAGAATACATAACGGTTATTCCCGGCATTCGAATTCAGTTATTTTCTCTGCTTTTCTTCTTGTGATAATATTTTTTCTATTAAAATGAATTACTAAGTATGTGTCGGATCGGTATGGTGAGAGGCGGACTCTCATTCTGTGCCGCTACCATACTAACAGGCTGGTTTTGTCACTCCCATTCATCCCCTTGGCAGGACACCCACAGGGTCCGAGTGGCAGGTCCAGCACGTGTTTCGTCCATTCACGGGCCACCGTAAAATTCAGCGGCCTTCTCGTGGCACTTCGGTGGTTTCATTCTGCCGAAGTGTGAATTGTGGAATATTCGTTGGAGGTGGGTCATTTGGGGCTTTTCTTCTGCAGATATTGAAATTGTCGTTCGGGGAGATCCGGTTGCCAACGAATGGACACACCCGGTTGTTATTTTCTTTATATCGTCGCTCAAATTTCGGTCAACAGGGTGTAGGGTCCTTCGGTGTAGGCCAGGAGCCACACAAGTCTCAAATCCTACGACCCATAGCATTTCTCCCAGAGATTTGGCCGGCAAAATCACCGTGTGAGGCCTCTGCGTGGTTTAGGTGATATCTGCGTTTCGGCTGCTGAGCCGTTTTGATTTGCCAAATATTGTTACACACACAATATTTATCGAAGGCGTTAGATGTAAAAGACATACCTCTATCACTGATGATAAGTTTCGGGAGCCCAACATAGTCGGTAAGGCAAAAATTTAATTACTGGCCCTGTTTTTATATTTGCGGTCGAGTCTCACAATTATAAACTTACTAAAAGCGTCACACATCGCAATGATATGTGTATTTCTATGTTTACTCTTTAGAAACGGTCCCTGGTGGTCAATATATGCATCACGCGAAATGGAATCGGTTTCATTAGTCCAAAGTGTATGCGACCTTCGGGTTTCCTCTTTTGGATTTCATATAACAATATTCGACGCTCGATTGTCATCTCGATACCAAAGTGCCCCATGTAATCGTGAAAATGTTGTACCACTCGAAATCGAACTGTTTTTGGCACAGCGAATTTTAGTTCGTCACTCTCCTTTCGGGACAAACGATTATCATTCAGTCGATTTTTTTCTTTTCATCGTCGGACTTCTGATATCCCAAGTTTTCGTCCTGTGGCCCTATTCTGGCTTTCCCTGGGAATAGGGAATTGGGAAGAACATTTCCATAGCTTTTTTGTTAAAATTTTATTTTTCTGGCCTACTGCGGGAATAAGTTTAGTGTAAAAATTTTTAAAACAAAGTGAATTGGGAAACTTTTGTTCCACAAAATTTTTATAGGGAAAAATATTTTTCCATTTAACTTTGTTTCGAAAATATTAACACCAAACATGTTCCCTTAGTAGACCAGAAAAGTACAATTTAGATAAAAATGCTATGAAAATATTTTTCCCAATTCCCTATTCCCAGGGAAAGCCAGAATAGCACCACTGTTGTTACTTGGGAAGAAGCCAGTTATTTAGATCAATCCCAATCTTCATTATGGAACCACCAGTCTTCATTCCTCTTGCGATTCAGGTACCATCTCCGTTTACGCTTTTATTTGTGCGATGGCAGAATAGTCGATGACGAGACAAAATCGTTTTCCATATATTTGCCATATGCTCGGAACTGATCAAGACATTCCACAACGGCGAGAACCTCGAATTCGTAACTGTGGTACTTTTGCTCTGCGTCTGTGCATTGACGACTATAATATACAACCAGTTTCTTAATCTTTCCGTCCGCCGATTATAATTGAGACCAATACTAGAAGCGTCTGTGTGTAGTTCGTGTTGAGCGGTTAGATCGTAAAGTGTGAGACACGGTTAGTCACAAAAAAGCTCGATTAACTTCAAAAAGGCGTGTTGCTACGGTTTTCCCCAATTAAAGTTTTTACCTTTGGACTTCTTAATAATAGTTCTTATTAAACTTTCGGAAAATTCCGATGATCGTGAAATCGTCGGGCTTAGGTGACTGTTGACGGCTGCGAAAATTTCTTGACGGCACAAACGTTACCTTCTCCGGGGAACATTCCTTTTTAATGAATTCGAGCCCCAAAAAGGTGATATCAGTTGCAAGAAATTTACACTTATCCAGACGAAGAATCAATCCGGCTTGTCGGTACTGAAATATCTATTTCCGGACACACATGCTAAAAGATCATCGCGTATGGCTGCTTTACAGTGACTTTGTTCATTTGCCGGTAATCGACACCCATTCGACTTTCGACATTATTCTTGTCGACTAAGACTATTGGCGAGGCGAACGGAGAATCAGAAGGTCGAATAATGCCGCTCTGTAACAATTATCCAAAATATTCTTGACAATCGGTCTTCGATTGCTACCAGGTGTCCACAAATGAAGAAGTCTCTTTACCATTTATTTTGATTTCTTTCGAAATGAAATCTTCGAGGGCGGTGGTTGGTAATGATTTTTCCTCAATTTTAAGGACATTCGGCTTGGCAAACGTTTTCGATTCGGCATTTTTTTTTTCGTTTCTCTGGACATGCAGCGGTTTAGTGATTCGTTCGAAGGGAATTCATGCAACGTTATCTCCTTTGGGGCTCTGAGCATTTTGTTTACAAATGTCCTGGGTTGAAGCAATTGTAGCAGATCACGGAATTGCAATCTGCATTTTTTATCTTATTTTATTATTTTTGTATCTTATTTTATTATTTTTGTAGCTGCATAATTTGACGACACGGATGGCAATTGAGGTTTCACTGGCGGAGTGAATGATTTAGTTTTCGACGTAGGAATAAACAGTTTTCGAGAATGGTTTGGATATCTGCTTTTTCAGATCGTCGTGGTTAATCTCATTAATTGTATATTTAATAATGCAAATGTCCGAGAGTTCCGTTTTGTTTCCATCATTTCAATATGAACGTATGCCACATTCATCTCGCACGGGAAATCTGAAGAAATTTATCTTTAAATTCTTGCTACGTACCGAAGACTTCTTGAGCGCCGTCAATCCAATATTTTGCAGGTCCTAAAAGCTTCGATTGAACCGCAAAAATCATAACTCGGTCGTCCCAGCAATATGCATTCTTCAAACTGTCAATTTTCTGAATAAATTTAACCGAACTCATTGACAATGAGAATGTTTGGTACGTTCCCATACATCGGGTTAGTCGTATTTGAATTAAAATTGTTAGTTAGCATTGGTTGATATGTTAATCCGTACGGGAAACTATGAACGGGCTGCGATCCAGGTTGGTAATATGGGATACCAACCCCAACCGACACAACATTTGGCACAAATTGTTGATCTGGCGTCGCTTGAAAATGCGCAATGGATGACCTAACGCCTTTCTAACTCGAATATTCGATCAGGCATTGGTTTTTTAACGACATTTTCGTAATTCTCATCACTATAAAATTCTTCTAGCCGTTCGATCAACTCGTTTCTGTTACCGGTTTTATGCAGTCCAGCACTTTTGCATTTTGTTTTTCTTAATGTTTAAACTTTTAAGTGTTCGAAACTGTCCTCGTTATTTTTTTATTTTCACAATAAAGAAAGTTGAAAATTTTTATTAGATTACGGAGGAAATTACGATTCTATTTTACGCGATTTTTTTTAAACCCCTTATCTGAGTTTGCCAAATTGGCGAAGTTGGGGAATACTGCTACTTCATCCAGAGATCAAGAGGTTTTGAAGGTTGACAAAAGCCACAAATATAAGCAAAAGTCTCTCGAAGCTGTCTTGGCATTTGTAAGACTACTGTTTCTGTTAAGCAGTGATCACATTCATCATTGTTTACCAGACCCCCGTGCAGCTGTAGCTTCTTTGAAGGTTTTGTAAATAAAACCATTGAATGTTCGTATAAATTCAAAACTGGTGGAACCTCGGATATGTAGCAAAATCAGCCGCAGAAAGAAACGCTCCTCATCTCTCAAGCTTACTGTATACATTCATGCAACAACCTTCTCTCCACCTCTTTGACGAAGTTGCCATTTATCGCGTACGTAAACGTAATGGTGGGGAATATCAGTATTTAGGAAATGACCTTTCGTTTTGATCATTGAAGTTGAGCTGAAACCATGACTCAATCTTCGTTCGACCAGTTTGTGCTGCAAGCAACGCTTCATCTTCATTATTTGCTTCGAATGTAATTATTTGTTGATTCGGTAGGAGGACAGAAAGATGCATCACGGCATAAGATCGATCATGCATTTTCGACTCGATAAAAAATAATTTGACATCGCGATTTTCGACAAAGTAGCTGGTGAAAAAAATATAAATCATTAAGTTTTTCAAGTAAATTTCAAGAAAGTTGTTCGTAAATTTTTTTTTGGATGGAGAAATACCAATACAAAATGAAACGTCAATTTTTGTAGAAACGTCAATTGGTGTGTTAAATTACTAATAAATTAAAGCATGGGTTTTAAAATTAATTGAAATATATTTTAATCGTTCATTAAAAAATATGTGACGATTATTGCACAATTGATGTCGTTTTGACGTGCCATTTCTAAACTTCAAAATCCTATTTAATATCTCCAATAACAATAAAACCACATCAATTATGATTTATTTGTTCTATTTGAACCATAAATTTCACATTGATTTGGAAAAGTAAATAGAATTTCACATAAAACTGTCATAACAATGAATTTGACAATTCTCGTTCTCCTTGTAAACGTAAAAACCAACGCTATCTATATTCGATGAAAATCGCTAATAAGAAAAGCGTGATTTACGTGATGAAAAAATGCTCGCTAGCAAAAAAAGAAGAGGTTGGTATATTAAAATTTTCGTCTGTATGACAAGAAAAGAATACCATCGTGCAAAAATTTTGCTGTGTGTTTTGTCTTTTTTTTTTTAGCAAATGCTGCCATAAAATAAAAATACTGGCATAAAACATAATCGACCCGAGTATATTTTATGGCAACAAATATTATTTATGGCAGTTTATATTTCTTTCTCAATTCAACAAATGCGAAAAATTTATATTGTGTGCAGCTCTAAACACACAGCAAATATTTTGCTGGGACAACATTTTTTCATCATGTAAATCGCGCAAAATTCAGGGTTTTAATAAAACACACTCATGGCAAACTCACATAGCGTCAAATCTTGGAAATTTTCTGAAACTACCTGAAGTACCCGTTTCGGGTACCTCTCTGTAGAATTTTTCTGATGTTTCTAGCCTATGTACACCGCAATATTTATGTCGACCCACCCTGAAAAAATTCAATCATCTCATCAGGCCATGGCGACGGAATATTACTACGTAACGATTACATTTTGTTTTCTATATATGTAGAGCAACCGTGTAATCATAACTCTAGTGAATTATATGACATCATCGAAAATGTAAGCTTAAAAAATATTTAAATAATTTAAAAATAATTTTACATTTAAAACGCATATGTTTTAAACGCATGGATTGTTGTAATTGCGTCTAGCTACCCCTTTACTGCAGACCCCGATCAGTTGTTATAAAAGAGAGCTTTGGACTTACAATCTATCTGACCATCCATGATTGTGCTACAAATGATCCTTATTACTACATGTGACATGTGGCGGAAATAATATTGCGTCATTTTTGATATTATATCGAAGTCTACGTCTCTTTCTGCTAGAATTAAGCTGGCATCTGTTTCGTTTATAATTATTTCTTCTCTATTGCTATCACAATCAACTCGAATATATTTGAACAATATCTATTTCACTTATTTTCGTTCTAGAATCGAAAATAAATTATTTGGTAATAGAATCGCAGTAGAAACATCACAAGTCACAATGTTGCAATCTAGCAGGCTGGTAAATTATATAAAAATTGAAACAGAGACAAACTTTATTCTACAGAAACGAGAAATAAAATTTAATAGAATATCGAAAAATGGTGAGATTAGAACATCCCAGCCCTGGCCAGAAAAAGAGTTCATTTGTTGCTGGTATTTTTTGACATATAATGAAAATTGTAATCACATCGAAACAATACGTTTTTGGGTTCTAGGCATGTGGCGGAACACTAATGAAAATGGGGAAAAATTTGAATGTAAAAATGTAGAATAGCCTAGACATACCAAAGGAGACTTTGGAATTATAAGCTATGAAAATACTTTAAATATTGAAGAACTTTTTCAACAGTTAAATATACAACTACTAGGGATCGGGACGATGGGTCATATTAATTTAGAAATAGAAAACTACTCGCACACTATTATAGCAATGAAAAGAAAAAAAAATTTTACTTCCATAATTTTTACAAAGATCTTAAATCGGGTGAAATAATTCACACGGATCCATATTTAGAAAACGAAGTTGAGGATGTCCTCAATTTAAGGAACAATGAAAACTAAGTACTTATTGGATTGTGATAGCATTATATAACCAAATATCTTTGTTTGTTTTATTTATGATCGAAATATATAATTTGATGAATTAAGTTGATTTAAGAAATCACGGTTTTAAGATACATCATTCGCAATAATCGCTTAACTTTACCTAAGTTTTGAATGAGGCAAATCCTTCACATGGAGTAAAAACTTAAGTCAGTTATAGTCAATTTTCATTTAATCTATATGTTTCTGACAATATAGCGCTCTTGCTTATTACATACAAAATAATAATCCATTTTTTTAAATGTCGCTTTTAAAACCAAATTTACTGTACTGAAAAATGATAGAAATTAATTTGAGCGGTTATGCCTTGTGATCAGAGAAATATTCATGCAGAAAAACATTTATACATTATGTAGGTAGTGAAAAATAAAATTCATAAAGGTACTGTTAAAAAATTGCACTTATGAACCTACTTTTCAAAAATACTTATCTAGATTATAAAAAAACGTACTGATGCTTTATTTCAATTCGTTGTTGTTTCAAAATGTCTGTAATTTTCTTTTGTATCATTTGATTCTGTTTTCCTCCAAATCATTTTCCAAGTCACCAAGAATGTTGTATATTTTTTCTCTATGTTGTTAGGCTTCGGTAAATCAACGCAAATCGTACGAACGGTTTCAACTGAAGGTACCGGAACTGGAACATCATTGGGTGGTTCTGGATTTAATAATGTCACAAATTTCGTGACCACTTAAAAGTGGCGTATTATCAAATTATCCAAACTCAAATAATGTTCGACCATGATATGTTGAGGTAAATTTGTAACCATTGGAGGCAGAAAAATTAATTTAACACTTTCTTGCTTAATCTTCGGTTGCGGTGGGCAATTATCTATAATTAAAACTGCCTTTCTCTTTTCCTTTTCCGTTGTTATCTAACGATTTCAACCAACTTGAATATAAGTCCGTTGTTATTCAGGCTTTTTTATTTGTGACGAATTGAAGGGGTGGATTTTTAACCTTTTTGAAAAACTCTCTTTGAAAGACTTTTCGATAACAATAAGAGGGGAAGTTTCTCTGTTCCGTCGGAATTACTTCCAACAGGTACTGTAAGACGTTCCTTAGATTGTTTAGCAACGTAGAACAAGGTTCTCATTTACATGTTAAAGTTTTGTCTGGCACGTAACGAAAAAGTAAACCGAATTCATCCGCATTAAAAATGTCTTATTTATTGTAATCCTTCAGAATTGTAGGTAAAGTTGAAGATATCGATTCGGAAGTAATATCACCTGATACTTGTCGCGCCTCTCGACTAATACACTTAAAGACAATTCCGTGTTTTGTTTAGAAACATTCTATAGTCATCCAGGATTAGATTTAAATGTAATTCCCATTTCGATGACTATTTTATCAGTCTTTTTACATAAATAGAGGTCCAGAAATAGGAGCTTTTTGAGGTCGGGCTTGTTTAAACCAAAGCAGCGATTCCGAATCTAAATCTTCATACTTTGGTAAATGCAAACGTTTCCGCTTCCTTCGAAATCATCCTTTTCATATGAAGATTGAATTTTTAGACGATTTTTATAATTGTTGATAAAGTAGATTTTAAAATCCAAAATTCTTTAAAAAATTTTGTTTTTGATCGATCGCCTCGAACAACATTTTCCAGAATATCAATTTTTTTTTACCGTAAAGCGTTTTGTTTTTTATTTCCGCTAGCCATACTTTTGCTTATTAATCACTGAAGAAGTAACAACAATTTTAATGAATTCTAGAGAACTTAGGCAACAAGAATAATTTTATATCTCACTCACCAAAACTAATACGGTCACCAAAAGTAACACCAAAAATAACCCCGCGACACCAATAAGTTAAATTTTATGATTTCAAACAGAAACAATTTTAAGTTTAATGAGAATTATGAACTCACTACTTCAAAATACAAAGCAAACTAAAACCATTTCTCTCCAACAAAACCAAATTTAATAACAAAATTTAATTTGGGAATTCCCTAAAACTGAACGATATTTTTGTTTTATGAAAACAGAGATGTTCAATTATAAAATTCATGTTAAACGAATATTTATGTACTAATATCATATAACGGGACGAAAAAATTTGTTCGCGCTAAACGTTGGCTAAGTATACCATAAAAAGTTAGCTGTTATCCGATATTTCGTGTTATCCGTTTTCGTGTTAACTGAATCCCACGTACAATTATTTTTGATATATTTAAGATGTGAGCTATCTCACGTAACTTCACTGTAAGATCTTTCAAAACGATTTTGTGTACTTTTTTAACTTTTCTGGAATAACTGCCGAACTTTTACCACACATCGTTTGAAGGTTGATGCTTGTTAAAAATCATAAGGGTTTTCATTAGATGTGCCATCGGGATCAGCATCGGAATTTATTGACCAAAGTGCCTGAAACTAGAGGTTATGTAAATTTTAATAATTACTACACTGTTAGCTAAACTCAATTAATTGATTTTTTCTTAAACCATTCTGAAAATCTTAACTAATTTAAATTCCTTACAAACTAATTAAATTTAAATTATTATTGATTCTGATTCTGTTAAACAATAAAATAAATTTTACATTTATTAATTAGTAATTCGGATCTCAAAATTTGTGAAATAACTTAGGTATGAAGTTTCATCCCAATCAATCACCCCAATTGCTCAACATGAAAAATGTTTTTTTTTTCTCAATATTCGTTATTACCACTTTGAATCTATTAGTTCACGCAGTCAAACGAAAATCTCTTGTGGAAGCTGTCAGTTCTGGAATACAGCTTTCAGCCAAAATTTATCGGGATCTCCTAATTTGTGTTAATAGCCTAAGTATGAAGTTTCATCCCTATCAATCAACCCGTCTGGGCAGTATTGGGATGAATTTTTATTGAAAAATAGCGTTTTGTTAAAAAAAACGTCATTTCCACTTAAATTTTGGAAAAATGATTTGAACATTGATCGAGGAAATACATACGTCAGCAGTTATTGGAAAGATCATTGTTGTAAATAAAATTCACTTTCAATTTTACACACAAGTCAATTTTTGATTTAATTTTCCCCGAAAATTAGAAAATATTCCTTTACATAGTCCTATGAAAAGTTATCGCGCTACGCTTTTTTCCATATGAATTTTTATAGAATGGATATTGTTACAGTTCCGAGCAATTTTGCACAATAAAACACCATCCTAAATTACCCAAATAAATCCACAAAAGATTCAACGAAATCGTTTTCATGTTCCGACTGAAAACCTTACAAACATTACACACACATATATACGACTTACGGCCCATGTAATTTAGTAAAACATATAAATTTGAACAAAAAGGCAACAAAAACCCACAATTCCGAATAAAAAACCATTATTAATCATTATTAATTGTTTTCATATATGAAAATCGTGAAAATTAATTTTTCATTTTTACCATTTGAATTTATGATATTTTCATATTTTTTGTACGAGTGAATAACCATACACATTTTTATCTATAAACGAATACAAATAAACCAAACAATTGAAATGAAAATCAATTTTTATGCTTTATCATGATTTTTTATGAAAAAAAATCATTAATTTTTATGCTCCATCCAAAAAAAAAAAATTATTACGGTTTTAATTTTTATATGTAACACATATAACACGCCGCTTATTTATTTATATGTTGCCGAGATTTTTAAGACAATTAAATCCGGGCTCGTACATTGTGTTTACATCGCGCATCAAACGCAATAAAAATTATTACAATTTAATTAATGTGGGCGAGGGGGTGGGGGGAGGGGGGTTATGGCCCACTGCCAAATTTTTAAAGGACGTGAGTAACGTATGTATTTAGGTCACTTTGCAAATCATTTATGAATTAAGGTTGTGTTGGCGCGCACATGGCTATATAATGCTATTTTTATTCATAAGCCTCATAAATCAATTATTCCAAAAACAAACAACAAGGACATTAATTTATTTTATTTTATTGCCTTTTTCGTTGATAAATAGTCCACACACACACACATTAATTAATTTTAATCAATCATGAAAAATCTGTAAAAAACAAAATATTTAAATATCAATTTCGTAGTAATTGTGCCATAAATATTTAAGTACCTCGATATGTGGATTGTGGACACAACTACTCATATGCATCGATATATTTGTTTGACAAATTATTTAAACACCTTTTCGTGTGGTACAAATTAATTGTTGTGTAAAAAAAACATTTATGTCATACTAGCGGACCCGACAGACATGCCCAAACGTTGGCTTGGCTGCTATAAGCGGGTTCAGCAGACGTTTCTCCGATATTGAATTTTCCATAAACTATATACTAACAAGGAAGGGTCTCCAGGTGTCCGGCTCCGATTTCGATGAAACTTTAATATGTTGTAGAGGAGTGGAAAATAAGAGACACGTTTTAAGTGCTCAATCCCCTTCTAATGGGGTGAAAACCACCCTTGAAGTTGGGGGTAAAAAAAGTGACTTTCGATAATTTTCCTCAAAAAAAATGAAAAAATCTGCAAGTTTTTTATTCCAAAATAGGTATTTCAGAAACTTACATTATATATTATTTTTTCAAGAATTTTGGTACTACCTAGGGGGTGAAACTACCCTAGGAAGGGGTTGAAAAATCAAAAAACTGTCTAAAAAATCCAAATTGATGCGAAAAATTCTGGAAAAAAAATTATATTACTCCATAAAAAAAAATAAGGTTGACGTGTTCGAGGGTTTTTCGAAACCACTCTTTCTCAGAGGGTTAACACCCCTAGAGACGATTCTGGAAATTCGCTCAGGACGTCTGATTTTTTCGACTGAAGGTTCTTTGTCCTCCTCAATTATGATCATTAACATAGATTCTTACCGATATCATTGATGTTTAGGGGTGAAACATCCCATAACGAGGGTGAAATTTGTAAAAATTGTTAAAAATTCCAAGAAAATTTCGCAATTTGGTGGAATAATTCTAGAAAAAATATATAAGATCGCGAAATTGGGATAAAGGTTTGCACGTTCAAAAATTTCATGAATCATCCGCTTTGAATGGCTTCAACCGCACTTGAATTTGGGGGTGTAAGAGCGACTCTCCATAATTTTCCCTACAAAACATGAAAAAATCCGAAAGTTTTTTACTATGAAATACGTAACTCGGGAAAGTCAAGATTTTTATATTAGTTCAAAAATTTTGGAAATCCCAGGATGAAACAACTCCTAGGAGGGGGTTGAAAATCAAAACACTTGCATTACAAAATACCAATTTGATGCGGGAAATAGTGGAAAAAATAAATATCACTCAACAATGAAAAAGAAGTTTGAGGGATTTAAGGATTTTTTAGACTGGAAGTGTTTTGCTTTCCTCCAATATGATGATTACCATCGCTTCTTATGACTATCAATGATGTGTGGGGGTTGTCACATACCCTACCGGGAATCTATAATTTCATAAATTGTTAAGAATTTTAAGAAATTTCTGAAATACGGCCAACTAATTCTAGAAAATATATACGCTCACGGGATCGGAAATAAATTAAACGAGTTCAAGGATTCCATTAAGCAACCCCTTTTAATGGGTTACCCACGTCTGTATGGAATTTCCGAAATATCGAAACGCAATGCAATGAGATTATCATTCGGAATTGATATTTTTATCATGAATATCGTTCCAGGGCTTGAAGTATCAAAATGCGAGTAAAGGAGGCAAACGTTCTGGGGATTCCTAGAAAATTTTTCGAAATATTTCGGAAAAATCGTATGAAAAATTTCATTCGACTGTGTATCCTATGCCCTCCATTTATGATGTCACATAAACATATTATCTTGAGGATA